>BPTQ01000007.1:149899231-149930627 GCA_019973895.1 Chrysanthemum seticuspe
AGTGATTTAAACACTGCTATATATGCCAGTGATACAAACCAGTGATTTGTCACTTCCACCAGTGACTTAACTTGTTTATCACTGGTTATTACCACCAGTAATTTTAGCAGTGACAAAACAATTTCTATTGCTCGGGCAATTGTGTGGCAATTGCTGGTTATCACTGGTATACACACCAGTGAACCATAATTTATACCACCAGTGAGTAAGTTTATATAAATGTTTTGTTAGATGGTTAAATTGTACACGCCGATATTATTTTAGCTTTTAGATGTTTAAACGTTGTAGGTTTTATAATTAGCATTAACGTAATGTAATATAAGAAACATTGTATTGCAAGAAACATAGGATGATTAGTTTTTGTTTTATTTGTATTTTCTTTTTGCATCACACGGTTCTTTTTTTTGTGCTAAAAGAACACAATGTTAAACAATTGGCACACTACGTTTTTCTTTTATGTTTATTTTGTTTTTGATTAGTAGGATACAAAGAACGTTATGTTACAAAGAATATAATGTAATGCAATTACGATTAATATTTTGGATGTTGCAAATTTGTAGATTTTCGATTTTATTATAGCCGCACATGTTAAATTGGTAGATTGTTTTGTAAATATATTTGAATGAGTGACCACCATATTTAATACCAAGTGACCACACATATGGTCACTATTGGTCGTTAACGGTGTGTTAACGGGCTCGTTATCTTTAACAAAACAGTGACGATTTTAATGACCACCATTATTGGTCACTATTTGTTCAATTCAGTGACCACCTTCACTGTTTAGTGACCAAACATAGTGACCGTATATATCGTCACAAATTTAGTGACCACTTTCTTATCGTCATTAGTTAGTGACGCATTTTATTATTTGGTCTCTAATAAAAATAGTGACGGAGCTATTGTGACGAAAAGTGACCACCCAGATTTTGGTCACTAAATTGTGTTAGTGACCGGTTTTACACCGATAGTGACCATATTCGCTTTGTCACTAAAACCATTTTTTCTTGTAGTGTATGGTTCGTAGCAACAAATCAGATTACAGAAAGTTTTTGTAATAATTTAGTGGACTTGGTATTAGCTTCTCCGTTATGTCGTTTACAAATTACAATCATCTATCTATATACTGATTGGCTAATAACTTTTGCATCATTACACAGGAAACCTTTTGAAGCAGATATTTTGGAAGTAACATATCAAAATGATATTAAATATTCATGAATGTTTGTCTAATTTCATTTCTCAGAAAAATTAAAATCCAAAACAATATGAAAACAAGAATGCTAAGATACTTATAGTCTTACTGAAAATCGTAAGGACAATTTGTGGCATAAAAATCGATAAGTTCTATGGTATATGGTCAGGAACAATGGCTGTAGTAGGTATTTTACTATATTCGACATTCCCATGAAGTTCAATTTCTTCACCATCATTCTTCTTGCACTCAAAGTATAAAACTGTGTATGCCTGAAGCTTGAACGTGATTAACAAACATATGCAGCTCATCACAAAGAACCGAAACAAGGTCTGAGTCAGCTCGGATTGGCTAACTAAAGTGAACTTTATTAACACATGAAAGAAAGGATATGCTAGAAGATTAGTCAGAATGTTCAGAAAAAGCCCTTCAAGTTTTTTGCCTTTAACAAGCCTTCCAGCTTTACCCAATGCCTCTATTCCGGAACACTCTCCTAAAACCGATACCACCAACGAAAGAACCCAGACAACCGAAAAATATAGATAGAGGGTCACAACAAGAATAATTAGCACCCATAGTATCATTTTATACACAATCTTGTACTCAGATACCATAATAGTAGGAACCATTAACGTGATAGAACCAAAGTAAAGAAAACCGACTCTGAGAAGTGTTACATGAAAAGAAGTAATAAATAGCCTTGTTAATCCTCGTGGTACCTTTGAGATGAAATCTTTATTGGAGATTTTTTTGTCATTACAAGAAGCCCCAGTTACTAGGATAATTGCATTTTGGGCAAAAAGAGATATCACGAAAAGGGTTAGAAGGAATGCTATCTCCACACCAACTAAGGTTTTGACATCTTTCAGGATAGTAACTAGACTTTGTGCGAAAAGAAGGCCTTGTGGATCTAAAGATGGTAAGAGGATACCTTTTGTAATGAGATCAGTTATTATTGGTTTGATTGAAGAGAGGTTCAACACGAAGAAAAGTGAATAGACGATGAGGTACACCGAGGTTACAACCACCATAAGTCTACCATTCTTCGACACAATCTTGATCGATTTGTTCAAGATTTCAAGAAATCCAAGAAGCTTACGGAATTCCATTTGCAGCCTATAGATAGTGTCACAAAGATCAAGCAACTCTACAAGTATTATATATGCTTAGAATAATACTTTCCATTGGTCATTAAATTGATGTTAAGTATTAACTTATTATTTGCCACTGGCCTTCCTGGAACCCACCCTTGGATAGTTGCAATTTTAATATCCATAGACCAAGTCCATTACTAAAAATTAAAGGAGAAGAATAGATCAGATAAAAGAGTTGGTCCATATATTTTGATTAGGATATATATCTTATGAGGGAATGTAAAAATGAATATCTGACTATGTTAATCTGAAAATGGTTCAACAAATAAAACTATTTGTATTGACGGTCTGCGTTCAAGTATAAATTGTGAATATAACTCTTCCAATGAGCTTGGATTAGGGAAGACTTAATGATATAAACCGATAAGGGTTGCTTGTTATTCACTGGAAGTTTACAGCAATGGTCATTAGTAGATTGCGAAAAAAACTTTTGGCTGGAAGGGACAAACATACATATGTTACTATAATAATTTTTTGGTGGTAATATAACATAAATACTGACGTAGCATAGACAATTATTACTGGTGCATGTACTCGGTAAGTCTAAGGTCTGACCCTAGCTTGCATGTTACATCCTTTAACGTTTTAAACTTTTAATGTTTTACTTTTTGTTATTATTTTTTTTTTTTTAAAAAGACAATATATTAAGAGAGTGACAAGGCCATTTAGGCCACAACAACAAAAGCGACTAGCCTATTCTTACAGACCGGGAAGACCCAACAAAACAAAATCACCTACTCAAATGGTCAATGGGAGATTTGAAGTTCTCCCAACTCCTTGCATGTTACTCGTACAATTTTTAATTCTCTAATTTAAGAATTTAATAAGTATATGATGTTCTGGGCCATGGGATTTGAAGTTCATCCGCTTTTGTCGTACTTAACTATGTACTAATTTTATTCAGGGCGTGCTTGGTTTGGGGGTTAAGGGGGTGGGGAATGGGTAAGGTATTCAAAAGGGCTCACATCACTCATTATTTAGTGCTTGGTTAGGGAGTGCAACGGGATTGATCGATTACCTTGTAATGGGTAATTAACCATTATAAAATAAATTGAGGGGTAAGGGATTGATTACCCAACTCACTCATTCATTTGCATTCCCTTTCTTTTTCCTTTTCTCTTTCCCTTTCCTCACTTTGAACCAAGCGGGCCCTCAATATATATAGTTACTCTCATTAAATAACAACTAATTCTATAAGTGAATTAAAGTCTGAAAAATAACACATGGGAAAAAATTGTGTGCTTTTAAAAAAATAGCTGGAAGCTTAGAACTATAAAAGATGCATTATATGTGAATGGAACAAGCCGATATGAGATTGATGATCAATTCCAAACAATTAAGACTAATTCTATTTGTGATCCATGGGGGTAAAAGAGATCTTATTCTTTCGTGGAGAGTGTAAATGCGTAGAGGTTTCGTAAAGGTTTCAAAAAAATTTAACGGTGATTTTATTATAAAACTAGCAATGAGTTAAAAGAAATTATAAACTGATAAGACTAGGTTTCAAGTTGAAGCAAACACGTACAATTCCCATACCGCAAATAAAATCATTTCGTGCTACAGTGTATAAAAACTACAAGGATGGATGGTCTTTTCCATGGATGATAATTAAAATCAAGTGATTTTATTTTTATCTATGAATTTTTTGCTGCCTGTGATTGGTGAAATTTTTGTATTGTTTTGTTGTGTGGATATTTAATTATTATTTGGTGATGAACAAAAATGGCTGCTAGCTGTTTCAAAAAGAAAAAATAAATAATAAAATAGTTTTCATAGAAGTGAAAAGATACTACAAGCTTGGTCAAGTTAAAAACAAGCTTGGTCAATTAGGTGAGATCCGCAATAATTATCAATTATCTAAAGAACAAATCAACTACTCGTGTTTTTCATTTTAGATTTCATCTATTTTTCATTTTTCTAAAAGATAATATATTTTGCAAACGATAAATCTTCAAGCTACGAAAAATAGCGAAAATTAAATTATCTTTCTAAAAATATGCACTTTTATATACTTTCGATAAAAAAAATCAAAATTTTCACCCAGAAAATCACATATAATTTGTAGAAATCACTTGTGATTTGCAAAATTTTCGCCCAAAAAACCACTTGTAATTTGTAGTTTTTCTAGATTCATAAAATCACCTATGATTTGTTATTTATCACAAGTCACATGTAAATTTTAAAGTAATAAATCACTTATGATTTGTTTTTTGATGAAAAATTTTGAAAAAAAAAAAAAAATTTATCGAAAGTATATAAAAATGCATATCTATATAAAAAAATAATTTAGTTCTCGTTGCGATAGTATAATTAATCTCGCGAAATGATTAACGTTTTGCGAGATATTTTAATTTAAAAAAAAAAAGACTAAAATACACCGTTCGTCCTTAAACTTCTTGTTGCGCATCGCGATGGGACAAACTTGGGTTTTTTCATCGTCCGGAGTCCCTTTTCCAACTTTCATACTCTTAACTCGTCCTTTGACTATATTTCCGTTAGGCAAGCATGTCAGTTGCTGTTTGATTTGTCTTTAGTCCAAAGGCACAATTGTCATTTCCTTATTTCAATTAAAAATTTCTTAATTATTGCCACATGTAATGTAACCCTCTTCCCGCCCCATAAACACATAATCTGTATTATTTTTCGTCCCAGAACTTTCGTTACAAGAATTATCAGAATTCACAAACCCTAATTGCATGTCACAAAACCCCTGTCTATCAATCATAAAACTGAAACATGGACTTTACTCTATGGAAAGTAAAAAGACATCCAGGTTAGCCAGTTGATGAAACCGTCCTATACGACTCTGCTAAGAAGAAATACGGTATTGTTTTTTTTTATTATAGTCATTGGAATTTCTAATTGGGGTATTTATTGTTTGCCAATTAAGTTTTTAGAATGCCCTAAACATATATTGACATGTTTTCAGGTGGTAGATCTAATATGTTTAGCATGAGGGTTCATCACAACGGTTTCTTTAAATACTGGCCTGGTAGAATCTACGTTGGAGGTATGGAAAATTTAGTTTATTTAGTTGATGTTGATAGTGTGTCAGTCGAAAAGTCGGATGTTCTTATGTATGAATTGGGTTATGAGCTTGGTTCAAAAAATTACTATTACTTTGTTAAGCCTGGTAGTAATTTATATGATGGTTTGTATAGTTTAAGTGAGAGTGCAAATTTAGAAATATTGAAAGATCTTGTTGATGACCATAAGATGATAGAGGTTTATGTTGAAAATGGTAAGACAACATTGGATGTTGATTAAATGTCACCAAAGTCAATTAGGGCAGTTATTGCTGATGTGGATGCAACAAAGAAAAAGGCAGCTCTTGTTATTGTTCCATATTGCTCAAACAAATTGTTCTTAGAAAACATTGTTAACAAATCTGTGGTAGAGGATATATGTCAGGTTACACATCAACCTTTGGAAGTCAATACTTTGGTAAAATCTAGTCAGATGCCAAAAACAGAACCCTTGTTTTCATCTGTAGAGGTCTGTCAGACTGAAGATGTTTTAGGTGATGTCAACCAGCATATAGATAAAGATGTTAAGCATATCCAAATAGATAGTCCTGAAGAGGTATGTCAAAATGATCAAGAGTTAGGTCATCATGAGGAGGAAATTTGTAATCTTGTGGAGCATATCCAAAAAGGTAAATCTGTATAGGTAAGTGAAATCGATGAAGCTTTAAGTGATGACAATGTGAGTGAGATAGACAGTTATATGAGTGATGATGATGATATTGAGAACAATCGTGATGGAAACACAGTTGTCGATGAGGCTAATAATTTTGAGGATCCTGATTTTGATGTTAATCTGTTCAAAGTGACTGAGACTACAGAGTTACCATCTATAGGTACCTCCAGCCAGATACCAGATGATTTTTTTAAGAAAAGTGAGTTGGATCTGTTAGATGATAATGATTTTGCAAGTGGTTCTGAGAATGAGGATGAGTATGTTATTAGGAAAAAAATGAGGGCATACAAGAAACAAAAGTTAAGTGAGGCAGCACAAACAAAGGACGAAATAAATTTTTTTGTGGTCAAACTTCTGTAACTGCAAAAGAAGTGAAAGATAGGATCTACCTGCTTTTAGTAAAGACTAAGAGGAAATTGCAACTCATTAAGAATGACAAACAGGGAATTAGGGTTAGGTGTCTTGGAAAAATACCTGTTTGTAGAATAACCGAAGGTGTTGGGCTGGGAAAAGCCCCAAAGAGGAAAACTGGTCTGATAACTAGAGGCCTTGGAAGGGATGTATATTTGCGATCACTCAAGGAGCAAGCAACAGATTGCCCATGGTTGTTGTATGTAGCCAAAAATACAGCTAAAGATGTATGGATTGTTCGAACTTTCAGGGATGAACACAAATGTTTGCAATCAAGAGAGATTAAAGCTTGTGACTACAAGTTTCTTTCGAAGCAAATAGTTGACCAAGTTCAAGTCAATCCAGATGTTCCAATCAAGGTTGTTCAAGATCAGCTCAGTAAACAGTTTGAAGTTCATGTGTCTATGCAAAAGGCATTAAGAGCAAAAAACAAGGCAGAAAATGAGATTAGGGGTGATCATAAGCAGCAATACACCCTTTTAATAGACTATGTTGAAGAGTTGCAGAAAACAAACTCATATACAACAGTTAGGATAAGTGTACAAACTGCAACAGATGTAACAAGTCCAACCAGAGTTTTCAAGAGAATGTATGTATGCTTAGGTGCTTTGAAGGAAGGATATAAAGCTTGTCAAAGAGAGTTGTTGGGGTTAGATGGTGCTTTTATGAGGGATCCTTTTCCTGGCCAGCTTCTTACAGCAGTCGGTATAGACAACAACAATATACCCTTTAGCCTACGCGGTTGCAGAAGCTGAAAGCAAAGACTCATGGATTTGGTTTCTTGAATGTCTAAGAGATGATCTTGACTTGCAACCAAACTCAAACTACACTTTTATCAGCGGCAGGAAAAAGGTGATGTTACCATTTAGTTGATTAGATTCACTTGTATTTTTGATAAATGCAAGTTTTATTAGTAATGAATTGATGTTTATTTGTGTAGGGTATCATTCCAGCATTGGCAACAGTATTCCCTAGTGCTGAACACAGATATTGTTTGAAGCACATCCATGATAATATGAAATTGCAATGGAATGCTAAAGCATACAAGGAACATTTGTGGAGATGTTCAGCAGCAACAACCGTCCAACAATTTGAGGCAGCCATGCTGGCATTCAAGAGGTTTAGTGAACCTGCCCATGCTTGGTTAAGTAAGATACCACCAACCCATTGGTCAAGGTCGCATTTTTCAGGTACCTAACCAAATCTATGTCTACGTGTACATCTTTTGTTCTATGACATTGTTCAACACTGTTGTTTTTATAAATCAAACATGTTGTATAAATGTGTAGGGAGGGCTCATTCTGATGTGTTACTTAATAACATGTGTGAGGTGTTCAATGGGAAACTATTGGGAGGTAGGCACTAACCCATCATTACTGCTTTGGAATACATTAAAGAATATTGTATGAAAAGAATATTGAACGTTGTGAATGTGATTCGCAAGTGTGCCAGACCATTAACACCAAAGGCTACACTCATGTTAGATGCAATCAAGAAAGAGGCTTATAAGTACACTGTTTTATGGGTTGAAGGAGATAAGTATGAGGTCAGTGGATGGGGAGATAAGTGTTTTGTGAATGTTGAAGCTAGGGCTTGTACATGTAGAAGATGGGAGCTTACAGGTAGGCCATGTAAACATGCTGTTGCTACCCACCGGTGTATGAGGTTCAATGAAATGCAAGTAGGATCTTTTGAATCATGGGTTCATCCATGTTACTTGCTTAATACTTGGGAAGAAACCTACAAACACCACATCCAGCCAATAAATGGTTATCAACATTGGAATAAGTCACAAGTGCCTACAACCATTCTTCCACCTAAACATCATAAACCACTAAGTAGGCCACGAAAGAAAAGAACTAGGGCTTTTACTGAAAATGATAATAGTGACAAAACTAGTAACTTGTCACAGTCTAGTAAGAGTGTGGTTTTGGGTATTTTTGGCAATGCTGGACACAACAAGAAAACATGTCTTGGTCAAGGAGGTGTAACAGGAAGTCAAGGCAGTACACAACAGTCTCAAAAAACAGGTTCATCCCAGCCAAAAGTTACAGCAAAGAAGAAGGCAAAGGTTACAGGTCACAACTTTGAAGGAAATGAAAAACCTCAGTGTCAAACTGATGCTCAATCTGAAGGTGATTTTCAACCAAGTGTGGTCCAGTCTCAATCTGGAAGTCAAGTTGATGCTGCTTCTGGTAGGTCTCCAAAACAATTTTAGACTAAGACCAAGATTATAGCAGCAAATCTCTCTTCACTACAAAACAATGTTGGTTAAGCATATGAAATCCAATGTTTTCCATCGAATATGTATTCCACTAAACATCATTTGCTGTGTTTATACAATGTCTGTTTCTGAACTTTATAGACTACAAAATTTTATGCATTTGGAAATATATCCATTTGCATTATGTATGAAATCATATCATGTTAGTCTATGCCTATGGGTTAAATTGTGTTTTTATTGTATTGATTTGCCACTTTACCGTGTATTTCTACGTATTGATACTAGTTCATACGCATAGTAACTGTTGACTTTTACAAAGTCAATTACTGTTCACACATCCTTGGATACTATTATTCTATTATCACAAACAGGAATGAATGATCAAAAATGGATGAACAACACCATATCAAGTTTATGTTGATACTCAGAAATGGTGTCGGTTCACCCATCCTTGAGACTTCATACGTCTATGATTCTTTGATCTGTTTTTCTTGGATCTGTGTTTTGAGTTGCATACTATTCTTCTATTATCACAAACAGGAATGAAGGATCAAAAATGGATGAACAACACCATATCAAGTTTATGTTGATACTCAAAAGTGGTGTCTGTTCATCCATCTTTGAGACTTCATACGTATATGATTCTTGGATCTGTTTTTCTTGTGTTAGGAATTAGAAATTCCATAGTGAAGTGTTTGTCCACCCATATATAATCTAGCATAAGTTAGCTCGTAGACATTACGTTATTTACTAGTTATTTAGTTAGTTATTTAGTTTAGTGGAACACCGTGGAGGACGGACAGGTCTTTACCCACTATATGCCTGATCCACAGTCCGAAAGAGGACGTTTAGTTTGTAACTATAAATACCCTCTACCTCCTAAGGTAGAGGGTTGGACCTTTCATTTTTCTTAATCTAACCTTCTATGTTTTCTTTCACTTTCTCTCTCTAGAAAGGCTCCCACTTCTCTCTCTAAAACCATCTTTATACGCCTATCTTGGTTATGATTTAGTGTGTTTGTGAAATCCAATATGTTACAAATGGTATCAAGAGCCATGGTTAGATCATCTCTTACATATCCTTGGATTTCTAGTGGTTTTTGAGTTTGAAAAAGTTTAGTGGTTTTTGCATCATTTGGTTCATTTCTAGTGTTAAAGTTTGAATTTTGGGTGTACTTTTGTGTTTAGAATCATTGTATGTGATTAGGTTTTGATTTGGTAAGCTTGAATCACTGTGGTTGAGCTTGTTTTGGATTGAAAAGTGTGTTTTTGAAGTTTTTCTTGGTAGCGACTTGGTTCTCGTAGTGAATTTCATCTTAGCGACTTACTTCAGTAAAAGGTAGCGAGTTGTAGTGCTTTTTGGTAGCGACTTGGTGCTTAGCGACTTGCTGTCAAAATTCGTAGCGACTTTGATACTTAGCGACTTGGTGACTCTAGCGACTTGTCTTACTAGCGACTTGTTGACTTTTCCCGACAAAACTTCAAACGGCCATAACTTTTGAACCGTAACTCCGTTTTCAGCGTTCTACCCATCAAAACGACCGTGAGAACGAGGAGAATAGCACGCCGAATGAACTAAAGGTCAACATTCGAGGCCTAAATCCACTCCGAACAGAAGTTATTGAGGTTTTTATGTTTTTTTGACCTTAATTTCTCTGTAAAAACGGGCATTAACCAATCCAAATCTCAACCAAACAACATCTCTGCTAATCCTACAAACAATTATATGTCCTTACACACAATTTTCTATCATTGTGTTGATCCAGCAGTCATCTTAACACATTCCATTGGTCATTGCTTAACGGTTTGGTCTTGATTTTAGTAAAATCCCGCGAAAGATTCTATTTCTCGGTTTAAATCATAGACTTGTAAAATCCCGTGGATACTACAACATCATGTCTTACACTACTGACCCAGTAATTTCAGAAGTACTTAAATTGTATGATGATGTAGACAATCATGAGAATATTTGCTATACTGAACGGTTAAAGATGATTGAATCAGTCAATGAGGATGTGATATCTCCGGGTTCAGACTCTGAAAATACATAAATGGACCAGTCAATGTTACTGAATGCTTGTGCAAAGGATAAGGAAAGTTGCATTGAACCTTATCGACAACTTCATTCACACCTCACATTACTTCTATCTATGGGAAGTGAACGAACAGTTACTGCACTTTTCCGTCAAGAATTATCAACGTTCAAGAGCACATTATTCTTAAACTTAGAACAATTGGAACAACAACTTGATAAAGAAATGGTTCAAAAGGATAGTTCTAGTGCTGCACTTCAAGTGATCTACAACCAATTTCAGTCATTCATTAGTGGGGAATTTACATCAGATTATGATCAAGACATGACTGAAATGTCTTTCAAGAAACACACTGGAATGGAAATTAGCATGTTCATAGAGAAACTTATCCAACTCATGGATAATGTGAAGAAGTATATTGAGGAATTTAATCAAACAGATGAAAAATTGGATGAGTGTCTGGTGCAGTTGAGAGATAGTTGTGATAAGTTGGGTAAAGTATCTGTTGAAGAATCGGGTGTTGCTGAATGCAGAATGTCAGAGACAACAAATAATGATGAGTCGGGTAAAGCACCAGATGATGGATCAGTTGACACTGAATACAGAGGCTCAGAGATAGATAAGCTTGACACAGCCAGCGGTCTAGTGACTCTTGTTACACATGATATGGATGCAGATATCAGACCAGAATTTGAGCAGGTGTCATCTGACGAGGTACCCTTAACTGATCAACATAGTGCATCTGCTAAGGTACCTAAACATTCTGATCTTAATGCTAAACATGATTCTGATAAATGTTCCATGGTTGAGGTTGAGTCTAATAATTTCAAAACGAACGATATGGTTGATAAAAAGGTTTTTGATGAACTTTCATACAAATTCTCAAAACTTGAAAAACATTGCATTTCGCTTGAAATTGCGATACAGAGTAAAGAGGAAAGTTTTCAAACTAAGAAACCATGTAAAAATCTGGAATTTCCTGAATTTCGTGAATTTTTTGAAATAAACGATTTAAAAGCTCAGCTTCAAGCCAACAACTCGACTATCAACAACTTGAAGAAACATATTTCTGATATGCATGTGAAAAGTAATTTGGTTACAAGTAACTCTGATGTTAATGTTATTGATGATATTCAAATAAGAAATGATGAATTAGCGGTTTGTGTGGCCAAATTACTAAAGGAAAATGAGTCTTTGAGAAAGCATCACATAGAACTAAGTGACTCTGTCAAAAAAGCTAGAACTAAGTCAATGGAACAAACAAACTCTTTGATAGCAAAAATTGATGAACTCAAAGCTCAACTTCAGGAAAAGAGTTTCACTATTGTTTCCTTAAAAAATGAGCTTAGGAAAACTATAGGGAAAATTGTGAATACTAAGTTTACAAAACCGTCAACCTTGGGGAAACCAGTTTCTTATCCCATTAGAAACCGATCCGTTGTTAGGCAGCCTACTGCGTTTATATCCGAAAGACCAAAATATTCAAAAACACGGTTTGCCTCCCATGTTGATGAGAAACAAGTTTTGTCAAAACCAGTCACTTCACCTGAGTTGCCTAAGAATTATGCTTCTAGTTCCTCTAAACCTCAACATGCAGCTACTTCTACTCCCAGCAACTCTAGGATTAGTTCGAAAACAGTGTCAAAACCAAGCATTAAAACCCAGAATTCATATGATATGAATGACTTGTGGAAGAACTATTATCTTGAAGAAGCTAGGAAAAAGGCACAGATTCAAAAAAACGGAATATTAGGTGCAAGACCTAGGGTGATACATTCCACGAGATTTCAAGGCACTGCTAGTAGTTGTAAACCATTACCTAGGAACTCTCATAATACTAGGGCTTGGCTTGGTTCTAAGAGTAGTTTTATGGAAAAGAATGCTAAGCATGTAGAAAATGAAACTAGAAATTCTGAGTCTTTTCCGAATAAGAAACATTTTCCTAATTCACATGCTAAGGTACAATCCACAAAGGCTACTAACATGGCTAAGGTTCAACATGTGATGAAGCAAAACAAACCTAAAACTTCACCTAGATGGATCCCAACTGCTAAATCTTTAGAAACTGGGAATAAGGATAAGTCTCCCATTATGCATAAGAAGCCTAACAATCCTAGACCTGGCCATAAGTGGATACCATCTGGTAGAATGTTTAAGGATGATGGACTTAGGTGGATACCTACCAGAAAGCTATTTTCCAATTGCAAAATCAAGGTTGACCGTGAAGCCCCAAAGAGTTTGGATACTAGTGTCACTAACCCATATATATGCAAACAAGCTTGTAATGTTAGTGCAGGTATTCCTTACTCAGTTGCAGATACTTCGATCTTTCATTACATGGACTGGCTTAAAGTATGGATAACAAATGGATTGATATCTCATAACTCACGGGTCCAAGTAACTCAACCTTGATATTCAAACCGGAAATGACGTCTGTTCACATCAGTTCAGGCCTCGTACTTCATCATTATGGCGTCTGCAGATAACTCTCAGGCCCCGTTCCTCAAAGAAAAGAAAGGTGTACGCTTCAGTGTGCTTTATCTTCAGAAGAAGAGAAATCTTCATGTTTATGACCATTCTCATCGACATTCTTCATCAACAAGCTTCATGTTTCTCCCATGCTCATTCAGTCATCAAGTGGATCTATGTTCATTGGTGTATATTCTTATTCACTTGCTAAATCAAAAATGGCAACTTCGGATGCAATTTTTGAGGGGGAGAAGAGTGAATATACTAAATGATGATGGATGTTTGAATAATGGTCATACGAGTTATTGTTTGATGACTCTCCTCCAACGCCTAATGTTTCACTCACTAAGGATAAATGGGATTTACTGTTTGGGATTCATTGTTTCAAGATATGTTTGATGAGTATTTCCAACCGCTAGCAAATGTTGATCATCTAAGAAGTACAACTCAGACTACTCAAGAAGCCCAATCTCTAGTTATTCCTCAAGGCGTTGATAATGACTATCATAATATTGCAGTTGCACTCATGAATAATGATCCGCTCTTTGGTATTCCTTTGCCAAATCTTCACGGATTATTGCTCCTCTCATCGTGCATGCTATAAATCAACCACATGAACTTCTAGGAAAATGTCTACCTCATCCGCTCGAAGTTATTGGTGAATCTTCCAGATCAGTCTCTACATGTATACTCTTAGGAAGAATGCATTGATGTTGAGGCATCATATGTTCCGGTTCATTCAATGGGTGAATGTACATCCGATTGTATGTTTATTCACGTGTTGGGCATTTGACACAAGTTGATTACTTCGAAGTTAATCATGTATCACTTATTTGAGATTGAAGTTGACTTTTACAAAGGCGTGTTCTCATTTGATAACGTGCTCGGGCTTAAGAATTTGAGTTGAAGACTTGGTTTATCTAGTTACCAGCAGTCGGGGTGGATGGTTGAAGACCTGGTTAACTATCACTATTAGGAGTTACGTTGTTTTACTCAGTGTCACACGCAGATGACTGTGTGGATAATCGCAAGAGGTGTTAATGTCTCATACTTTGTTTGAGTAGTGAGAACTTAGAGATTTGCTTGAAGAATAAATTCTCGACACCGTTCTTCCATCATCAAGTGCAAGCTTAAGATACAAATGTGGGGAATTCGGCTTCAGTTTCAAGTTTGGTATATCAGGTTTTCTTCAACAGTGGTCTCTACAAATTGTCTACATATGGGTTGATAAAGATAGTCAGAGAGAGTTTCTGTAGCAGTTGATTCTCACAAGTTACATTTGAGCTTATTGTGTTCTTCTCAAAAGACTTCTAGGATATGAGTGTATTATGTTTTGCTGATTCTGAGGTATCAAAACCAGCAAGGGGGAAGTAGATACACATCTAAATACACAACGAGTACACATGATGAACCTAATACTTCTTCTCTATTGAAGTAATCCCGGGAAAGACAAATGTCATAACCGTAGAGATACTCAGTGTTTACTCATAGCTTCTGGTGTATTATTCCAACTATTTGGGGGAAGGATATATTATTCCAACCATTTGGGGGAAGTGGTCTTTGGATACTTTTGGTATGTGTTATCTCAGCTTTCAGTAGGAAGAAATATGAGAAGAATATGTAGAGCGTGAGATGATATTGCTTATCGACATCTTCTATATGATTTATGATAAAGTGCTTCCGGTTAGTGCTTCATGTACACAATGTAATGATGATTCCGATCAGATCACAACCATCAAAGGAGAGATATGTGTACATCTGGGTCGCACAACATATTCACATGATCGAGCTTAATCAGTTATTCTGGAGTTGACATCCGCAGAGAAGATCAGTGATTCAACCAGTTATTGTGACGTCGTTGTCTCTTCTCTTGTTGGGTACATGTGTACGTTATGGGCTGATTGGTTATATGTTAGATAATTGGAATGCATTTGGTGAAATGAAGGTGTTGATATACTGTTCTCCTGAATTGACAACTGCTCAAACTCGAAGAGTTATGTGTACATCGGGGACGCACAACAAGTTCATGTGATCGGGCTTAATCATTTATTTTGGGTTTAATAACCACAGAAATGATCCGTTTTAACTTGTTACTTCGGTGTTATCGTCTTCTTCGGGTTCTTGAGCTTCATACAATGTTGGAATCACTCCTAAACAGTATTTCAAGTATTTATATTTCATATGTAATAGGTAGCTTTATTATGGCCTTTATGTTTGTTTAAGGTCAAGCTTATGTAGAAGGCCCATAAGCTTGATCCAAGCCCAATAAGGAATAGGAAAGTAGAGGGAGTGTTGCCCTAGCTTCTTGCCTATATAAACTCTTGTAAACCCTCATTTGAGGGTTCGTTGTTCAAGTTATTCACTCTCTTTCACTCTATTCATAACCGGCCTTACTATACGTGTGTGTGTGTGTGATTTACTTGTTCAATCGCCTTCATCTATTCTCTTATAAGCTTGTGTTGTAAAACTAGTGACCTAACAGTGGTATCAATCGCCAAATAGTTGGGTGTACTCGTTTGTTTTTGAAGTTTTAGTTTTTGGGACTTACGCGTAGAGATAACGCATTCTTTGGTTATCTTAAAAACTCGTTTTTTACACTTTTTAACCCAAGATTCTTGTACTTTCAATGTTTTGAGGTGTTAAAATACGTGTTTTTGGCAAAAAGTTTTAAACTTTACGCGTGGATTTACGTTTTTAAGCTTGTTTTTGTTCGTGGGTGTCGTTCTACGCGTAACCCGTTTAGCAGTTTTGGTACATCAAAATTCACACTTTTGTGTTCTTTTGGTACTATTGAAGCTATTCCATAACAAAAAACTGGTTTAGAAACACATTTGGGCAGAATCAAAGTTACGAGTAATCCTACGCGTATCAAAACCCTAAAATTACGCGTAAGATTGTTCCTTGGTTTGATCTTCAATTTTCTGGTTTAATTCGTGTTTTCTTACTTGGATAAGTCTGAAAATACGTCGACTTTGGATATCTTTTGCACTGTGAAGTGTAAAAGATCATTTGGGCAAAAACCCTAAAATTACGCATAAGCATAAGCTTACGCGTAGAATTCCTACGCATAAGATTCACTTTACGCGTAAACTACGGTCTACGCATAAGGTAATCCTACGCCTACGTTTCTACGCCTAACTTTTGTCTACGCTTAACTTTAGTGTTTTCCCTACTTACGCGTAAGCTAAAACCTACGCGTAACTCCTCATTGTTACGCGTAACTTTTGGTGTTTTTACGCATAAGTGCTACTTGGTTCTTGTCTTTTCTACGCCTAAGGATACTTCATCAACAAAGGTTCATTCGACTACAAAGATCCATCTTTACCACACAAGTTTATCATCATGTCTCAACCACCATACTCTAACTATTTCCTTCACACTTATAATCATCAACAACAACAACAATTAACTCCACAACATCAACAATGGAATCAACAACAAGCTATTTATCAACAACAATTTAATCAACAACATACTCCACAACTTGGTGCAATTCCACAACCACAAATGGTTCAACCACAACCAAGCCTTCAAGTTCAACCCTACACAACCGATTTCAATCAACATCCATCACGGACCACTATGAAGGAACCCACTTGGTTTGCTAAGATGTGTGAAGCTTTAAGCAGCCAACAATCAATTCATGAAGCTGGATCACTTGATAGACCTCCAATGCTCACTCCAGGAAACTACGATCAATGGGTGATAAGGTTCTTTAGTTCTGTGATCTGAAGAAGCCACATGGAAAGTTCTTAAAGAAGGTTATCTTGGAAGGTCCATTTGAGATGCCTACTGTCATTGTACCCGGAGATCCAACTGCTGTTCCACCAAGAGATGAACAAACCAACATTGCTACTGTTGCAGATTTAAATCCTACAGAACTTCTACACTATGAAGCTGATGAACTTGCAATGGAATACATCCTCTTAGGATTACCAAACCCAATTCTTCGTAGTGTTGATGCTCAAAAGACTGCACAAAAAATGTGGGATCATATTCGTCTTCTTATGGAAGGATCTGTACTCAATCAGGAAGATTTGGAATCAAAAATTTACTTGGCTTATGAACACTTCATGATTGAACCTGGAGAGACACTAGAGTCCTATCATCATCGATTTTCAGATATCATCAATGATTTGGATAAACACAACATCATTATGCCAAGAATTGCAGTGAATACTAAGTTCCTGAGTAGTCTTGGTCCAGAATGGGAGAAGTATGTCATTTGTCTCCGTCAAGCGAAGAATATGCATCATTCTACTTATGGATTGTTGTACGATTACTTGAAGCCTCATGAAAAGGAAGTTGATCGGGAAAGGATCTCCGTGCTCAAATTGCTAAACAGTCACAACCGGACAATCAACAACTTGCCTTGTATGCTCAACAAAATTATCCCTCTCAACCAGCAACTCAACCAACTGCTTCAAACACACCTTCACAGTCACAACCTCAACAAAATCAATTGGTTCCATACAGAAACAATGCTCAAGCATATGTCAGTGAAGCTACTGAGGAAACAGATCCGTTCGAAGCATTGCAACAAGGATTTGTGATGATTGCTAATGCTTTTGGCCGTTACACCAACAAATCCAACAATCGTATTCGTTCTCATCTAACACACGGACTCAGGCTGTTGTGAACAATGGACGTGTTGAAGTTCAGAATCATGATTATGGTCGTCAGATGGGCGGTGGTCAAGGGTTTAATGTTGTGGGTAGGAATAACAACAGAGCTCAAGTGGTGGAACAGGGAAATGCTCAGAATCGGTTAAATGGTCTTAGATGCTACAACTGCAATGAGAAGGGACACCTGGCTAATGCATGCCCAAAGCCAAGGACTAGGGGCAGTGCTTATTTCAAAGAGGCCTTACTTTTGGCTCTTAAGGATGAAGCTGGTGGATCTCTCACAGACAAAGAACAGAGCTTTATGGCAGATGCAGACTCAGATGATGATATGGAGGACTTGCAGGCTAATGCAGCTGTTATGTTGATGGCTAATATGCATGAGCTGCACATGAGTGATACAGGCCCAGTGTATGACACTGATGGCTTGTCTCAGGTACCCGAACAAACCATCATCATATCTGAACTAATATCTCCGCCAATATCTGAATCCGGCACGGATCAGACTGTTCAAAATGAGTCTTCTACATCTTCTTCTGATGATTTTCAAGTTAATCCTGTAGTTACATTTGACGATCAAGATGACCTCATGGTTTCCTTTGATAATCAAATTGACTCCGTGGTCGTACTTGAGGATCTAAAGAATGATCATGTTGAGACTCACGTTGAACAAGATGATCTGTTGCCTCATCCGGATTTTGCTCGGTTAATTCAAGACCATAAAATCAAAATGGAGGAATGCTATGCATTAAATCAATCCTTAAAAAGTAAAAATGCACTGTTAACCAAGGATTTTGAATGTTTACAAATGCAACTCAACTTTTTCAAAACTCAAGAAAACCGTGAAAAAGGTTTTGAAGCCGCTTTTGCAAAATCTCATCAAAACGAAAAATATTTAGAGAGACAGATGCGTGATCTAGCCGCCTCGAAGAATGCTTTGTTGTCCGAATTAGAACAACTGAAACATGAACATAAAAAGCAAATTAACGTTCTCACCTTGGAAAATCAAAAAGCTAAGGCTGAGTTGTTAAATTGTCAAAAACAGTTCTCCGCATACAAAAAGCATTCAACGAATCGGGTAGATGACCTTCTTGCAGAAATTCTCGGTTTGCAAAACAAAATTAAAGAGTTTAAAACTGTTGTTTACAAACATGGTGAATCAGTAACAGCTATTGAAAAGTTTACCTTAAAACCCAATCCAAATGGATATGGAAAAAATCTAGCTGATTACAAACCAAAGCTTTCACTAAAAACATTCAAACCAACTCCTGAAGTTTCCAGTGCAGAATACAAAATTGATAATACTGTCATGAGTGTTGTTGAATATCATCGTCATGAGGAATTAGATGCAGAAGACGAGAGTCGATCTAAATTAAAAACCGTTGTTTACAACAAACCTTTTAATTATAAAAACGCGGTCACTTTCGTCACACCAACGGATTCTTCAAACACACCCAGGGTTATCATCAAAACACCCGAGTCTTCTATTGTTAATCCCAAAACAGTCTTTGCACAAACTTATGGTCCTTTACCTTCCATTAGCGAAGTAAACTCACAACCTGAAAATCGAAAAATTCTTCGATATTTTGACATTTTCATGGCTGACCTCAAAATTTTACAACATGAGATAGAATATCGTTCTGAAATCAAAGTTGAACATTTTCAATCGCCTCTGGCGCGAGAACAAAGAGACATTTTTCAGAAAAATCTTTTACCTAATGTTAAAAACTTGAAAAGTTGTGCAATTGCCTGGGAAAAGGATTTTCATAAGGAACTTGGGGTAATGAAAAACGTTTTCGAGAAAACAGAAACATCTATCACTAACACAAAACGCAAAAAGAAACTGTTGAGAAAAGATGTTGATCGACTCTTGGAAGATGTTATCTGTGATGATATCCATAATGTTGTGCTATTCTATTCGTTGCCATATGCATCTGATCATATCTCTGCTGATATTGTTGAAACTGTTGTTACTGTTGAGAACACCGATAATGTGCTTCAGATCAAGTCTTTAAAAGCTGAAAATAAACGATTACACACGGAAATTAACAATGCAAAACGTCGTCTTCATTGGTGTGAAAAAGATATTCACAACCATCAACTCAGTTTTCAAAAGAAACTCGCTCAATTGAGTGCAAAATCTTCTGATCCTAAATTTGAGCAACTGGATGATCAAAACGTGTCTTTGAAAAGTCAAATCTCAAAATATGAACAAGAACTTTTAAAAGTTAAACAGGAATATGGTGTCATATTTGATTTACTCAAAAAGACTCGACTTGAAGCATCTAATGAACTTGATCACTATCTTGCTCACACTAGTGAAGTCATGAATTTTGCTGGTAATATTCGTTCTGAAAATCAAGATCTGATTCACACCATCTCTAAGTTACGGGAAATGTTAGGAAAGTATGAACAACTCCCGCCTACTGTGATTAAGAGATTAGCACCAGTCACACTTAGTAATCGTGAACCTAGAATTCCCACTGCCAAATCACAAGTTGCTAATGTGTTTCCCTCTACTGAAACAGGAATAGTTGCATCTTTTCCAAACGTCCGCACTTCACAGCCTAGGAGCACTCAATCGAAGAATAGGAAGTTGCGACCTAAGAAAAGATCAATAAGGAATGCTAAAGTAGAAGAACACCCTAGGACTCTGAATAAAAATCATGTTGCTTCCACTATAAATGTTACGTCTGGCAAATGTAATAGAAATAGTGATGTAACAAATGCTAAACCGTTAAGCACTTTTGATATTCAGTCTGATGCACCTTGTGTTATTTGTCGAAAGAGTATGAATTCTGATTGTCATGACAAATGTGTTGCTAAAGCTATAATTTCTCGATTACGGAATCCTAAGAATCGGTATACCTCTAGGCCCACTAATCATTCTAAGTCTGTGCTTGGTAAACCACCTTCTTTAGATCCTAAGGCAACCATTGCTATCACAGTAGCTACCGCTTCACCTCCTAAGCATGTAGTACCACCTAGTGCTTTCACTAATACTAAAGCAAAGAGTAGTTACAGATGGCAGAAATGGATATATAACACACTAGGATTTAAGTGGATTCCTAAAATTCTCAATGTGTGTATGTCTAATATACCTGCTTCGGAACCCTCTAACATTTCGGGTTCCACATCTACTTCTATTCCATCTGTGTCGTCTGTGTGTAATGCAGGTGATACAGATCATTCTCTGGATTGTTGATAGCGGATGTTCCCGACACATGACAGGCAACCTTAAACTGTTATCAAACTTTATTGCAAAGTTCATTGGCACTGTCAGATTCGGGAACGATCACTTCGCAGCCATCATGGGCTACGGAGATTATGTTAATGGAAACATCGAAATCAGCAGGGTTTACTATGTGGAAGGCCTCGGTCACAATCTGTTTTCAGTAGGTCAATTTTGTGATGGAGATTTGGAGGTTGCTTTCAGGGAGAAAACTTGTTTCATTCGTGATCTACAAGGAAACGATCTTATGTCTGGCTCGCGTAATTCTAGTCTCTACACTATCTCTATGCAAGACATGGTTGCTTCCTCTCCCATTTGCTTACTTTCAAAGGCAACATCTACAAAATCCTGGCTATGGCACCGTCGTCTCTCACATCTAAACTTTCAAACCATCACCAACCTTGCTCGACACAAACTAGTTTAAGGACTCCCACGATTCCGGTACTCAAAAGATCACCTTTGCTCAGCCTGTGAACAAGGGAAAAGCACTCGTGCCCATTTTCCTTCAAAGGTGGAACACAGCTCTCAGCATGTGCTTCATCTTCTTCACATGGATTTGTGTGGCCCGATGCGTGTGCAAACGATCAACGGCAAACGCTACATCTTAGTAATTGTTGATGACTTCTCACGATGGACTTGGGTCTACTTCCTTCGTAGCAAAGACCAAGGTTGATCATCACCTTTCTCACAAAAATACAGGTCCAGCTCCGCAACACCGTCCGAATAATCAGAACAGACAAAGGAACTGAATTTGTTAACAAAACCCTTCGAGAATTTTATGAGAAAGTGGGAATTCAGCATCAAACATCTATTGCACGTACGCCTGAACAAAACGGAGTTGTTGAAAGATGAAACCGAACGTTAGTGGAAGCTGCAAGAACAATGTTAATCAATGCTAAACTTCCAGATTACTTATGGGCAGAAGCTGTATCTACTGCATGCTATACTCAAAACCGTTCTATGATCACAAAACGCCACAACAAAACACCTTTCGAGCTTGTCCACAACTATAAACCGAACCTCAAACACTTTCATGTATTTGGATCCCTCTGCTATCCGAATAATGATCGTGATGATTTTGGAAAGCTCAAAGCCAAAGCTGATATTGGAGTCTTTATTGGATACTGTGACAATTCTAAATGTTTTTGAATCTGGAATCGTCGAACTAAGGAGGTAATGGAAACGATTCATGCTCATTTCAATGAACTCACGGAAATGGCTTCTGAGTATAACAGCTTAGAACCCGGTCACAATCGTTTAAACTTCCCTCAACCCCCATCATCAGCTGAAGAAAGCCCTCAGCTAACTCGTCAACAAATGGAAAGGTTATTTGCTCCTCTGTTCTGTGACGATATTGATGAACGTGCTCCTGGTGTATCCGCTGTTTCCGCTGCACAACCTGATAATATTCCTATACCTGATACACCTGCTACAACAACTACTGTTGATGATGCACCTACACCAATTAACTCCAACACAACAGTTGAACATACCGCCTCCAACAATGATGAACCAGCTGATGATATTCTGAATGAAGTACCCCCACCTGCAGATTTTGATCCAAATGCGTTCTTCAACCCGTTTGCCAATGAGACTGCTGCACCAGATGTCGCGGAATCTTCAACAAACCATTTGAATCCTCAGAATCTGCACAATGTATACCAACATCAACCCTCTACACATAGATGGACAAAAGACCATCCTCTGGCTAACATCATTGGCAACCCGAATCAACCAGTCGTTACGAGACAACGTCTTCACTCAGATGGTGAACACTGCATTTATGCACTAACTGTCTGCCAATCTGAACCTAAAAACATTAAAGACGCAATGACAAAAGACAACTGGATTGAATCCATGCAAGAAGAACTCAACCAATTCAAACGTCTTGAAGTATGGGAACTGGTTGAAAGACCAACAGGAGTCTACGTCATTGGTCTAAAATGGATTTGGAAAAACAAATTGGATGCTGAAGGGAACGTCATCCGAAACAAGTCACATCTAGTTGCTAAGGGTTATCGTCAGGAAGAAGGAATAGACTTTGAAGAATCTTTTGCTCCGGTTGCTCGTCTTGAGGCTGTTCGGATATTTCTCGCGTTCGCTGCTCATATGAACATGACGGTCTATCAGATGGATGTCAAAACGGCGTTTCTCAATGGGCAACTTAAAGAAACGGTCTATGTCAGCCAACCAGATGGATTCGTTGATCCTGAGTTCCCGAACCATGTCTACAAACTGAACAAAGCTCTTTATGGTCTCAAACAAGCCCCTCGGGCATGGTACGATAAGCTATCATCCTTCCTCATTGCCAACAATTTCACCAAAGGCTCGGTTGACCCAACTCTTTTTATACAATATCACGGGGCACATATCTTAATCGTTCAAATTTACGTGGATGACATCATTTTTGGGTCTACACATAAAACGTTTTCAATCGCTTTTGCAAAACTAATGAAGTAAAATTTTGAAATGTCCATGATGGGTGAACTCACGTTCTTTCTAGGACTGCAAGTTCATCAATCACCCCGTGGTATTTTTCTGAGTCAGTCCAAATATGCCCTTGAATTGTTAAACAAATTTGGAATGAAAACCTGTGATACTTATGCCACATCAATGACTCATACCAAGAAATTAGATGCTGATTTACATGGGAAATTGGTTGACCCTACCAAATACAGAAGTATCATTGGGTCCCTCATGTATCTAACAGCTAGCAGACCTGATATTGTCTTTGCCGTTTATCTATGCTCCCGCTATCAGTCGCGACCAACTGAAACCCACCATCTCTGAGGCTAAAAGAATCCTCCGATACATCAAGGGAACCATTAACTTGGGAATCTGGTATCCGAAGGATTCTGGTTTTGAACTAATCGCTTTTTCAGACGCTGACCACGCAGGATGCTTAGACTCAAGGAAAAGTACTTCAGGAGCTCTACAATTTCTCAGTGATAAACTGGTGTCTTGGCAATCAAAGAAACAGGATTGTACATCGCTGTCATCAACCGAAGCAGAATATGTAGCCATGTCCGCGTGTTGTGCTCAAGTCATTTGGATGAGAACACAACTCAAAGACTATGGTTACGTATTTGACAGAATCCCGATGTACTGCGACAATCGGAGTGCCATCGCAATCTCGTGCAACTCAGTTCAGCACTCGAAATCAAAGCACATCGATCTACGCTATCATTTCATCAAGGACCACGTGGAACAGGGTACCGTTGAATTATACTTTGTGGGTACTGAATACCAATTGGCAGATTTGCTCACCAAAGCCTTGCCTCCCGCTAGGTTTAATGAGTTGGTCCACCGAATTGGTATGAGGTGTTTGACTCAAGAGGAATTGGATGACCTCTTAAAACAGTCTTAAAAACCTGTCAAACACCAAAACATCTTTTGTACATAAATTTTTCAAAAACAAAATACAAAAATATAAAATCCGATAAAACAACAAAAATATTCTCCCAATCTATCTTTCTTTCAACATGGCAAGTACATTTCTTCCGTCAACACTTTAATCTTTCAAAATTCAGTATTTTTCCGATCAAGTGTTGAGGGGGAGAAAATAATCCATTAACTATTTCAATACATCTGTGTACTTGCATGTTATCACATCTCGGTTGATTCTTTTACAAATGGTGGTACATTTCCTGGTTCAAAGACACTCCTCGGACTTTAATTAATAACCTTTCATTATTTTCTCAAGTCGAGGGGGAGTGTCGTCAAGTTTCCTAAAATCTTCATTTGGTAACCAAAAAAGGAAGTTAAAAAGCTTTGGATGAAAATGGAAAAGGTGGAGGGACCAAAATTGTCAAAAACTTAAAGTTATTTTAAATAAAACTCCTCCACCTAACTATCACTTCTCATTTATTACAAAATACCTAAAACCATCCTACGCTTAAGATTCACTCAAGAAAACCGTGTTTTTTATCCTCATCTTGTAAGTGTTTTCGTAATCACAACATGTTTTTATGATAAGGTTTTGAATCTCATGTAAATCCTACGGCTAAAACTTGTTCTACGCGTGATTAGGTGTTCTACGCTTATGCGTAAGAACACACAATCAACATGTGTGTGTTTGTGGTGAAATGATTGTGTCAAAACGTTCATAATACATCAATGATACTTTTTTAACCATCAAAATCCACCCAGAAACACTAATTGATGATTTTTTGAAAATTAGGGTTTATAAGTCGAATTGGGTGTTTTCAAATGTGAAGTGTTTTGGTCAAAAAGATTGTTGGGTTATGGTCTTATGGTGATGAATTGATGATTTCCTTGCTTTATAACCACCCAGAAACTCCAAATAATCAACAATTTGGAATTAGGGTTTAAAGTTCATAAGTTTAGGCACTTTTGATTCACCATGAATTAGGTGTTATAACTCAGTATATAGACTTCCTCAACACTCTTAAGCTACCAGAAAAAGTTTGGTGCATAATCCATGGCTAGATCTCATACGCGTAGATTTAGGGTTTAGATTACGCGTATGCAGTTCTACGCGTAACTGTTAAACTGTGAAAATGTGTTTTGATTTGTCATAAAACGAATGCTATGGTTTTAACTTTGTTGAAATGATTCTTTATTTCAGGCTTGCAACACGTAATATTCAGAATCAAGGTGGTTATTAATCTACGCATAAGGATCACCTTACGCGTAGCTTGTTATGCGTAAGACTAGTCTTACGCGTAGCGTCTACGCATAAGGTTCTACAATGGACTACGCGTATCCTGTGAAGGATATACGTAAACAGTGACCTCTACGCATAAGGTCAACTCTTACGAGTAGCCTTACGCGTAAGGTAAATATATGCCTACGCATAAGCTCTACGCATAAGGTCTCTTTTTCCTACGCGTAACATTTCTTACGCGTACGATAGGATTCTACGCGTAAGTTTACGCCTAAGCATATATCATTCCTGTCTACGCATAACTTTGCCAAAACTACGCTTATCCCTGGATTTACCTTCATGATGAATTGTTACTTGTACAAACTTGTAAATAAACTAATCATATCATCACGAATCCAAAAATGTCACTAATAAACTTAAATCGTCTGATATATTGTGAACAATAAGTGATAAAATAAACTTTAAAACTTAAAGTTAACTAACTCACGAAACATTTCACGATATCATTGAACTATTGAACATACAAGTGACTTAGGACTCGTAACAATCATTATCACTATACATTCAATAAATAGACAATAAGACCTTCTGTTGACTAACATTATGTCTTTCGATATGTTGGTTCTTTTGGCTAATGTTATTTCAGATCACGACATGGCTGAACAAATGAATGTGGATGCACCTGAAGTTCTCTCCATTGCTGATATCTATCCTCATGGCTATCCAATGAAGATAGGAAAGAATAACCTCCGTGTTGACTTTGACACCCTCACTTGCTCTGAATCTTCATGTCTTATTGCTATTGATATTCTGAGGACTCATCCGTATCAAAACATGCTTACTCACTCTGCAACTGTCCCTGAGATCTACATCCAACAGTTCTGGAACACTATGGAAAGGGTCAAAGGACAAACTGTTGTGACGGTGACTCTGAATCACAAACAAGTCATCATTACACCTGCAGACTTAAGGGCTGTTCTCCTAATTCCTGAAGTCGATCCAACCAAACTATATGCCTCACCTGCTGAAGAGCTCACTCTCCAATTCTTAATCGATATCGGTTATGACGAGGCTACAGGAGTAATCAACAAGCACTCTCACGTAGAGCTTAAGAGTATTCCTCAACCCTGGAGAACTCTCTACATGATCATCACCAAGTCTGTTTCTGGTCGTGACAGCGGCTATGAGCACCCCAAGCTCATGGAACTGTAAATATTCTGGGCATTGGTCAACAAGAAACACATCGCTATCGAAGCTCTGATTTGGGATGACATGATGTCATTTCTCAACAAACTTGGCTCAAAGATTCCCTACATCAGATATACCAAATTGTTGATCCAGAGAGCACTTGGACTTCATCCTGACATTCCCAAGAGGCTCAATGACCCCTACAATCACGACATGTTGACGGAACCTATTCTCTCTGTCAGAATCAAGGAAACATCCACAAAGAAACAAGGTGCTGTGCTGCCAGATTTCCTTCTAACTGAAGATGTCAGAAAGCTCGAATCGTACAAAAGGTATCTGGATGCAGTCAGACAAGGCAAAGTTGGTCACCTCGACGAAAAATCTTCTGGTACACCTGTAAGGAGAACCAGAAAAGGAAGTGCTGGAAGTGTAACAAGTACAGATAGTCAAAGGAATGTTCCAAAGAAGAAACCTATTCCAAAGAGGAAACCTACCCCTAAGAAGAAAGTTCCGTCTCTGGAAGCCACTCCTATCATTTCACCTGAACCGCAAAGACAGCTCAGGGACGAGGACTCTGATGCTACTGACACAGATGAAGAGATCACATACTCTGAAACTGCAAAGGATGTTAATCCCTCAGTAGCAAAACCTCCAAGTCCTCCAGTTGTCCAAGAAAAAGGGAAGACTCCTGCACTTGTACCTTATGATGAGAGCTCTGAAGAAGAAGAAGAAGAGCAACTGAATAAATCATACAGAAAAAAGTTTCACAACGTCCGACACCTTCAAAAGGCCGAAAAATTTGCTAAAGATCAAATGGGTGGCCCCGGAGGATCAAGTGGTGCTGCCCACTCCTCTCCAGATCCTGATGCGGTTAATCAACCCGATAAGGGATCTGGTACCACCACTCTTGTGCAACAACAAAAGCCTATTGAAGACACTATTGTGTATGATTTTGATAAACAGGAAACTGAGAAAGAAAAGTCTAAGGATGACGAGGATGATTATACAAAGTTTCTTCTCGACAGTCCAACACACTCAAAGGAGAAAACCTCAGAAACTCCTAAGGACATGAAGTCTCCTCATGTCTCCTCATCATCGGACTCTTCATCTCATTCGTCACCACCACCATCAACGAAGTCAACCAGATCATCATCCAAATCCGTGAAGAAACCACCTAAATCTTGGATTTCTCAAACACATGAAAGAATTGTGAAAGCTGTCAAACAAGTTAGAAAGAAGGACATGCTTCATAGAAAACTTAATTGGTATGCTGAACAAATGCAGTACTTACATGATGAGAATGACGAGATGCGGAAAGATAGGAAAGCTATTCAGGAATTCATGAGAAGTCATCGTCAGGAGGAACTGAATGAAATGATTGAAGGTTACACTCAAAAGTACCTTCAGGATATCGTTCCAAAAGTCCAAAAGGAACTGGAGAAGTCAGCAAGAGAACAAACCCACAAGTTTCTTCTCGACACTGTCCCCGGTGTGACTAGAGAAGTATTCTCCAGACAACTCACCCCTAACATCGTCGCATTGGTTAAACATACAATGGCCAAAGAAGCTGATCTCTCTGAATCTGAGTTAATCGCTAAACTAGTGATGCAAATGTCAAAGCGAACTGGAACGTTTACTTCAGATGAAGCTAAATTTTTCGAAGGTCTACTTGCTTTTCAACTCAGTTCATCATGCAAGGAGTCAGCCGATCAACCCAAACGGCCAAGAGATGACGATGATAAGGATAAGGACTCTGCACCTAAACGTCAGAAGCATTCTGGTCAATCTACATCTATGCCACCTCCTCCACCACGGACTTCTTCTCAACATAAGTCTCCTCCACCTCGGTCTTCTACTGATAAACCTCGGGACGATTCCGAGTTACCACCCCTGACTCATAAAACTGGTGACTACTTTGAGTATACGGGTGGTGACGATGAAGAGGTCCTTGAGCCCCGACAACAACCCACCTCACCCAAACAAGTGCAGAAACCAGTATCATCATCTAAGCCATCCAAAAAGAAGAAGCAGAAGACTCAGCCCGGAGTCGTATCATGGCTAGATGACGATAAAACCGAAGAGTTTGAATGGTTCTCCACACTTGTCAATCAAACTCCCTACCCTGATGAAGGCCAAGAATTGGTAGATGGTTCAACATTGGAGCATGCAAAACTATTGCAAGAAAAGTTCCATGTGAAGAAAATGACGAAATCTGAATTGAAGCGAATCAAGAATGAAGCTTTTCAACTATGGAAAGACATCTCTGAAAGCGCCCTCGAGGTCGAATATCATCTTGAGAACATCGCTCGAGCGATGTCTAACAACATGGATTAGCTCAATCCGGAAGCAAACATTGACTTCACACAAAGGGACAACCCTCCATACTACACCGACTGGACCAAACCTCTACCGACCATTGGCCAAGCAGACGAACCAAGGATTCCCTTCCGATACTTCTTCAACAAAGACCTGGAATTTCTTCTCCATGGTGGCGATGGTTCGAGAAAATACACTACATCACTGACTCTTCCATTCCCAGCGGCCATCTACTCAAACTGCATAGCTATCGAGGAACGTGCAACTCACTTGTTTTCTGACAACGTGCAAGCATACGACCAAGATGCATTGTATGGGATTCATCATTGGCCTGAACGCCGAAGAATCTACTACAGAAGCTGCCTGGTTCAGAAGTCTCAACATGCAGTGTATAGCTCTAAGGACATCGTGGCCATCAAACACATTGATCTCAAGTCTAAGTGGGACTACACATTCTTAAAGAATATCATAGTCAAACGACAAGATGAACAGGACTATGGATTCTCCGAAGCTGACTTTGAGAACTTGTCCCTCAACGACATCGAAGACATGTATCTTGCCAAAGTACAAGGTCGTATGAGACAATTCTCGACTGAAGTTCAACGTGAATTTATCAAGTCAGTTCTCATCTTCATTAGACGCATCGTGATCAAAGAACGTGTCGAAGATATCCAGATGGCTGTTGAATCATATCGGAAACGTGTAAACTTCACTCCAACACAGCTTGATCTTCCCGACATCAACCAGCTTACACAACTCACGCTCATCAGCAAACCTTTCGGCGTTGTTTACCGCAGTGAACTTCAAAGAAACTGCTTAATGGCGTGTAATGAACTCCACAAATTTGGGGATCATACCTTAAAGCTGGTTAGGGATGGATTGGCATACAGATTGAAGGATATACGCATGAAAGTTGGGAATCCTAAGCGCTGGAATTCTCAGGAAAGGAGGGATGTGAGACGTATCATCACCATGATTGATGAACGGTTGTTCAGAAGGGATCAGTTCCGACGATTGGAAAGCTATGTTGGTGGTCGACTCAGGAGGAACATCATCGGCTTTCAACGCCCGGTGCGCACTCCTGGGAATATCACTGCACTTCCTGGTACCCCTTAAATGGTTTCCTTCTTATGATTTTGGATGTGTGATTATATATGTCAATGGCTTGTGCACACATAACAGTGTACAACCCGTAATTGTCAAGAAAGGACCCTGTGGTACGCCTCAGTGCCACAATCCTTATAAAAGGAGCGAAAGCTTCTTATTTTTGAGTAAAACCTATCAAACCTTTCATTTTTTCAAGGTTTTGCTCAAAAACACAAGTACTTCCCCATATGATTTTTTCAAAACCTCAACCGTTTATATCACTAGTTGAGGGGGAGTATTTGAATTAAAAACTTTGGTCACAAATTGTTCATAGTGGTCACTCTTCCCGCAACACTCAAAATGGTCATATTTATTCTCAACCGTTCAAAAATAACATTTTTATATGCCATTTTTGAGGGGGAGAAAATTGTGTGATAAGAAATATGTTGTGTAGAATGCAAATGAATCTGTGTACCTCAGACTTAACCAACGAATTGACGGTACTAAACTGTTTGTAACTCAAAAAGACTTGTCCTGGACGGGTAATAATTTCAAGCTAGTTCGCTAGTGATGTAAACGTGTCTCGCAAAGGACTCGTCTGAGTAGAATGTACCATTCGAGAAACTCTTGATAGACATGAACTCTGACGGGTTTGACAACCTTCCAAGGTTTGTCTACACCTTCAAGGTAGTTATTAGAGCTAGTTGTCACCTAAAAGCTGACAATGTAACTCTTTAACTATTCAATGTAACCGTGTCTCGCGGGAGATTGTCTATCTTTAGTGAATCAATTCAAAAAGTGCGCGCTCTTTCCTCACTGTGCATTTAACCATTAAAACTATTAAGCACATGTGGAGGGGGAGTATTTATGCAAAAAAACTTATCTCTCACAGTGGTTCAAACATGTTTTTCATTTACAAACCCTTTGAGAGATATTTTCACATACAGTGGTTTTAATGGCAAACATAGGTTAGTCATGGAGTTATAAGGTGACTAAGGTTAGGAATAACCGTCCTATGATCCGCCAGAGCCGGAGGGATCTACCCAAGGACACTACCATTAGTTAGTGTTAGAAGTCCTTAGGAATGATTATAAAAAGGAGAAAATGAGAATCGGAGAAAGAAGGAGTTGAAGAATCAAAA
>BPTQ01000007.1:149930958-149961271 GCA_019973895.1 Chrysanthemum seticuspe
ATTTGAAAGTGGTGGTTTCGTAAGCTCCGAGAATTTAGCAGCGTTCTTGAACTCGGAAGTTTTTCACTTAGAAACCATCGAAGGGGGGTTTGGCTGTTAGGTGCATTTTTCTGGTAAAGGGGGTTCTTCTTCTTCATTTCGTTTGTCAGATTAACATACAATCCAGTGATCAAAATGTTGTGTTCGAATATTCTCTTCTCTACTTCCGCTAACTTGTTCATTTAGTGTGTGTTTGTGTGCATATCATTCCGGCCAATACTTATCTCACTTTCTCTCACTTATTGAACTTGTTGGTTGGGAGTTTACTCCCAAATGTTCTCAAATATATCCGTTCCTCGATCCCGTTGTGAGGGAGAGGAAAGGATAAGGAATAACCTTCGAATACCCGGAAGATGTATTCGAACTGGAATTTGTTTGTATTTCCGGTATTATTTCGATGGATAATGTATACTTTATATTTATGAACTTTATGACAAATCCTCACTAAGGTTGTTAGAGGGGGAGTTCATATATACTTACATTTGCCACTTCCGCAACTACATTATCATCGACACTGTAGAAGATTGTAAGAAGAAAGAACACTCTCCTTAACGGAACTAAGCTTGTTAGAGGGGTCACATCTCTCTAGCAATAGAAACTTGTCAATACGAAACTGCAGTAGAAATTGAAACTTGAAGAATGACGTGGAGACACTGGAGCAGCGAAGCAGACCTGAGGCAGACTGATGCAGACAACAACATACTATCACTTTCACCACAAAGAACAATGATCAAAGAACAAAGTTAAAGATGACGTCAAAGCATAACTGTTCAAAGATAACGATCTCTCTACACTGGGGAGATTGTTCGAATCAAGGCAATTCCTCTCACAAGAAAGAAGAATGTTAGAAGATGTCACAGCTACTATTACATCAACGCCTTCACCGTTTACATTCATATATACTTGAGGGGGAGATTGTTGGAATCACTCCTAAACAGTATTTCAAGTATTTATATTTCATATGTAATAGGTAGCTTTATTATGGCCTTTATGTTTGTTTAAGGTCAAGCTTATGTAGAAGGCCCATAAGCTTCCAATAAGGAATAGGAAAGGAGAGGGAGTGTTGCCCTAGCTCCTTGCCTATATAAACTCTTGTAAACCCTCATTTGAGGGTTGGTTGTTCAAGTTATTCACTCTCTTTCACTCTATTCATAACCGGCCTTACTATACGTGTGTTTGTGTGTGATTTACTTGTTCAATCGCCTTCATCTCTTCTCTTATAAGCTTGTGTTGTAAAACTAGTGACCTAACATACAATTAGACTGTTTGCTTTACTTCTTCTTCTTGGGGGAAATGGTCTTTTTACGTGGATTGTCGGTTTGGGGGGAAGCTACCAAAGATTCACTTTTTGAAGGCTCAAGTTCTTGCGACGATTTAAGAGCCTCGAATGCTTTGGTGGTGAAAGTTTAAGAGATGATGACTTCTATCTTCTACTAAGTGCTGAACGATTTCCTTATCTCGGTACTCGTATCATCATCTTCTTAAACTATTTCTCTATCGTTGTAAATATTTTTCAAAAAGCAAAATACAATAATATAAAACCAACAAAAACAAAATAGAAAAATATAAAATCAACAAAAGCCCATAAAAATCAGAAAATTGAAAAAATACAAAAAATATGTTTTCTCAAGACATGTCTTCTGGTATCGATAACATCTACGGTCTTAGAAATGTCATTCAATAATGGCACGAGACTTTAGATGAAGTTCGAGCAGGAGGTGTAAATATTCTTTTCAAAACATGTCTCAAAAATGGCTTACAGTTATTTCAGATTGTAACCCGCGCTTCAAAAAAATGGCTTGCAGTTACTTCAGACTGTAACCCGTGCTTAAAACTATGGTTTGCTATTATTTCTGATAGCAACCCGCTCTTCAAAAGAGGAAAGTGATGTGCTAAACCAATTTTCAAATATTTCGTGCACTTATCCTAAAATAATGAGGAAAGTATGTCGAAGGACTGCTGTTCCTACTCAAATATTTTTCCGTCTAAAATTCTTCAGAAAAATATTTGTTTTAACTTAAATGGTGGAAAATGAGTTGCTTGAAAATCAATCAGAATCAAGTTTTCATAAAAAATTGAAAACTCAATCAATGACTTCAGCGCTTTTAACCTTTTTCAGAAAATGAGTCATTGATTGAGGGGGAGAATGTTTTCAAATTTATATCATCTATCGGACTTATCTAATTATCCTAAATGCTTAACTGAAAAATGATGTTAACCTACGTTGAAGGACTAGGTGCCTAGGATATGATTGTTAGGATTAGATGATTAGAGTTTGATGAACACATAAATCCCATACCTTATATGATCTGTTTGATATGTTGAATTGACTGTTATTAGTCGATTGATGTTTGGGTGATGTAGACCACCATATATCTGTATGTGTCTTCACTAACGTATGCAGGTATATTGGTATATAAGAATGTTCCCGATCCGGATCCCACAATTGAAGATGATTGGATGCCGAAAGGAAAGGGTAACGATTTCTTGGGTCGACAAATGAAGAAACGGAGCTTAATTTGACTTCAATGGAGAGTTGGCATAAATGCAACGTAAGAGGTCTCACTGCATCAGCAGATGGCTTTCTTCATCAGCAAATGAAGAAACGGAGCTTAATTTGACCTCAGTTGGCATTAAAATGCAAAGTAAGAAGTCTCACTGCATCTGCAGACGGTTTTTCTTCCAAGCCTTACAGCAACAACATAAGCTTCTCAACCACCTAACGTATCTTGTGCAGTAAAAGTAGTGGATGGTACCATTTTTTTAAAAACTTTGAAAATAGTGTTTTGAAGATGGAAAAATATTGTTTTGAAAATAAATTGGACTTAATTTTGAAAATCACCGGACTTCATTTTATCAAAACTTAAGTCACTCAATCATCGACTACGGTCATCGATTGAGGGGGAGAGTGATTTAAAATAAAATATTTTCAAACAATATTTCTTTAAAAAGTCCGTTTGTACGTTATAATAAGTGGTGATCTAAAGATTTAATGTTATGTCATGGTATGATTTTCTTCAAAGGTTAAAGGTCTTTCAAAATGAAATTTTTTCTGTTCTTGTTTGATTGTGAAAATGTTTTATTTTACCTAAAACATCTCTTAAAAAATTATCATACCTGACACTAACAATCTTTTAATGTCTAAATCTGTTCCACTATCAGAATTAAATTAATCTGAACACAGTTTTCTCCCATGTTTTCTAAACCTTATTAAATCACTTGGGATCCAAAATCTCAAAGGGTTTGATATTTTTGATCGGGGGAGAATTTGTGATTTAATATGAAATCTGATAAAAGGTGATCGTTTGATTCAATTGTGCATGCAACTCTCCCATATGTGCTAACGCTTTCGAATCTCGAAGCACATATTGAGGGGGATCATTTCTAATGAAAATAAACTATCAAGGTACAAAGGTTTCAATGTTTTATCATAAGTACCTTGATTGAGTTTTAAAGGTTTTCTCTATGGCATTCGTGATCGTGGAAGTACTTTTAAGAACTCCTGCCTCTATATGATAAAATGATTTCAAATATCCAAATCACATATTGAGGGGGAGAATTTACCAAAGAAAATCAAATGGCTTTTTCCATTGAAATTGTGATCAAGAATTTATTTCAAAAAGAACTCTTGCCTCCATGTTCTAAACAATTTCAATCATATGCACATGTTGAGGGGGAGCATTTCTAAAAGATCAAAAACAATTAAGGTATAAAATGTTTTGATTTTATATCACAAGTACCTTGATTGATTTTCCAAATGATTTTTCAATTGGTTTCGAGAAGGAAAGAACAATACCAAAAGACCGACCAATTTACTTTATGCATGGTGTTATAAGGATGGTTAGGTTAGGTATTCGTTCCCACGATCCCGCCAGAGCCGGAGGGATCTACCCAGGGACAATCCACTAGATAGTGTAGAGTCCTTAGGTATGATAAAAAAAAGGAGAAAAATGAGAATATGGGAAGAGTGTGGACTGAGACTGAGCTAGTACTGGAATAAACCCAACAAGGTTCTAGTTATGAAGTCTCGGTAAGCACTGAAGGGGTTGAAGAATGAAAAAGAAATGAATATGAAAAGGGTGAAAAGAAATAGCCCTCCAATAATTCAACCTTAGGGCAGAAATCGGGTTCAATACATATGTTACTGGTGTTTACTAAGGTAACACTGGTATTGAAGACAAGACGTCATGGACCCAGTGACGCACTGCACTAAACTTTCCAAGCTACTCAAGTTCCTCTTAAAAGGGCTTGTTTCATTCTCACGGGGAACCGACATTATCTATCGAATTTCTCTTAGAGATTGTTGATATTGAAGAAGGAGACCCTATCCCTAGTCTCCGGCATAGGAACCAAATGTGCATGATTGTGTCTAGAGCCCAAGAGATCATCCACAATATCTCATTAGGACACTATTCTTGAATACTTGCTGTTTCACACAATGTGGAAAGTGAGAATATAATTAAGAGTCCTACGCATTATCCTTGTGGTATTGCTAGAACATCCGAGTGATATGTAAAAGTATTCACGATGAAGATGGAAATCCTTCTAGAGCCAACATCAAATAAGCTCTTGGTGGGTGACAGGTGAGATCTTTCCAAAAGATCAAGCTTGTGACAACTGGATAGAAACGATGGGGCGATTCACTCATGAATCAACCTTGGTCCAGGAAATGGATTGACGGATGCTTTTGGAAAAACCATTCGATGTACAAATCTCTTCTTTTCTCTAGCACATCGAATGTGTATTCATTTTCATACACAAAAAGTATCTCTGATTGAAAAAAATACTTTTGGAAAAACCGTTTGATGTGCAAATATCTTCTTTTCTCTAGCACATCGAATGTGTATTCTTTTAAATACAAAAAGTATTTTTGATTGAAAATTGATCTTTCTCATAAAACCTTCGTCGTATTGGAAAACTCTTTCTTCAAGCAATACGCGATTGTTTTCAAATAAATTTTTCATCAATCAGTGAATCTCAATTCGCTGGTTCACTCACTCCGTGTTGTCTTCTTTGAGACGTTCCGGTTTGAGAACGGCTAGAACAGCTGCGAAACCCTGTCAAGGAGATTCTTCGGAATTATACATGATCACAGGCAGTACTTGTACTGATCAACGGGGAACCGTGGGCCGTGTACCTCAATTCAACGAAAGTGATCAAAGACACTTTCGTGCGCTTTATTGCTAACTGTCGTATGCAGGTACACCCCGACGATTGCAGCTGATCAGAATTGAGGAGTCAATCCAAAGCCGCATGCTCACATGTAAGCTCCCGGAAAATTTCAATGTACTTAACGCTTTAATCAGGAATTTAAACACGATCTATTTCGTCATGAAATTTTCTAAGCATCACATTTGCATATCATTTGGCATATGCATGATCAACGCAGCTTGAGCGTTCATAAAAGATACCGTTGTGATCTAAATAAATTTCCCCACTATCCTGATAATCCTAAAATACGTAACGAATACGTAAAAATTTGTAGAAATACGAATTTAATTATAATAAAAATATATTCAAATTCGTATTGGGCCTCGGAACTCATTGGACTTTATACCACCTCGTGACTCAACCCGACATATAAATGGGCCTCGTAACAGGACCCAAACCTACACCATCATTTCTTTGGGCCTTGGCTTAGCTCACGCACCAACTAAGGGAGCCCAACTCCCATCTTTTCTTTATTTCTGGGCCTCGTTTAACGAATTAAACCCCCAAAGCCCATGACTAACTAATAATCTTGTAGTTAACATTTTTTGTGCCTTCTTTCTTTGTAACCGGGCATGAATTGAAATCCAAGCTAACCAAAAAATTCAACCAAACTAAACTTGAAACATTTTGTCTCATGCCTTGCGTATGGTGGTGAAAAGAGGAGACAAATCTTTTGCTTAGACTACCCTAAACCAATATAAAATTACCTAAACTAAACAAAACACCCTTTGACTAAGCCTTGACTCTATAAACCAATGGATACAATGTTCCAAGTGATTCGACTAGGCAGTTGCACGCCTCAACTCTCAGCCGAAAACCATACAAGATAGACCAAATACATTTCAACACATGACTAATGGAATAGGGATTAGGGGAGCTAGGAAATAAAATAATGCAAAGGCCATGCTTGTGCTTTCTTTAAAAACGCACGACAAACACACACTCTCTTCACATAAACTCTCAAAAACTCATACACATCTCTCACTCTAAAATCGTCCACTGTGGGAAGGAGAGCAAGGAAAAGAAAACGTTATAAGGTGAAGGATAGGAGACACTTGGGTAAACATTTAAGACGAGTAGCATTATAAGGAGAACACGGGATCTCGAGTTCAAACCATCTTCTTGACATCTCATCCCCACTCAATCGAGTGTAGTAAGTCTTCATCAAAATCATCTTGTTTCCCACTCATTTCATTTATTTCATGCTTATATAAATGTTATATCACACATTAAAACGTTAAACGCACCCTTTCTACGCTAGGATATATCATGAAACACGAAATAAACAACCTTCGACACATAGCCACTCACTAATTTCTTGTTAAAACTTGTAATACATGTCGAAAAACACATCACAAATCCTTAGAACCCCTCGTACACATTTATCCCTCGCGTAAACACTAATGGGCTTGAAGCCCAAACTGAAAGCCCATTTAGCCTAAACTAAGTCCAACGAGAGCCCAACCCGGCCCAATGAATTAGTAATAAGCTAATAAGCTCTAAAAATAAGCTAGGAATAAGCTTGTAAAAGTTTTGTAAAGTTCTCGTATGTTAAAAAGGAATTTCGGACTTGAATTGCAAAACGAGTAGTTTATGGGTAGAAAGTGGAAAGTTTTCTAAAGTAAAGGGTCATTTTATACGTATAATAAGTGTTTTATGAAAGTCTAGGGACTATTAATGCTATTTTCGAAAGTATAAGGGGCAACTTTTACGTGCATGCGCACGCATGGAAACCACAAGGACCGAATGTGTAATTAGCCTAAACTAGTTATAATTAAAGTTTAGGGTGAAAAGTGTCAAGTTTGGAAAACAAAGGTTTAAAGCGTATAAATGAACCTAGAGGGCTGATTTTGTAAATTCAGTTTTACCAAGGGTTAAAGTTGTCATTTCTGAAAGTTTTGGTATAAAATATAATTCGGGTGGAAAGTGTCATTTTCTAAAAGTCCAAGGACTAAACTCGTACTTTTTGTAACTCGAGGATAAAAAGTGTAAATTCAGGAAAAGTTTAGAAAAACTTATAAACCCATCCTAATTACGTAAAAACAAGTATTTTGATCTTATGAGTATTTTATTTCGGATAACGTTAAAGGTATTACTTATATATATATATATATATATATATATATATATATATATATATTATAAGATTATAATTATATATATATCAAATCCGATAAAACACACGGGGAATTCATTCAAATACGTTAAAATACTCAACAAATCTATTAAGATCACAACGGGGGAAGACATTTCACTTATGCGTAAGTGAGGATAATTAATTAAGACGATGTAGCACATAAATTAACTTAAAACGTTAATCACGATCGCACACTATTGGATTGGACAATCCAATGATCTATTGAATAAGAATATTCAATGCTCTATTATTTTGGTCGCGAACCAAAATGCTCATTTACTGAGACTCGCCATCTCATCATTTTAGGTTTCGAGTTGGAACCTCCGCTACATTGTGCTTGATCTTTTTGTGCGTGTGCATTATCATCAAGGTGAGTTCATAGCCTCGCTTTTACTTTATTTTTTCAAACCCCGCGAGGGAGATACATGCTCTAAACTAGAACACAAGGTTTTTCTTAAATGCTTGATCTTCTTGATTATTGGTACTGCCTAAGTTGTTAGCCACAAGTCCCCTGATCATGAACCATTAGTCACCGCGAGTGAACGTAGATATCGTGAATAGTACTATGGGGATTAACGAACCCCGTTTCGGTTATAGAGAAATAACCGGGGCGCACCATATCGAATTTCTTTAGGTAATTGGCTATTACCTCCTTTGGGGCATATTTTCGTACACTGGTAATTCGGTGTATGCAGTTGAGTCTTGGTTTCATGAGCTTAGTGCATAATAATCTGTGATTTTTCTTATGATATTGTTAGTTTACAATGATCATGATCTTATACTTGTGTTCAACTTATTTTAAACCTATGGACTTCACTCAACAATTTTTGTTGACCTTTTTAAGCATGTTATCTCAGGTAATCAGTGAAGATTATGACCAAGGTGCGGAACGGGGCATGGCAAGGCTTATCTGGTGGTGTAAAACATAAAAGTTATCATTTCTTTCAAACTCATGATCTTTCTTTTGGGAAAAACACTTGATCTATTTACAATATTTTGTAACAAACTATGAGTTTTCGATGAATGATAACTATTTTAATAAAACGTCTCTTTCGAGTCGTTTTCTATAATTATTGACTATGATCTCCATTCAAGTAACACCCGAATTAGTCTTCCGCTGTCATTAAGATTTTCGGGGGTGTTACAGATTGGCATCAGAGCCAAGGTTATAGAGAACCAAAGAGTTTTTCAAAAACATTTGGACTATAACCGCACTTTTAAAACGGGACTATTTTACACCACTACCTTACGCCCTTCCGTGACCGCTCTATGCATTAGGATTGATGCATCACTAGATCATAAGTAAATTGCATTCATTTTAGTTAGGCATGGAGATTTGCTTGGCAAATATGTGTAGCTAACTAAAATAACTATATTATTTGGCATTTACTTACATTAATTTATGGGTTGTTACAGTACCATGTCTGCATCCCACCCAGTTGTTCTGTCCTCAGACACCGAGATGGAAGATACCATGTCCTCTACGACTGTCACTATGCCAGCTCATCCCAGTCCTGTCATACCAGCTACTGTTTCGGACGAAACTGAACCTTTTGAGGAAGGTGAAGTTGCCCGAACTCCTACTGCTCCAGCTATGACTGCTCATCCTCAAGAGTACAATGCTTTTGCTTCCATGACCCTAGATCAGTACTATGAGTCGCAGCAATGGCTACCTGCTTCAGATGTTGCTGTAGATGATGGATCATCCAAGTCATCAGAGAGCACTGACTCTGCTTCATCAGATTCTTCTGGATCATCTTCCCGAGCTATCCGTCGTCGTCGACGTAGGATCCGTCGTCATCAGACCACTACTGTTCCTGTTTCATCACCACCTACAGCATCACCTCCTTTGGACACTTTTAGTGAACCACTTTTACCGCTTTGCATCAAGTGCTATTCACCATCACCATCTGATCCTGACATGCCTACTCAAGTGGATAATGAGACCGGACCAAGGAAGAAATCCGGTGCTAGGCGATGGTCATTCTTGATACCTTTACTTCGACGTTGGAGAGAAGAGGAGGGAGCACCTAGTTCGTTCGAGCTTGGAGAAAGCTCAACTACTGCATCAGCTCCAGTTCTGCCTGTTACCGGTGAACCGGTACACCACACTATCCCCCTGTTGGCTACGAGACTTATCAGGCACGAAGACCAGTTGAGTGAGCTCATGGCACATTATGATAAGATTCCACTGGTTAGGATAGAGAGCTTGGAGGAAGAAGTCGAAAACCTCGTGATAGGTCGCTACTCCATTGAGATTGTGTTTGATATGATGAGTACCCAGATTGTGGAGGCGAGAGAGGCCGTTAACCAATTGACTCGGAGATTGGAGACTACTATTCGAGATGCTAGTACTTTGAGAGAGACTGCCTTAGGTCGAGAGAGAGTCCTGCATCACGAACTTGCATCCGCTCATGCTCACACTGCTATTCTGGAAGAAAGGATTGATGACCTCGAGGCGAGAGATCGAGCCCGTGAGCAACAGATCCGAGACTTGACAGCCATGGTTGAGGAGATTCGTCGTCGTCAGGATGACGCATCGGGAGATACGTAAATCCTAGTCATCTTTATCTTAGTATGTATCATAAAGCCGCCATATGAGGCATTAAGGCTTGTATCTTTTTGGTTTGTAACCTTGGAACAAGAATTATGATGATGTCACCTATGGTTGTGAACAATACTATGTAATGATGTATTCCATGTATCCTATGGTTGTATTTCTTATATTCTGATGTTATGATATTATTCCTCGGTAATGTATGCCGAACCGATCCTTATGCCCTTATACATATATTATGATTTGTTGAGAAAAATCATATTTCAATTGTTGTTCATATCAATATCATATCATTAATTTAAAGTGGTGATCTTGACTATTATGATATTTATAATATGTAATCAGTTTTATCATCGATCGATAATTTCTTAATCTTGGTATTTGTTCTTGGAAATTTTAGAAAAATGGTAAAGAAGAAAGCTACCTCATCCACCATCACTCCCGCAGCTATTCAAAAAATGGTTGCTGAAAGTGTTAGCGCAGCTATAGCACAACATGCCGCTGATACTGCTAGAGCCGAAGCTGAACGCGTTGAAGCTGAACGAATTGCCCAAGAGGCACGTGAAGCTGAAATTGCAAGGCAAGCGGAGATTGCAAAAGAGGCTGAGATCGCAAGAGAAGCCGAAATTGCAAGAGAAGCTGAGAATGCCCGAATTGCTCGAGAGGCTGAAGCTGAGCGTGTCGCTCAAGCAACACGTGAGGCTGAAGCTGCTCGCATTGCTGAAGAGAATCGTGCCACAGAAGCTGCACGTCTTGTTGAAATGGCAAACTCAAATGCAACTAACACTCCAACAAATCAAAGTGAGTCCACTGTAACTCGCAAGTGTAATTACAAAGAGTTCATGAACTGCAAGCCGACATTCTTCAAGGGCACTGAAGGTGCTATTGGTTTACTTCATTGGTTTGAGAGAACCGAGACTGTATTTCTGCTAAGTGACTGCACAGATGATTGCAAAGTCAAGTTTGCGACTGGAACTTTGTTAGAAGATGCGTTATCTTGGTGGAAAGGCCATGCTCAACCAATTGGAATGGAAGAAGCTTGTAAGATTTCATGGTCAGATCTGAAACAACTGTTAATGAAACAATATTGCCCGAGAACTGAGATCAAGAAACTCGAAGATGAGTATTACCACTTGGCTGCTAAAGGTAATGATCTCAAGACATACTTCAAGAGATTCCATGAGCTGAGAGCTCTATGTCCTCATCTGTTTCCCACCAATGAAAAGCTTTTGGAAGCTTTGATCGGAGGTTTACCTCGAAGCATCGAAGGAGATGTCATCGCTTCGAATCCAAAAACTGTTGAAGAAGTTGTCATTGTATCCCACCGCCTTATGGAACCAATACTAAAGCTTGCAAATGCACAAGGCTCAAGTGACAACAAAAGAAAGTTTGATGATCAGAAAACCTCAAATTCCAACCACCATCAGTCCAACAACAACAATCGGAACAACAACAACCAATATCACCGCAACAGAAACCAACATCACAATCGGCAAAACCGAAGGCAAGAAGCCGCAAAGGCTTATGCTGCACCCACTGCTAGAAAAGGGTATGTAGGACCACATCCCCAGTGTAACAGATGTTTGATGCACCATTCTGGACCTTGTACTGTGAAGTGCGATAAGTGCAACAAGGTAGGTCATCAAGGTAAGCATTGCCGAAACCCTGGAAGAGGCAACACTGTGACAAACATGAACTGCTATGGATGTGGAGAACCAGGTCATTTCAAGAGTCAATGCCCAAAGTTAAATGTCGTTCAAACAAACAATGCGCGTGCAAGAGTGTACATGCTAGGAGATGGAGATGCACCGTTGAACCCTGACATTGTGACGGGTACGTATTCTCTTAACAATCATTCTGCAAAAATCTTGTTTGATTCTGGAGCAGATAAGAGTTTTGTATCTACTACTTTTGCACCATTACTTGAAATATCCCCAATCGCCTTAGATACAACTTATGAGATAGAACTTGCCGATGGGAAAATAATAGGAACCAACACCGTAATCCGTAATTGTCCTATTCTATTACAAGATCACTCGTTCCTCATAAATCTTTTGCCAATCAAACTTGGAAGTTTCGATGTCGTAATTGGCATGGATTGGTTGTCCAAACACCGTGCTAGGATTGTTTGTGACGAGAAAACCGTTCATATCCCGATCAACGGTGAAACCTTAGTCATCCAAGGAGATCAAAGTAGAAAGTACTTAAGTATCATATCCTGTGCGAAATCAATAAAGTACATGGAAAAAGGATGTTATGCCTTCTTAGCTCAAGTAACGGAAAAGAAGTCGGAAGAGAAACGACTAGAGGATGTACCTGTAGTCAAGGAATTTCCTGAGGTGTTTCCAGAAGATTTGCCTGGACTCCCACCTGCTCGACTAGTCGAATTTCAAATCGATCTTATTCCTGGAGCTACTCGTGTAGCACGAGCACCGTACCGTTTAGCGCCCTCAGAAATGCAAGAGTTATCCAAACAACTAGAAGAGCTATCTGAGAAAGGATTCATTAGACCAAGTTCCTCACCCTGGGGAGCACCGGTATTATTCGTTAAGAAGAAAGATGGATCATTCCGGATGTGTATCGATTATAGAGAATTGAACAAGCTCACAATCAAAAACCGCTATCCCTTACCAAGAATCGATGATTTGTTTGATCAGTTACAAGGCTCGAGTGTATACTCGAAGATTGATTTAAGATCTGGATATCATCAGTTACGGGTAAGAGAAGAAGATATACCCAAGACCGCATTTAGAACTCGATATGGCCATTATGAATTCCAAGTAATGCCATTCGGTTTAACTAATGCACCTGCTGTATTTATGGACCTCATGAATAGAGTCTGCAAACCATATTTGGATAAATTCGTCATTGTGTTCATCGACGATATTCTTATCTACTCTCGTAATAAAGAAGAACATGCGGAACATTTGAAGACTGTCCTGAAGTTACTCAAGGATGAAAAATTGTACGCAAAGTTTTCCAAGTGTGACTTTTGGATTGAGACAGTCCAATTTCTTGGTCATGTGATCGACAGTGAAGGAATCCATGTGGATCCCGCAAAGATTGAATCTGTTAAGAATTGGCCAGTACCCACTAACCCCACTGAAATTCGTCAATTCTTAGGACTTGCTGATTATTATCGAAGATTCATCGAAGGTTTCTCGAAAATAGCTAAACCATTGACCGAGTTAACCCAGAAAACGAAGAAATTCGAATGGGGAGACGATCAAGAATCAGCTTTTCAACTCCTAAAGAACAAACTTTGCGAAGCACCTATCTTGGCACTACCGGAAGGAGCCGAAGATTTTGTAGTATATTGTGATGCTTCACACATGGGTTTAGGCGCTGTTCTCATGCAAAGGAACAAGGTGATTGCTTATGCTTCACGACAACTCAAAACTCATGAGAAGAATTATACTACTCACGATCTAGAACTTGGCGCCGTGGTATTTGCACTCAAATTATGGAGACATTATCTGTACGGAACCAAATGTATAGTGTACACTGATCACAAAAGTCTTCAACACATCTTAGATCAAAAGGAATTGAATACGCGTCAACGTCGCTGGCTCGAATTGCTTAGTGATTATGACTACGAGATCCGTTATCATCCTGGAAAGGCAAACGTTGTTGCCGATGCCTTGAGCAGAAAAGATCGCCCTAAGCCACTTAGAGTGAGATCATTGGGAATGGTAATCAATTCACCCCTACCATCGAAAATCCTTGAAGCTCAGATCGAAGCCCTTAAGGAAGAAAATAGGCCGAATGAGAAGATTTATGGCATGCCGGAGAATGAGAATGGATTTGTGAAGAGATCGGACGGAACGCTATGTTTCAAGAATCGAAGTTGGATTCCACTCTTTGGAGGTATCCGAGAACTCATCATGCATGAATCACATAAATCGAAGTATTCCATACATCCTGGTCCCAACAAGATGTATCAAGATCTAAAGCTTTTGTACTGGTGGCCTAATATGAAGGCTGATATCGCTGTATACGCCAGTAAATGTTTGACATGCTTGAAAGTTAAAGCTGAACATCAAAAGCCATCTGGATTGTTAACTCAACCAGAACTTCCTATGTGGAAATGGGAAAGAATCACAATGGACTTCATCACAAAGTTGCCAAAAAATTCTAATGGTTTTGACACCATTTGGGTTATTGTAGATCGTCTTACAAAGTCCGCTCATTTCTTGCCAATCAAGGAGAACGACGAGATGATTACACTCGCTAGACTGTACATCAAAGAGATTGTTTCTCGTCACGATGTACCAATCTCTATCATATCTGACCGTGATAGCCGATTCACCTCAAGATTTTGGCAAACGCTTCAAAGAGCCATGGGTACCAACTTAGATATGAGTACCGCGTACCATCCTCAAACAGATGGACAAAGTGAAAGAACGATCCAAACTCTGGAAGACATGCTAAGAGCATGTGTGATTGATTTCGGAAAAGGATGGGATAAGCACTTACCTCTGGCTGAATTCTCTTACAATAACAGTTATCACGCCAGCATTAAAGCTGCTCCTTTTGAAGCACTCTATGGAAGAAAATGCCGATCGCCAGTTTGCTGGGCGGAAGTTGGAGAAGTACAACTTACAGGCCCCGCAATTGTCCAAGAGACAACAGAAAAGATAATGCAAATTCGGGAAAGATTGCAAGCAGCTCGAGATAGACAAAAGAGCTACGCAGATGTTCGAAGAAACCCAATGGAATTCCAAGTCGGAGACCGTGTAATGCTCAAAGTATCGCCCTGGAAGGGGATGGTCAGATTTGGAAAACGAGGAAAGCTCAAACCTCGATACGTCGGACCATTCAAAATTCTTCAAAGAATTGGTCCAGTAGCATATAAACTTGATCTTCCCGAAGAACTTAGCCGAGTACATGACACGTTCCATGTCTCAAATCTTAAGAAGTGTCTTTCGGATGAAACTCTAGTCGTACCACTCAAGGACATCCAGCTCAATGACAAACTTAGCTTTGTCGAAGAACCAGTCGAGATCATGGACAGAGAAGTTAAGAGGCTTAAGCAAAGCCGCATTACTATCGTTAAAGTTCGATGGAATCATAAGAAACGAGGTGCGGAGTTCACCTGGGAGCGCGAGGATATAATGCGTTTCAAGTATCCCCACCTGTTCATCTAGATCACCCATGACAGCCTCTGCGAGTTTAACCGCGGGACGCGGTTCTCTTAAGGGGTAGGTACTGTAAGCTCCCGGAAAATTTCAATGTACTTAACGCTTTAATCAGGAATTTAAACACGATCTATTTCGTCATGAAATTTTCTAAGCATCACATTTGCATATCATTTGGCATATGCATGATCAACGCAGCTTGAGCGTTCATAAAAGATACCGTTGTGATCTAAATAAATTTCCCCACTATCCTGATAATCCTAAAATACATAACGAATACGTAAAAATTTGTAGAAATACGAATTTAATTATAATAAAAATATATTCAAATTCGTATTGGGCCTCGGAACTCATTGGACTTTATACCACCTCGTGACTCAACCCGACATATAAATGGGCCTCGTAACAGGACCCAAACCTACACCATCATTTCTTTGGGCCTTGGCTTAGCTCACGCACCAACTAAGGGAGCCCAACTCCCATCTTTTCTTTATTTCTGGGCCTCGTTTAACGAATTAAACCCCCAAAGCCCATGACTAACTAATAATCTTGTAGTTAACATTTTTTGTGCCTTCTTTCTTTGTAACCGGGCATGAATTGAAATCCAAGCTAACCAAAAAATTCAACCAAACTAAACTTGAAACATTTTGTCTCATGCCTTGCGTATGGTGGTGAAAAAAGGAGACAAATCTTTTGCTTAGACTACCCTAAACCAATATAAAATTACCTAAACTAAACAAAACACCCTTTGACTAAGCCTTGACTCTATAAACCAATGGATACAATGTTCCAAGTGATTCGACTAGGCAGTTGCACGCCTCAACTCTCAGCCGAAAACCATACAAGATAGACCAAATACATTTCAACACATGACTAATGGAATAGGGATTAGGGGAGCTAGGAAATAAAATAATGCAAAGGCCATGCTTGTGCTTTCTTTAAAAACGCACGACAAACACACACTCTCTTCACATAAACTCTCAAAAACTCATACACATCTCTCACTCTAAAATCGTCCACTGTGGGAAGGAGAGCAAGGAAAAGAAAACGTTATAAGGTGAAGGATAGGAGACACTTGGGTAAACATTTAAGACGAGTAGCATTATAAGGAGAACACGGGATCTCGAGTTCAAACCATCTTCTCGACATCTCATCCCCACTCAATCGAGTGTAGTAAGTCTTCATCAAAATCATCTTGTTTCCCACTCATTTCATTTATTTCATGCTTATATAAATGTTATATCACACATTAAAACGTTAAACGCACCCTTTCTACGCTAGGATATATCATGAAACACGAAATAAACAACCTTCGACACATAGCCACTCACTAATTTCTTGTTAAAACTTGTAATACATGTCGAAAAACACATCACAAATCCTTAGAACCCCTCGTACACATTTATCCCTCACGTAAACACTAATGGGCTTGAAGCCCAAACTGAAAGCCCATTTAGCCTAAACTAAGTCCAACGAGAGCCCAACCCAGCCCAATGAATTAGTAATAAGCTAATAAGCTCTAAAAATAAGCTAGGAATAAGCTTGTAAAAGTTTTGTAAAGTTCTCGTATGTTAAAAAGGAATTTCGGACTTGAATTGCAAAACGAGTAGTTTATGGGTAGAAAGTGGAAAGTTTTCTAAAGTAAAGGGTCATTTTATACGTATAATAAGTGTTTTATGAAAGTCTAGGGACTATTAATGCTATTTTCGAAAGTATAAGGGGCAACTTTTACGTGCATGTGCACGCATGGAAACCACAAGGACCGAATGTGTAATTAGCCTAAACTAGTTATAATTAAAGTTTAGGGTGAAAAGTGTCAAGTTTGGAAAACAAAGGTTTAAAGCGTATAAAATGAACCTAGAGGGCTGATTTTGTAAATTCAGTTTTACCAAGGGTTAAAGTTGTCATTTCTGAAAGTTTTGGTATAAAATATAATTCGGGTGGAAAGTGTCATTTTCTAAAAGTCCAAGGACTAAACTCGTACTTTTTGTAACTCGAGGATAAAAAGTGTAAATTCGGGAAAAGTTTAGAAAAACTTATAAACCCATCCTAATTACGTAAAAACAAGTATTTTGATCTTATGAGTATTTTATTTCGGATAACATTAAAGGTATTACTTATATATATATATATATATATATATATATATATTATAAGATTATAATTATATATATATCAAATCCGATAAAACACACGGGGAATTCATTCAAATACGTTAAAATACTCAACAAATCTATTAAGATCACAACGGGGGAAGACATTTCACTTATACGTAAGTGAGGATAATTAATTAAGACGATGTAGCACATAAATTAACTTAAAACGTTAATCACGATCGCACACTATTGGATTGGACAATCCAATGGTCTATTGAATAAGAATATTCAATGCTCTATTATTTTGGTCGCGAACCAAAATGCTCATTTACTGAGACTCGCCATCTCATCATTTTAGGTTTCGAGTTGGAACCTCCGCTACATTGTGCTTGATCTTTTTGTGCGTGTGCATTATCATCAAGGTGAGTTCATAGCCTCGCTTTTACTTTATTTTTGCAAACCCCGCGAGGGAGATACATGCTCTAAACTAGAACACAAGGTTTTTCTTAAATGCTTGATCTTCTTGATTATTGGTACTGCCTAAGTTGTTAGCCACAAGTCCCCTGATCATGAACCATTAGTCACCGCGAGTGAACGTAGATATCGTGAATAGTACTATGGGGATTAACGAACCCCGTTTCGGTTATAGAGAAATAACCGGGGCGCACCATATCGAATTTCTTTAGGTAATTGGCTATTACCTCCTTTGGGGCATATTTTCGTACACTGGTAATTCGGTGTATGCAGTTGAGTCTTGGTTTCATGAGCTTAGTGCATAATAATCTGTGATTTTTCTTATGATATTGTTAGTTTACAATGATCATGATCTTATACTTGTGTTCAACTTATTTTAAACCTATGGACTTCACTCAACAATTTTTGTTGACCTTTTTAAGCATGTTATCTCAGGTAATCAGTGAAGATTATGACCAAGGTGCGGAACGGGGCATGGCAAGGCTTATCTGGTGGTGTAAAACATAAAAGTTATCATTTCTTTCAAACTCATGATCTTTCTTTTGGGAAAAACACTTGATCTATTTACAATATTTTGTAACAAACTATGAGTTTTCGATGAATGATAACTATTTTAATAAAACGTCTCTTTCGAGTCGTTTTCTATAATTATTGACTATGATCTCCATTCAAGTAACACCCGAATTAGTCTTCCGCTGTCATTAAGATTTTCGGGGGTGTTACATCACAGCATCCACACTTAATTGAAGAAATCATGACTTGTGCATATCTACAGAACCTGGCTCTGATATTTTATACTATGTCTCCGCTACGCTGCTGCAAATATCATGAGCCAGTAAAGCTTCCGCTACTCTGATGGAAAGATGTCATGATCCTGAAAGTGTGAGCATGACGGTCCAAAAGTCACAACTTCACATGATGGCAACACAATAAAGGGTGATCCAGAGATTTACTGTGGCTGATGATCTCAAAGAATGCTCGAAGATCATCAAAGATGTGGATCAGTTAAAGGCCTCCAATAAAAGCACAAAATATAATCGGACTTTGAAGTATCACTAATAAAGCACAAAAGATGCGGAAGTTGAAGAATTAAAGTCTACGAGCTCAAGACTGAAGATTAAATAGAATGCTAGGATTCGAAATGTAAAACATGGGGTGACCTCCCTTAGGGGGAGATTGTTAGGAATTAGAAATTCCATAGTGAAGTGTCTGTCACCCCATATATAATCTAGCATAAGTTAGCTCGTAGACATTACGTTATTTACTAGTTATTTAGTTAGTTATTTAGTTTAGTGCAACACCGTGGAGGACGGACGGGTCTTTACCCACTGTATGCCTGATCCACAGTCCGAAGGAGGACGTTTAGTTTGTAACTATAAATACCCTCTACCTCCCAAGGTAGAGGGTTGGACCTTTCATTTTTCTTAATCTAACCTTCTATGTTTTCTTTCACTTTCTCTCTCTAGAAAGGCTCCCACTTTCTCTCTCTAAAACCATCTTTATACGCCTATCTTGGTTATGATTTAGTGTGTTTGTGAAATCCAATATGTTACATCTTGGATCTGTGTTTTGAGTTGGATACTGTTATTCTATTATCACAAACATGAATGAAGAGTCAAAAATGGATGAACAACACCATATCAAGTTTATGTTGATACTCAAAAGTGGTGTCTGTTCATCCATCTCTGATCATTCATCCATCTTTGATACTTGTATCTGTGTTACGAGTTTGATCATTTTACTAAGGTGTGGTTTGAATTGAATAATATTTGTGTGGAAACTGATGTGGGTTTGATCATTTATAAGGGGAATGATCAAGTATTAAAGGCATAACACTCATAAGGACTAAAGCATAAAAGTAAAACTACTCATACTGTACAGGGACCAAAGTACATCAAACCATGACTTTTCACAAGTCAACCATCACCACAAGACTACTTATAGAGACCCTACCACCGACTCAAAAGGCAGAAAACCACCGACATTGTAAACCCACTAGATAAACCATATACAAACGACAATGATCAGTATCCAGGAGAAAACACAGAAGTTCCTCAAACGGCATATTTTCTCCTTCTCAAGTAGGAGTTTAGCTAGGGTATCTTGTTGAGTAGCCACTAGCTCATTGGCCCTGGCGACTGCGTTTACAGCCTCCATGGTCTCGCCGATGAGGGCTTCTTGGCATTCTTGCAATGTCGCCTCATTTCGGTGGATGTGCCTCTACAAGTAGAGGATCACCTCCCTTGCTCTCGTCGTCAGTGGTGGATCCAACCATCCATTGATAGGACATCTAGATCCCTAAAAAATTAGAAATCAAATGTTTGAAAATACTTAAAAGCTGACACCAAAATTAAACTATAAACATAACATGTTAAATTAAAAAAATACAAGCATTATCATTTAAAGACTAGACAACCTGAACAGGACAAGCATAGTAACGCCTGCCGGCGTTTACATTGTTCCATCAGGTCTTTACTACCGCCCGCCTACCACAAGCACAACGCACCATTATTACAACTTGATCGGAAAAATTAAGGATAAGAATTTTTTTTTAGAGGAGACTTTAGGGATGAGTGGTGAATAAGAGTTGATTTTATTAGGAACTAATTACTGTAGCACCCACAGAAAACTGTATCGAACACGCTGTATTGAAATAAGGAAATGACAATTGTGCCCTTGGACTAAAGACAAATCAAACGGCAACTGACGTCCTTGACTAACGGAAATATGGTCAAAGGACCAGTTACGAGTATGAAAGTTGGAAAAACAAGTTTGTCCCATTGCGATGCTCAGTAACAAGTTTAGGGACGAACGGTGTATTTCAGTCTAAAAAAAATGATAAAAATAGGTTTTTTAATTTGATGAAAAAAATGAATAGGATTGCATGAATTATTCTTTAGATAAGTATCGTTTCATAGGAAACTTTTTTCCTTGGTCAATATGGAAATTTTACGGTGTTTAAAGGCATGCATGAGTGTACGTAAGCTACCATTGTCTACGGACATATATTGTTTTAAGATAAATGCTACATCTATCTATAAAAAGTTTATAAAATTATATGCATAAGATGAATATTAACACATAAAATAAACATAGAGTTTATTTATTTATTTATTTTTTATGTTTATGCAATTTTCTAATAAAATTAAGTATTTTATTCATCAATATTATGTTAGCTTATAAATATAGGTTATTGTCATCTCATGTGAGCATACAATTTATAAGATATGTATTTGCTATTTTACATTATATTATAACTTTAGATTCAAGGCATCAAAAAGAATTTGTTTTCCTCCAGCTATCGGTTACTCGCCGGTGATCTAGAGAGATCTCGGTTTATTTATTTTTGTTTTATTGTTATTGCTTATATATATATATATATATATATATATATATATATATATATATATATATATATATATATATATTAAGTTTCGTATCCAATGTATAAACCCTATCACATAAACTCTAGCCATCATAATACAGTCACAATATGTTGAATAGCCACCAATCAACTAAATTTGTCTTCCATATCAAAACTATCTTCTTTGTCGCCGGCTATCATTCTTGTCAACGACAAAGTTGACCACCAAATTGCCGCTCACTCCTAAAGGCAAAGCAAGTTATGATGTAAAAATAGCAAACGTCACCAACAACAAAAAAACAGAGAACCCGTCAAGCAGTGTATAACTTTGTCTCCGAATACAAGTCTATATCCGTGCAAACCAACAACAACAAAGAAGAGAAGAAGAATAAGAAGCGGCTTTAACATTCATGCTAGTTTGTCCATTCGGAAGCTTTCTGTTCAAAATACGAGGGAGTATTAGACAATAAAATATGTATAGAATTAAATTTATCTTTATTATTTTTATATAGTTTCCTAATAGGATTAGTTATCTTGTTAATTAAGATTATGTTAACCTATAAATATAAGTTATTGTAATCTCAATTGAGCATACAATTTATAGGACATATATTTGCTAAATGTAAAGGGTAAGAAAGAAGAGAGAGAGATTATCATGCAATATTATTACAACAATATACTTGTCAAATTATTGCGTGAGTATAATTTTATGAATTATTTGTAAATGTAACATTGCTCCTGTTTTAATATTACTAAAGGATGAAGATGTAATTTACTTCCAAATCAACTTAGGATTGGCACATTTAATTAAACTAGACGAATGCCATGTAAAATGATAGTGTATAGCAACAAATAATTATATTTGTGAATTTGTGTTTTAGTGTGACCATTGATTCAACATTTACGAGTTTAATTTGTAGTTATTGCGAGAGAATATATATATATATATATATATATATATATATATATATATATATATATATATATATATATATGGGTTAGAAACGAAAAATAAAAAAAGTTTTAGGAACAATCAATATTAACTATTAATTTAGTGGTGGATGTTGTTAACATTTTTAATCAAGTGTATTTTAAAAACTTGTCATTTAAACAGAATTAATTACAATAAGTAAAACTTTCCATTTGAATCTGTTTTGTAAGGTTTATTATTGGCAATTAACAATACTTAAATTTTAAGCATTTTAGTTTAAGTAATGCATATGCATGCATTAGAGTGCTTGGTACTGGGGTGACCAACAACACGTTATTCGTCTGTCATCTCATCAGCCTCTCAATAACACAACAACAACTAAAATAAGCTCTCCAACAAAAAAACAACAAAAAAAACCCAATAACATATTATTAGTACCACTTGTGGGTTCCATTTCTTTTCATTTTCTTTTATTTTTAAATAAACACATTTTATTAAGCTAAAACTAAAATTACAATACATAAAATAAAATAAGACATTTAAAAAAAATACAATACATAAAGAGACTACATTTTATCTTGTTTTTGTCGTTCTAGTTGTCGTTGTCAAAGATGATCCACAAGATCATGTCAAAGGTTGGTATGCACCTCTTTGCCACGTAGTTTATTTCTGTTATTTGCATGTACGTCCCTTCGGTCCATGTACGTTGTATATTGACGGCGGGACTAACATATATTTCGTTAAATTCACTTATTTGAAAATTTTGATCTTTTAGTATAATTTTATCATATATGATGCAACAATACATAATCCTACGTATTCTGCTCACCTAGCAAGCACACGCGGGTTGTGCTATAATCCGCCAACGACCCTGAAGGAAACCAAAAGTCCGTTCCATTTCTTTTCTTGCACTTTCTTAAGCCCTCTTAAAATTTTTAAATCAGCTTGAGTCCGGGTGATCATATATGATTTGACAAAAGTAGATCAAGTGGGGCAACTGCCGTCTGCTAGGGAATATCATTTGTTGTATGTTTTACCGTTCACCGTAAAAGAGGCCTCAGGAGCGCGATCATCAATGAGGTCGTCAAACAAATTCGACCGATATAGAACATTTAGTTTTTTATTTGCACCTGCTATACCAAAAAATGCATGTCAAATTCACAAATCTTAGGATGCAACTGCTTCAAGCATTATTGACGGATGTTTGTGATCTCACCGATGGAATGGCGCTTTGTAAGCATTCAGACAATTCCTTCATTCCCAATGCATACAATTTATACTACCAAACATACTTGTGAACCAATTATAGTTTTCATGTTTTTCATATAGCCGCATAATATTATTGGGGGAGATTTTTCCTAAATACTTCTCCGAGTATAAATCCCATATAAATTTGGTAAAGTTGTCTAAACTATCACGACTAAAGCGTTCACCAATTTGTAAATATTTATCGAAAGCATCGGGTGTTTTCTCGTACACCGATTGGCGTATAGTGGTCGTGCATTTCATTATAGCACCAATACTCATTTTACCAATGGCATTTGGCCGAGAACTAAAAAATTTAAAATGCTCGGGAATAACTTCAACGTTATAGTTAGTGAACTAGTGGCTTTATCGTCATCAAAGGCTATAAAATGTTCATGATAATCGTATAAACGTAACAATTTTTCGGCTCGAGTTTCAGGGCCAAAGAGATCCATGAAAATTAAAAGTATATGAAATATCGAAGAGTGGATTAAAATGTAAGTGAAAATGTATATAAATAGTGACTTGGTTGCAATATATTGAAAAATAGATGTAAAAGTGAATACTTATAGGTGAAAATGGGGGTTTAATTAATTGTGTCATTGTCTTTTAACGTTATATAACGTTCAAAAATTGAACAAAAAAAATAGTGAATATCGTATGTGGATGGAATGGCTTAAAGCCGTACGACAAACGAGTGGCGGGATGAACGGTGTAGTATGACGTGTTGTTCGTCTATTGTTAGTGCGTTTTGCGGAGATGATAAGGTTACTTTATTTCTTTTTAACGTTTTGAAATGTGACAGAAAGTCAAATATGAATTAATTGTGCATTCTATCGCTTATGAAGTCAAGTTCTATGAATTTGGCAGGTGAAAAGTTTTAGAGAGCTTTAAAAATCTACATTAAACAGTACATCGCTTAGAATCAAAGTTTAATGTCATAAAAGTACTATTTAAACTTTGAAGGAGCACGTTTTGGTGGTTGTGACTTTTGGCACAACTTGTTAACTCGTATGAGAATCAATAATTATTAGGCATTTATAACCAACTCTACGTCATTTAATCCGTGATATGAATATATGATCCAACCAAAAAACGTTTTTATTATTATTTTTTAATTTATTATTTTTAATTTTTTTATAAATGGCCAATTCTATATTTCCCCAACTTAAACATCATAATTCTATATTTCCCCAAAATATGTTTAAAAAGTATTGTACATATGCATTATAAACTTATATTTTAAGAAAATATGATATTTTGATTTTCAAGTTGGGTAAAAATGAAATTACCCCTTTTATAAATGTGTGTAGTTTCGAGGGATACTCACAACTTAATTATCATGTTAATTTACATCATGCGCAAGCTAAGTAATGTGCGCTCCTCGATTTGTTATGCATTAATTGTGTGTGGCTATGGTGATGAACAAATAGTTTAAGTAACCGACTCATAAACGTGCATGTATAATTCAAATCGACTAGACAAATACTCACGTAAAGCGAAATTGTATAAGGGCAAATGATTATACTTGTAAACTTGTGTTTTGAGGTGATCATTGATGCAACTTACAAGTTCAATTTGTAGACATCACGAGAATATTATATTTATTAGTTATAAACGAAAAATAATAAGAGTTTGAGTATTAAACAATATTTAAACTATTGATTTAGTGGTGGATGTTGTTACCATGTTTATCAATGGTATTTTAGTAATTGAATTTTACTCATTTATTAAGTTTAAAGAAAATGACATAAATGCATTATAAGTAGTATAGATATAAATCTCATTGAGTTAAGGGCGGAGCTTGGTAATCTTTTGTGAGAGGGCCAAAAATGTTATTCTACTGATGTAAAAGGGCCAACATGTAATATATTTTTTATTATATAAAATTACACTAGGAGACAAAGTTGTAGGAGGGCCACAATCCCCTCTAGTCTCTTCATAGCTCCGTCAGTGCAGTTGAGTCGTATGTATCTTTGTCGATCTTATCCTTCGGTTTCATAGATTGCAAATGTGTTTACGTCGAAAGCTTAACTACCTGTATCCGTCACATCAAAACACACTCACTCAATTTCTAACTCATCGTCACACAAACTTTATCTCTCCAACTTTTCACTCACACACTCACTCACTATTTACCTAATCAATCACACAACCATCACCATTCAAACAATTTTTTTTAATTTATTAAAAACTAAAACTTTTATTATTAAATTAAAAACATTACATTAAAATTAAAAATATATATATTAAACATTACGAGAAAGATGTTCGATCATATCGTGACGAAGGTCTTGTGACTATCAAATCATAATATAAATACAAATTACAATACGAAATATAAAAAACAATACGAAAACTAAAAAATATTACACGAAAAGAAACACAATCATCCTATTTCTTTTTTTATGCATTCAAACTAGCACTGATTTGATATTGTATTTTTGCCGCCATCCACCACAAATCATGTTCAATATCGTAATCTTTCCGCCATTCTTCTTGTAAAAAAGTCTCAAACAAAGCACGTTTTTCTTGCAAAATGACTTTGCATTCCTTGTATGCTTTAATCATATCATATATTTCTTTGGTCACTTACAAATAGTTTAGTTGTGTCGACAATCGCTTGTATACGAATGTTATCCTCATCAACTTGTTTCATTACTTCAACTTTGATTTTCTAAATGATATGTGAAAACGAACAATTCATAAGAAGTTGTGTTTAGAGAGAAGTGTTTAAAAAATGAGGGTAAGTGGTATTTAAAAAGAATATGGAAGCGAATAATCTATAAGATTTTTGATAGATAGTAGTTTTTATTTGATAGAAGGTATATAAATAAGTTGTGTTTAAAAATATTGAAATTTAAATGGTATTTATATATAAATAAAATGGTAGTAGGTAAAGTTTTTCTTATTTTTTTTCCTTTTCATAAAACATCCGTTGCAATTAAGGGGGCCCACATTTTTACATTGCCCAAATGTCGAAGGTTCACCATTGTGAGGCATTTTTGCCCTCACTCAAGCTTGACAAGGTGGGTTCGCATCGGGGGTCACAAGTGAGATTGCTCTCTCCCTGAAACTTTCACGATCCGATATGGTTAGGCTAAGGATCTCCATTCTAGGTTGTTTAGAAAAAAAAAAAAAAATCTTCAGACGAAAATGTTTTCTAAGAACTAGCATCTCAAATATATTTTCTTCAGAATTATCCAAACTTCATATGTACTTTAGGAAAATTGAGACTGTACCTATCAGGTGGTAAAACTGAAACATCTAACACTACAAAAAAGTTGTCATTTAGTGATACAAGCATTGTTAACAATTAGGATTACAGAAATCTGAGAGTCGTTTAAACATTTTTATATTGAAGTATTTCGATGGTTCTATCGAAATCTTAAATCGGATAAAACTCATATTAAGAAACGAGAATATGTTTTGTTAGTTATGAAACCGAACCAGAGATGGAATATATGACCAATAAACTGAACAACGGTTGGTTGTAACTGCCATAACAGTTATATTAACTACCGAATCACTTAAATTAAGCGACAAAAGTCTAGGAATTTTATTTTCATGTGCGTTTTTAACATACCACTTTATACCAAATAAAAATTTTCAAGCTCGACCCCAGCCAGGGGCTCTGTCCCTTAGACCCTGCCAGGGGCTGCCGCCCCTTGGACCCTACTATCAGGGGCGCTGCCCTTAGACCCCCGTCATTCGGGGCTACGCCCCCGAATGATAATCATAATAACGTCATACAAGCGTGCACTCCGCACAACCCCGACTTGTTGAACATTTATCACAATTACACATTGGTCAACTAAGTCAATCCATTACACTTAAATCATATTGGTGATGCAAAATCACCAACAAGAATAAGTGTCACTAAAATAAAAATAAAAACTTGTCGCTAAAAGTTCAAAAAAGATGTCACTAAATTTTTTGGGTGTTTCTCGTGCACTTATAAAGTGTAGTAAAAGTGATGTAGGTTAAACTCCTTGCCGATTTTATATCTTTTTTAGTTAACATACAGTAAAACCTCTATAAATTAATAGTGTTAAGACCGGGATATTTTATTAGTTTAACGAGATATTATTATATTGATAAATTAATAATTTATTAATTTAAAGAAGTTTTACGTATGACCCTTCAATTTTCATGTATAATATACTAGTTACAATATATATCAATTAAAGATGAAAAATAAATTAGAAAAATAATTTACAGTTAACATTTAACATTTAATGAATTCACTTCACAAGTAAACTGAATTTGTCAAGTTCCAAATAAATTTAAAAATGAACTCAACATAGATTTAAGTTCAACAAAAAACAAGTAATTATAGATTCAATTTTTACTAAACAATCATAGAATTTTTAAGTGTATCAATTTATAGTTTCGTTGAGACATATATACACACTGGGGTTTCAAAAAAAAATTATTATCTTATTATTTTATCGATTGAGGTCCAAATTTGTACTGCTCCCAGGTTCCGACCGGACAAATTATTATTTTTATCGAGGTTATTAATTTATCGAGTATTAATTTATAGAGGTTTTACTGTATTATCAATTGCAATATTTTACTTGTGTAACTACATCTATTTTCTTATATATGTCGAACGTACATTAAGGGTGCATTAATTTAGCTACAAAAATACAAGGGTGTTTTCGTAAAACTTATCGTGAAAAACTCAATTATCAGAAGACATGACCAAAAGAGGCGTGCAAATGTAGCGGTTACCATATAGCAAACGCACATCCATAAACGTAATAAAAAAAAATCGGTTTGATGGTACATATGACTGTAGCTCCCTCACAATCGTTTGTAGTACCAACGAATTCCATTTTTTCGGATCAGAGTATCGTCGGATTATTTTCTAGAGGTAGACCCGCTTGGATCTAAAAGATAAAAGGAAGGTGTGAGTGAAGATGAATAGAACGGGTCGGGTAGCATCAACAAATAGGGTACTGTGGACCACCCAAAGGGTCTAGTAAAAAAAAAAAAAAAAAAAAAAAAAAAGCCTAATTTTACTGTTGCTAAGAAGCCCAAATGTAAGTTTGTATAATGTTCCATATAGATTACTATATATATAAAAGGGGGACTCAAAACGGCGGCCACTGGCGTCGTTTTGGGCTATACGGTTTATGGGCCGTTTTTTTCGGCTTCTTCCTTTAGTCCGTTTGGTATTTTCACGCCCGTTTTTCTAATCCACTTTTACTGTGGCTGCTTATATTCGCTCTACGTGTCCTCGGTTTAGTATACGTGTCTTCATACTGTCTCTTCTTCGTTCCAATCTGCTCTGCCGACCTTCATCTCCAGGCTATCTTTTTCATCGTACGCTATTCTCCGCCCTAGGTAATCGGTTTTCAATTATTGGTTTTTGTTGTTACCTTTTTTTTTTTTTATCTGTCTTTGTGTAGTAGCTGCGACTGACCTAAATAAGCTCGGCAAAAAAAAGAGATGGTCGATTATCATTCGGTTACCTGTTTTGAGATGCTTTATATTTCTGCGCATAATAAATTACTTATGACCGTCTGTATAAAGCCATTTATACCGCGGATTTCTCGTGTTTTTTATAATGTAAATGAATGTAACCCAACATCTTACACTAACGGTTTTAAGCATACACACGGTGAATTGGCGACCAGACAGGCAAAGCTGACGTAACATGGAGAAGTCATCTGCAATCTCTCAGGTTTTGTGTCGTGTTGTAAAAGACTTAAAAACTTCGGGACAGTTAAAAAAGTTAGGGCTAATCGTTCTTTTTTTCCTCAAACGATACAGGAAGGTCACAACAGTCAAAAAATGTTGCATTCTGTAGGGTATAGATTTTCTTTATATAATATAATTATGTTTACATTAGATAATATAGTAGTCAAGTTGTTATTTATAGCCAGTATTTGTTATGGAACTGTAGCGCTGGCGATCATATTTGTCGTTGTAATTAAGGGACAACACTGGTTGGCTGGCTTGACTGATAACACATTGGACGTAAAAGTACTTTGAAGCTCAATCCGATTCTTAAGTGTACTTTGTATACAACAATGTAACCGTATTTGGAATTTGTACTAATTCGCAAGTTGGTATTAATAAAAACATGTATAACTAGTTTCTAGACATTTTAATTTGATTGCTGGATACATTCGGGTGTTTACGAAATTTTTGGTGAATTTTGGACTTTAAAAAATGTGTTGTCCGATTTAGTTGCTGTTACGATTATTCAGAGAAGGAGTACATGGTGCATAGCCATAGTTTATTATAGGTTAATAAGTTTTCTATTTTACAATTTGCTTCATCATGGAGTTTAATCTCATTATACCAAATTCATAAACGATAACACATACGTACAAAGTTCTACGGATATTAATCTACAACCAAGTAACTTCGTATTTTCGGTCGCTTCGTCCAGATTAGACCAACAAAGTCGGTAGTTTCTTTGGTTGACGACCCTTTTTTTTGCGTATGAATGTATATTAACTTGTGACTCTATGACTTTGAACTGTAGTATATAAAGCATACCATTAAGGTTTAATATTTGTAGTTACCAATCAGGTAAAAAAATCGTAAATCCGCGTACGGAGGGAAGTTTAAATATGATGTGTGTTGAGTGAATATTATCTGTTTGCGTCGGGCCGGTCTGCAGTAGGAGTATCCGCAACCCGGTTGTGGTAAGCTTTGCAATAGTCTTTGGGTTCGCAGTAGGTGTAGGTATTTTAGGGGTTTAACCAGGGGAAGTAATTGTCGTGTTAAGCTACGTCTTGGGTTGGGTGGTTTTTTCTTAGTGGATGTGGGTTTGGTAGGCCTCGTCCCGATTGCCTCGTTAGTCATTGTCGTTATCCTAGTGGTGATTGGCCCAGTAGGAGGACGTTGGATATTGGTGATGATAAGGATGCGTGCCGGAATGAGAATTAAAAGTATCGGCTCTTAGGTGGAATTCTGTTATTTTGTCGTTAGAGGGTTTGTTAGAGGTGTAGGATGCAATTCTATGTTTTTTCTTCTAAAGGATCTCCGCCGTTTCTGCCGTTGGTTGTTTCTTTTACTTTCGTTCGTTGTCTTTGTTTTTTGTATGTGTTTCTGTCTATTTTTTTTTTTTTCCATTGTTGTTTTTGGTTATTAACTTTTGG
>BPTQ01000007.1:149974549-150075242 GCA_019973895.1 Chrysanthemum seticuspe
AATGCAACAAAATGAGTCACAGTGTACGTCTACTGCTACACCTATTAGAGTTCTCCACAATTACAGAGTATGAAACAAACTCATCACTCATGAATCTCTAAACGAACTTCGTATCTGAGAGCTGTGGCAAGAAGGTAGAAATTCACGTTCGAATTCTGTGTTTACGCCCCTTAAGCTGAAGTCAAAGTTCAAACCATATAGCCCAAAAAGAAGTTGTCACGAGTGAAGTTTAACAGATGTATACCCAACTATTTCTATCAGTCTCTCTCAAATACATCGTCAACTAAGAGTGTCCTAAGTAAACCCGATAAACTCAAGAAGAGTGTTCTAAAGTTCAAATACCTAAATAATACAAAACGACTAAGACTCCATAGTTTTGGTCGTTCCCCCTTCCTGCATAATAAGGTTGATAAACCCCCTTTACCAGAGACCTCGGAAAACCATACCCATTTCCCCCAAATAGTTGGAATAATACGTCCTTCCCCCTTGCTGGTTTTGATACCTCAGAATCAGCAAAACATAATAAATCCATAAACTTGAAATCTTGTGAGAAGAACTCAAATAGCCCAAATGAATCCTGTGAGAATCAACTGCTACATAAACTCTCTCTGACTATCTTTATCAACCCATATGTAGACAATTTGAAGTGAGCACTGTTGAAGAAAAACCCGATATACCAAACTTGAAACTGAAGTCGAATTCCCCGCATTTGTGTCTTAAGCTTGCACTTAAAGATGGAAGAACGGTGTCGAGAGTCTATGCTTCAAGCAAATCTCTAAGTACTCACTACTCAAACAAAGTATGAGACATTAACACCTCTTGAGATTATCCACATCGTCATCTGCATGTGACACTGAGTAAAACAACGTAACTCCTAATAGTGATAGTTAACCAGGTCTTCAACCATCCACCCCGACTGCTGGTAACTAGATAAACCAAGTCTTCAAATCAAATTCTTAAGCCCGAGCAAGTTATGAAATAAGAACACGCCTTTGTGAAAGACAACTTCAATCTCAAATAAGTGATAAATGATTAACTCTGAAGTCATCAACTTGTGTCAAATGCCCAACACGTGAAAACAACATACAATCGGATGTACATTGTCCCACTGACTGAACCGGAGCAAATGATTCCTCAACATCAATGCATTCTTCCTTATGGTATACATGTAGAAACTGATCTGGAAGATTTACCAATAATGTATTTAAGCGGATGAGGAAGTCATTTTCCTTAATGTTCATGTGGTTGATTTACAGAGTGCACATTTGGAGAAGAAAAATGAAACAATGATCCGTGAAGATTTGGCAAAGGAGTACCAAAGAGCGGATCACTATTCATGAGTGCAACTGCAATGATAGTCATTAACAACGCCTTGTGAAGTAACTAGAGATAAGGTTTCTTGAGAATTCCAAGAAGTACTTCTTAGATGGTGAACCAGTTGAGTCAATAGAAACCGGAGCATGAGCTTCAGAAGCTGGATGATCAACATTCGTCGGAGGTTGAAAGTACTCATCAAACATATCTTTGAAAAACAATGAATCCCAAACATTGATTCCCAATTATCCTTAGTAAGTGAAGCGTTTAGGCGTTGGGGAAGAGTCATCAAAAATCAAAACAATGAATCCCAGTTATCCTTAGTATATTCACTCTTCATTAAACAGAATATACACTTATCATCATCAAAAATTAAGTCGTATAACCATTATTCAAACATCCATCATCATGTAGTATATTCACTCTTCTCCCCCTCAAAAATTGCATCCGAAGTTGCCATTTTTGATTTAACAAGTGAATAGGAGTATACACCAATGAACGTAGATCCACTTGATGATTGAATGAGCATGAAAAGACATAAAGCTTGTTGATGAAGAATGTAGATGAGTATGACCATTCACGAGAGAATTTCTCTTTAGCTGAAGATTAAGCGCACAGAAGAGTGTACACTTTTCTTTTCTTTGAAGAACGGGGCCTGAAGTGTTATCTGCAGACGCCATTATGATGAAGTACGAGGCCTGAACTGATTTGAACAGACGTCATAGCCGGTTGAATATCAATGTTGAGAAACTTGAACCCGTGAGTTATGAGATATCAATCCATTTGTGATCCATACTTTAAGCCAGTCCATGTATTGAAGGATCGGAGTATCTGCAACTGAGTAAGGAGTACCTGCACTAACATTACAAGCTTGATTGCATATATATGGGTTAGTGACATTAGTATCCAAACTCTTTGGGGTTTCACGGTCAACCTTGATTTTTTCATCAGAAAACAGCTTTCCTGTAGGAATCCACCTAAGTCCAGCATCCTTAAACATTCTACCAGACGGTATCCACTTATGGCAAGGTCTAGGATTGTAAGGCTTCTTATACATAGTGGAAGACTTATCCTTGTTCCTAGTTTCCAAGGATTTAGCAGTTGGTATCCATCTAGGCGAAGTTTTTGGTTTGTATTGTTTCACAACATGTTGAACCTTAGTCGCGTTAGTGGTCTTAGTGGATAGTACCTTGGCATGTGAATTAGGAAACTGTTTCTTATGTGGAAAAGACTCAGAATTTCTAGTTTTGTTTTCTACATGCTTAGCATTCTTATGCAAATAACTACTCTTAGCTGCACGCCAATCCCTAGTCTTTTGAGTGTTCCTAGGTAGTGGTTTACAACTACTAGTAGTGCCTTGAAATCTCGTAGAATTCCTCACCCTAGGTCTTGCACCTAAAATTCCGTCTTTTTGAATCTGTGCCTTTTTCCTAGCTTTTTCTAGATAATAGTTCTTCCACAAGTCATTCATATCATATGAATTCTGGGTTTTAATGCTTGGTTTTGACACTGTTTTTGAACTAATCCTAGAGGTGCTGGGAGTAAAAGTAGCTGCATGTTGAGGATTAGAGGAACTAGAGGCATGGCTCTTAGGTAACACATGTGAAGTGACTGGTTTTGACAAAACTTTTTCCTCATCAACTTGGGAGGCAAACCGTGTTTTTGAAGATTTTGGTCTTTCGGATATAAACGCAGTAGGATGCCTAACAACAGACCGGTTTCTAATGGGATGAGAAACTGGTTTCCCCAAGGTTGATGGTTTTGTAAACTTAGTGTTCACACTTTTCCCTACAGTTTTCCTAAGCTCATTCTTTAAGGCTACAATAGCGAAACTCTTATCCTGAAGTTGAGCTTTGAGTTCATCAATTTTTTCTATCAAAGAGTTTGTTTGTTCCATTGACTTAGTTCTAGCTTCTTTGACAGACTCACTAAGTTCTACATGATGCTTTCTCAAAGACTCATTTTCCTTTAGTAATTTAGCCACATAAATTGACAGTTCATTATTTCTTGTTATAATAGCATCAATGTCTTGTGTATTCATGACTAAATTACTTTTCTCATTCAAGACAGAAATATGTTTCTTCAGATTGTAAATGGTTGACTCTTTGTCTTGAAGCTGAGCTTTCAAAGTGTTAATTTCAAAAAATTCACGGAATTCAGGAAGTTCCGGTTTTTTACATGGTTTGTTAAGTTGAAAACTTTCTTCTTTACTCTGAATCGCGATTTCAAGTGAAATGCAATATTTTTCAAGATTTGAGAATTTGTTTGAAAGTTCATCAAAAGCCTTCTTATCAACCAAATCTTTTGTTTTGAAACACTTAATCTCAGACTCAGCCTCAGTAACAGAACATTTATGAAAGACATGTTCAACATTATGATCAGTTTGTTTAGGTGCTTTAGCAGATGCACTATGTTGAACAGTAAAGGGTACCTCATTACATGACACCTGCTCAATTTCTGGTCTGTTATCTGCATCCACAACATGTGTAACGAGAGTCACTGGACCGCTGGATGTGTCAAGCTTATCAATCTCTGAGCCTCTGTATTCAGTGCCAACTGATCCATCATCTGGTGTTTTACCCGACTCATCATTATATGTTGACTCTGACATTCTGCATTCAACAACACCCGATTCTTTAGCAGATACATTACCCAACTTATCACAACTATTTCTCAACTGCACCTGACACTCATTCACGTTTTCATCTTTTTGTGTAACTTCCTCAATGTACTTCTCCACATTATCCATGAGTTGTATGAATGTCTCAATGAACACGCTAATTTCCAGTCCAGTGTGTTTCTTGAAAGACACTTCAGTCATTTCATCATCAAAATCTGAGGAATATTCCCCCCGGATAAATGGCTGAAATTGATCGAAGATTACTTGAAGAGCTGCATTAGATTCATCAGTTGAGAACTTCTCTTTAGTAATTTGAAACCTCAGTTGTTCTAAGTTTAGTAGCACAGTTCTTGTCAAGATGGGAAAATCCTGACGAAGGAGAGCACTGCTTGTTCGATCCATAGTTGTAGATAAAAGTAGTTTGAGGTGCTGATGAAGTAGTTGAAAGGGCTCAATGTTACATTCCTTTAGCATGGCATTTTGTAGCATTGACTGGTGCATTTCAGTCTTTTCAAAATCTGAACCCGGAGATATCACATCCTCATTGATTGATTCAATCATCTTTAATCGTTCAGTGTAGCTAACATTCTCAGGGTTGACTACATCATCATACAATTTAAGCACTTCTGAAATCACTGGGTCAGTAGAGTAAGACATGATGTGGTAGAATGCACGGGATTTTACAAGTCTATGATTCAAACCGAGAAATAGAATCTTTCGCGGGATTTTACCAAAATCAAGACCAAACCGTTAAGCAATGACCAATGGAATGATAGACAATTGTGTGTTAGGACATATGATTGTTTGTAGGATTAGCAGAGATGTTGTTTGGTTGTGATTCGGATTGGTTTATGCCCGTTTTTCCTGAGAAATTAAGGTCTAAAAACTTAAAAACCTCAATAACTTCTGTTCGGAGCGGATTTAGACCTTGAAGATTGACCCGAATCAACTTTAGTTTATTCGGCGTGCTATTCTCCTCGTTCTCACGGTCGTTTTGATGGGTAGAACGCTGAAAACGGAGTTACGGTTCAAAAGTTATGGCCGTTTGAAGTTTTGACGGGAAAAATCAACCAAGTCGCTACGAATTCTTGAACCAAGTCGCTAACAACTAATTCGCTACACCACTAAGTCGCTAGAGTTCCAAGTCGCTAGCCAGATGTAAGTCGCTAAGTAGTAACTCGCTAAGACTCAAGTCGCTAGCAAAATTTTGGCAGCAATTCGCTACTCAAGTCGCTAAAGATGCAAGTCGCTAAAGAGCAACTCGCTACAGACCAAGTCGCTACCACCAAGTCGCTACTCGTAGTGGAGAGTCCACTACTTGTACTTTAACTCGCTAGATCTAACTCGCTAGGTTTAAAACTGTAACTCGCTACAATTTTGTGAAGCAAGTCGCTATGAAGAAAAATAAACCGTGAGCTAAGTCGCTAGCAAGAAAAACCTTATAAACATCACTTTTCAATCCAAAAACAACCCAACCAAGATGATTCAAGCTAACCAAATGAAAACCTAAACACTTGTGATGATTCTAAACATGAAAGTACTAACAAAATTCAAACTTTAACACAAGAAATCAACCAAATGATGCAAAAACCACTAAACTTTTTCAAACTCAAAAACCACCTAAAAACCACTATAAATCCAAAGATGTGCAAGATATGATCTAACCATGGCTCTTGATACCAATTGTAAGATATAACTTTTCACATACACATCAAACCATAACACAAAGTAGCATATAGATGGAATTCTAGAGAGAGAAAGTTAGAGGTTTAGGGAACTTAGTGAGAGAAAGTGAAAGATATTATTATGAGCTCCAACTCTCTACCTTGGAAGGTAGAGAGTATTTATAGTCTTACATAAATCGCCACACATCGGGCTGTGGATCAGGCATACAGTGGGTAAAGACCCGTCCGTCCTCCACGGTGTTACTTAACTAAATACTACTTAACTTAAGAATTACTACGACTACGAGCTTTCTAATGATTACATATACTTGAGGTGACCGACTCTTTAATACCGGGAATTTCTAATTCCTAACAAAAACATATAGCCTTACTTTTCCTATTTAAGAGGGTCTATCACTATGCAAAACATATAGCCTTACTTTTCATAACTTGTAATAAAGAAGGAAGAAAACACAATGTCTAGACGCCCTAAGTGTGATCAGCTTAGAGCAGAAGCTAATTCGAATAACTGGTCTGAGATGCTAGTGTTGTACTGTCGCCAAGCTGTAGGTCAGGACATTCACATGTCACAAAAAATGAATGTCCTATGCGCTAGCTTGGTGAGTGTTACTCGTGAGAGGCTTACTTTTATTCAAGAGTTAGAAACAGTTGGGAACATTTATGCCCAGAAAATTGCAGAATATCTAAGAGAAATACAGGAAAGAGATGAAGAAAAGCTCATGCAAATGCGCATTTTGGCAGTTGGATTGGAGCTAAATTTTCGCAATCATGATGTGTTCATTCAGAAACTTCAGGGCTTAATGGATTGGTAAGTGTGTTTGCATAGCTGGGGGAAGCTGTTGTTGGTCATGATGTCTTGTTTATGCTGGTCTTTACATTTGCGGTTATGTACTTGTCTTGAATTTTATTTTGAATGTTGTTGTAATATTTGGTTTTAGCCTTTGGCAGGTGGTTGTAAGATATTTTATCAAATAAAAGCCAGTGTTTGTGTTAACTAATTTTACGATGCTTACCTTTTACTGTGTTTGCATTCCATGATCCAGTCTGAAACAACATCCTCATCACTGGTTCAGGATTAATCTGTTGAAATGCCTCCATTTATGGAGTCTGTTTACCTGTTGCTGCAATTAAAGCGGATGAGTAAAATTTCCATATACAAATCTAAATTTTCAAAGCAACTTTGTGGTACTTTCAATCAAAGTATTATTATTCGATGTCTAATTCCAGCCCATTCTACTACGACTATATACACAGATGCTTAACATCTTCGAGCCAATCATGATTCATTGGGACAGGTGTATGATAGGGACCAATGGTTATATATAGCTTCTAACAGAAACTATATATACACGTGACGCCAACGGACGCCAGCCACAATGAAACATGATTGACCTGAAGAAATTTACCAACTTCATTAAAGTACAAGGTTGTGATAATATTATGCATATAAAATAAAACGGTCACAAACATGCAACATAATCGTCTATACATTGCTATAAACTAGGTCAAGATATGGGCAATCTCAAGTTTAAAACTACCCGTCATAATTGATCAAAGCGTTGATGGTCATGGTAAGCTTAACATACAGATAATCCATTAGTCACAAAATACAGGCTCAGATAGGGTAGCAGTTTGAAAAAATTGGATTGCCCACCATGGCTGCAACCTTAACATGCTGCCAAGCCAATATATGGGCATTATCATTTTGTAAAATACCAGTCAGAATTCATCATAGCCTTGATTTTGTTGGTAAGCTTACACCGCGCTTAAAGCAAAAAGGAAATAATCAATTTTAACATTAAAACTAAACCAAAGTCAAGATGTGCAAACTAATTGTCCATCTAATCACATAACCTTTACCAAATCACGATAAAATCATCACATAACACATTTCCTAACTGGGTCATTCATTCATCATAATCAAGAACCCAATTCCCAAATTGCAACAAGCTTATATTTTGACAAGTAGGTCGTTATTAAAACATCAGGTTAGCAATGAATTGACCCTAACTTTTTTTTTTCTGAATTTCATACGAAAAACCTATTTTAAGATAAAAACGTTGATCTGCAAGTTTCAATATTTCCAAATAAAATAATGGTTTCAATATTATAGTAATGGTTTCTCCTATTTGCTAATATACACATATTTTAAGTCACAAACATTAACATTTAACTATGCTTTTTATAGTTAATAAACTGCATACCTTATTGACTATTATGTGATCAGCGAACGCAATTTGCTCCGCTGCCCTCATTGACGAATAATCTCATTCTTCGCGTCTACTAAACCGAAAGCCCCGTCAAGCTTAAAACATCATTATAATTTGTGCTGCATTCACTAGCCCTGCAAACTTTTAAAAAATAAGTACGAATTTTAATCCACAAACGCATATTTATAATGATATATACTTCAAATAAAATCAAACTGCTGCTTCGTAACTGTATTCTCTATGACAGTATGAGCAAATCTCCCATTCTTCTTACTTGCCAACTCCCATATCATCACAATATCCTCAACACCCCCACCTTTTGCATCAACTAACGGCAAATCGATATTCACCTACCCATACTGCATGTATAACACGTAATCGTTTACCTCAACTAATGAGCCATAAATCATCAAACAACTACTTTTCCTATGCAAATGACTAATACCCTGACTAACATCCTAAACTAACATAACACAATATCATCTATAAATCAATAAACATCCTAAACTAACAAACTAGCAGTAAATTATAACATTTATACCTGAGATATTAGGCTCAATCGGAAGAGAATCAAGCCCTTTATAATAGCCCTCCAGAATATTTCATTGACTAACATTTATTTTGATTGATTTTGCGTTTGATTGAAATCCCTAAATCTGCTATTTCAATCTAACTGTGTGTTTTGACCGAGTGTAAGAGAGATAAATGTGTGAAATACTGAAATTCAAACACACACTACTTGACCATTTTCTAATAAAAGTAAATAAATAAATAAAACTAAATTATTTCTTCAAGGTAATAAAGCATTAAAACCTAAAACCATTATACTGATCACTGATCATTTACATCCATTACAGTTATAATTATATTAACAAAGTAGCAGTCAATAAAAGCATCCATACAACCATCAAATATACATCAAAACAAAAAAAAAAACTTCCAAAGCTTCCTATTCTCCATCTTCAGACTCATCAACTTCATCCAAGTCTTCCAAGAACTCCTCCTTCTCCAACAGACTCCGACGACATAGCACCAAAAGCTGAGCCAGCAAATCAATCTTCCTTCGATCCTTCAACTGTATCTCACAAAGGGAAAACTCACCAGTTGCTGCAACAGCGTTGAAACGAGTAAACAACCTCCCAGTCTCATCGATTGTTTGTTCCTTTTTGGCAAAAACTTCCCTCAACTGGCTACTCTCTTCTCCCATCCGCTCGATAAAACTTTTTTCCTCTGCTATGTCGTGCAAGATCAACGCCCTGAAAGCATCACTAAGCTTGCCGGATTCAGTGGCAGCTTTCATTTCATCGATATTAGGTGTGGAAGACATTTTGTGTGTTTAGGGTTAAAATTATTGATAGTTGTGTGTTTAGGGTTAAAACTATTGATAGTTGTGTGTTGATTTTATGGTTAGGTAAGTATAAATAATTACAATGTACCTCACAATTTGCACAAATAATCACAAAAAAACACTCAAGAGGCATCGGAAAATTTATTTTGGGTGTTACTGTAGCCCTTTCATATTCTTCCATGCATAAATGTGATATGCAATAGTTCCAAAAAAAATGTGATATGCAGTATTTAGGAAGATATCTAATATTGCAATTTAAACCCTTCATTTTTTCATTGGATCTAAACCAGCCCCTATATACACAGTTTAAATTTAAATTAATGACTAAACATGTCTAAAAGGTTTATTATCTCAACTTCTTATAACAAAAATATTAATACAAATTTATGGTTAATCAAGAAGCTGGGTATTAAAATTTACATATCTAATTTTGTTCAGGAGGAAAAAAAATTGCATATTGTAATCAAAAGTTTGAAAATTAGTTACATGTCAACTGCAATACATCGACCAAAATCAAAGTTAGTCATCTTTACAATGTAGCACATTGACCAAAATCAAGTTAGTCATCATTACTATGTAGTCATCTACAGTAGAACTGAAGAAGACTAATCTTGCTTTATAGACACTACAACTTTGGCAAACAATGAATGCGGTGGTTATTAATTTGCGAACCATGCAAATTTGCATAACGAAACCCACGTAAACATTACCCGACAAGGTTACAACAACATTACGCAACAAGAATTTACCTCCGACCTATTGCGTAATAAAAATTACTACCGCAAAGACCATGACGATAACAACTCAGCAATTTACTCAAACATTAGGTAATCAAAACTTGGATATAGTTCCTGTGCATCGCTATTAAAATATTAAATAGACTACTTAAAATACAAAACTTATGATAACATCAATTGCAATACCTTACATGTAACTACTTGCCCACAATATTACGTAAAAAACACGTATACATTCAACCCTTACCCAATCGGTGCAACGCACGGGTTTTTGTAGCCTCGTCATTTTATATTTTGGATTATGATGTCTTTATATGTAGTATAGATGTAAAGAAGTGGGTCCTCCTGCTGTCCCCAATAGGATGCTGACACATATGTTTAGCCATACTATATGAGTTAGGGGTTGTTTACTTTTTTCAAGACTTTTTTCGCCCGTTTTCATACGTTTTCTTACACTTTTACACACATTCGTACGTTTATACACGTTTTTTTTCTGTTTTAATACGTTTTCGTACGTCTTTGTCCCTTTTAATCTTTTTTTATACGTTTCCGTTTTTGTTTACAGGTTTTCGTCCATGTTTACACGTTTTCGCTAGTTTTTTCATGTTTTCATCCGTTTGAATACGTTTTCATCTGTTTTACATATTAACGTACATTTTCAAACGTTTCATACATTTTCATATGTTTTACATATGTTTTCGTCCGATTTACCCCGTTTTCATCCGTTTGTACCCATTTTCGTATGTTTTTAAGAAATTTTCAACCGTTTTCATAGGTTTTCTTACACTTTTACACAAATTCGTACGTTTATACACGTTCTCGTTTGTTTTAATACGTTTTGGTTCGTTTTCTTACGTCTTTGTCCCTTTTAATCGGTTTTTATACGTTTCCGTTTTTGTTTACTGGTTTTCGTCCGTGTTTGCACGTTTTCGCTGGTTTTTTCATCTTTTAGTCCGTTTGTATAAGTTTTTACACCCATTCGTCCGTTTCCAGCTGTTTTGCACGTTTTCGTCCGATTTACCCCATTTTCATCCGTTTGTACCCATTTTCGTATGTTTTTAAGAATTTTTCAACCGTTTTCATAGGTTTTCTTACACTTTTACACAGATTCGTACGTTTATACACGTTTTCGTCTGTTTTAATACGTTTTGGTCCGTTTTCTTACGTCTTTGTCCCTTTTAATCGGTTTTTATACGTTTCCGTTTTTGTTTACATGTTTTCGTCCGTGTTTGCACGTTTTCCTGGTTTTTTCATCTTTTAGTCCGTTTGTATAAGTTTTTACACACATTCGTCCGTTTCCAGCTGTTTTGCACGTTTTCGTCCGATTTACCCCGTTTTCATCCGTTTGTAACCATTTTCGTATGTTTTTAAGAATTTTTCAACCGTTTTCATAGGTTTTCTAACACTTTTACACAGATTCGTACGTTTATACACGTTCTCGTCTGTTTTAATACGTTTTGGTCCGTTTTCTTACGTCTGTGTCCCTTTTAATCAGTTTTTATACGTTTCCGTTTTTGTTTACAGGTTTTCGTCCGTGTTTGCACGTTTTCGCTGGTTTTTTCATCTTTAGTCTGTTTGTATAAGTTTTTGTATGTTTTCGTCCGTTTCGAGCTATTTTGCACGTTTTTGTCCGATTTACCCTGTTTTCATCCGTTTTTACCCATTTTCGTATGTTTTTAAGAATTTTTCAACCGTTTTTATAGGTTTTCTTACACTTTTACACAGATTCGTACGTTTATACACGTTCTCGTCTGTTTAAATACGTTTTGGTCCGTTTTGTTACGTCTTTGTCCCTTTTAATCGGTTTTTATACGTTTCCGTTTTTGTTTACATGTTTTTATACGTTTCCGTTTTTGTTTACAGGTTCTCGTCTGTTTAAATACGTTTTGGTCCGTTTATACACGTTCTAGTCTTTTTGTATAAGTTTTTACACACATTCGTCCGTTTCCAGCTGTTTTCCACGTTTTCGTCCGATTTACTCAAACATTATGTTTGTAGGTTGCTAATTATGGAAGCCATGGCTTAAAATGTAAATAATTTTGTGTCAACCCAAGAAGCGAACTTAATCCATTTTCGGTTTAAAACCATATGTATCAACCCAAGAATCGAGCTTAATTCATATTCGGGTCAACCCAAGAAGCGAACTTAATTCATATTTGGTTTTCACTTTGGTTTAATTATAGTTCGGTTCGTTTCGGTTTTCGTGTTGACCAAAATAAAAATATAACCGATTTAACGAAACAAAACCCGATAACCGAATGGATCAACACCCCTAATTTATAGTCATAGTTTAAAAGAAGGAGGACTTAGTTTGCCATTTTTAAACATTAGGTCTTTACACTTTGATGGATCTTAGGGATGACAGGGAGGCTGCGAGGTCTAAGCTGCAGGGGTTGAATGATCTCATTACTCAATCTTAGGAGGAAATCGATACCAAGGAAGAACAAATTCAGGCGATGAATGGTTGAAGGGTTTCTCGCTATGGAATGGGATGTTTTCTTTTGCTCTAGTGTCATCTGTTTATGTCTAATGTCTAATGTCTAACGTCTTGGTTTAATGGGATGGTATGTAGATATATTAACAATGGAATATGTATGGATCTTTTGATGGTTTATCCATACGAATGCTAAATATGTTTGTTAATATAAGTAATGTGTTCGCTAGTTTGTTTCATCTTTTTTTTTCATGTTGTTTTGAATTTAGGAATTGGTTGTGGTGTTTAAGATGATATTCGCACTGGTAGAATGTATTATTGTACGATTAGGATGTTCAATTTTTAGATTGTTGTCAATTTTTTTATGACTGATTATGAAGTTTAGAAGTGGAGCGTTTGTTCATGACAATTATTTTTTGTTGAACCACTAGATTTAGGGTGTTTTTGTTGTTGTTTTTGCTTTAAGTTAATTGCATTTACATGTTTTCTTGATTTTTTTTACTGCTTGAGGATGTTAGAGCTTATTTAAGTGCTTATAAATAGCTTATTTATAGGCTTAAAGTAAGGTCTGAGGGCTGTTTGATGTATCAGCAGTTCTTTGTTTGATTTGCCTATTTTTGTGCTTAATTGTTTATCTGGAACTGCTTATTAGTTATAGTTGCTTAATTAGTTGCTTTAAGTCCATTTTTAGCTTTTGTTTGTTCATTTGTATGCGCCATGTGGTGATTTTAGTGTATCTGCAGTTATATGTGTCTTTGACACAGCTGGTTTGAAGTTATATGGGTGTTTGGGACTGTGGGTAAGCACCATTTCTGTCAGGGGTGTTTTTGGTTTCAAAAATTGTTTGATTTTTCAAAAATTAGATTTTCTAATTCATATTTAAATTGCAGCCAAAAATTAAATATTTAAATGCTATATTATCAATTTGGAGCCACATTTTAAAATTATCAAATTTGGAGCCAAATTTTAGCCAAAATTTTTAAAATTACTTTGAAAATTATGGTTTCCTTAATTGAAAAACTGCCCCATCATTAGCCCTAATTTTACTCCAATAAATCAGGCTTCGAGCAAAACAACCAGAACTTCAATTTTTACACCATTATTTACCAATTAAGTTTACTAATTTTCTTTAACACATTACTTCTGACGAATCATGGCAACACAAATCAATTATCCGGATGATTTGGTTTATTCTGATCGTGAAAATGAAAACACTTTAGGATATGAATCAGAGACGTATTCAGATGAGGGTGAGGATGTTGAAAACAACCATTCAAATGCGAATGTTGTTAAGAGGGGCATAACTAGGTTAGCTAAGTTTTGCAGGGAATATGAAAAAACATACGGAATAAAGGTCAGTGTAACCTTCGATGCACTGGATAGGTTATCAGGAAAAAACAGGGCATTGTTTTCGAGTTTTTTGGGTGATTTGGTTCGTGAGCATATAGGTGTCAGGATTCTAACCTGGAGGAAGGTTGATTCAGAAGCAAGAGATAAAATGTGGGACGAAATCACAGTACACATATACTTTTTTTAACTAGTAGTGGCTTGGCTGTCGTAGGTACAAGGTGTTAATAAGTTTATCTCTGCATTTACAGTATGTGCATCTAATTAACAACAATTTGTTCATCTTTGCAGCGATATTTTGATGTTGACTTGACGGTCAGAAAGCTGATAATGAATAATCTTGGTCAACTTCTAAGGAATTTCAGAATGAAATTGACACAAAACTACATATTGCCCAACCAAAATACCCTTTCAAAACTAAATGAAGTCCCGGCAAAGTATAGTGCAATTATAAAAGCCGAAGATTGGGTTAATTTTGTAAACTACACAGCCAGCGAGGAATACAATGTGTTAATTAGTCATTTCTATTCAAGTTCAAATATCTTTCACCTTTTCATATGTTTTGATATATATTAGTTGTATACTATCAGCATTACTACATCAAAACGCCGTATGATTTTGTGTTGCAAGGTGAGATCAGCAAAAGCTAAAGTGTCGCGTTCCAAGTCTGTTTATGATCATACAATGGGACGAGGTGGATACGCCCGTGTGATAGAAAAAATGGTAACAATACACATTTGCACATTTGCATTTAATAGCATCATACTTTCGTTTATATTTGTTCATCTTACATTTGTATGTATTTGATGTTTATAAGATCGAGAGTAAAGAAATTGAACCAGATGAAGAACCACCGCGTGGTACGCTGTGGTTGAAAGGAAGGGTGAAAAAAGACGGAGAATATCACGATGATGATATCAGATCAGTGGGAGAAAAATTTGTAAGTTTGACTGCAAATTTTATTATTATGTTTGTTTAGTTATAAGTTAATACTGCTACTGTATTAGTTAAAACTGTTAGTTATAAGTTAATACATGTAGTGTTTTAGTTAATACTTTTAGTTACAAGTTAATACTGGTAGAATTAAATAACCTATTTCCCATATTGTGTGTGCAGAAGGAAACGGACGACAAGATCAAACAAGGAATCTTGAAGCTTGATCATGGCACTGATGCCATGACAGTTGTATTAGGTAAGGAAAAGGGAGGATATGCGAGAGGAGTGGGAGGTGGAGTAACCTACAAGAGGTATTTTGATCTGCCTCGAATCAGACAAGCATCTGATGAAAGAGTGGTGTTACTTCAAAGTGAACTTGATAATGAGAGGCGCCAACGTCAAGAAAAAGAGGCGGTAATACATGATTTGATGAAACAATTGGCTGCACAAAGGGGGCAGTTGCAGTCAACTTCAACTCCATTGACACAAACGGAAGTAAGACATAAGAAAGTAACATTCCATCTTTTTTTTACCCTTTTAAATACTGCTGCAGTCATCTTAAACAATTTATATTTCAGGTGTCTCCGGTGAACATTAATCTTATAAATAGCAGTGCTGATGAGGATGCCGGAACACGTGTTGCTAGACGTGAGAAAATTGCGAGCATTGAGAAGTCTAATGGACTTGCAACTTTGGAAAAGGAAATGGAAATAAGTGTAAGTAATAAATCATCCCCCTGGGATTTTTGAATTCAACATACATGTATTATTTACCATGTATTATATAGGAAACTGTTAAATCTGTCGCATCTAAGAAAACGACTAGATCAAAACGAAAGGATTCTTCACGTCAACTTTCCGAATCACAAGAAAATGAGTCTCCATTAACAGTACTACCACAAGTATGTATTTAAACATTTTCATATGTTCTTTAGTTTAATTAATTACTGATACATATATACATGCAACAAATTATCTTTTTAGGTAATTAAGTGCAGACTGTGGCACTTAAAGAAATCAACTATTATTGCGGAGGGTACCGTGTACAAAACTGATGGAAAACAAATGCTTCATAACAAACTACTCCCAAAGGATTGCTACAGAGTGTCTATTGAAAAATCTTTAGTAGATGCAGCATGCATACCGGATGTAGGAAGTAACGGTTTCAAAACAGTTAAGGATGCAGTAGGTGGTTTTTATGCATGGCCAAAGGATCAAGTGGTTTTCGATGAAAAGGTACATACATGCATGTGTTTTATAAACCTACATATATCATTCTTCATATTTAATTCAGTGTTTGATACACCCGACTTTTGTTTCCTACAGGTAACACCACAAAGTACCATAAAACTGATTGGTGAGAACAGAACTGCACCTAAATTACAAACGAAGCGCTACGTCTCTAGTGATGCCATACAAAAGGAAGCTAAGAACATCAAGAGTCAAAAGTCGTTAAATTATTGAGAATTTTATTATGTACGACATTACAATTTTATATACATTCCAATTTTATTGTATTTAAATATATTGTGAATATATATATATATATATATATATATATATATATATATATATATATATATATATATATATATATATATATATATATATATATATATATATTTGAATTTGTTTTGATATATATTGATTTCTTATATGTGACTAAAAGATTCATATAGTCACAATTATTAACACTTTTTTGTCACAGTTTGCTTAATTCGTTGTGTGACTAAATGTTAGAAAGGGCCACACAAACATAAAATTAATGTGGCCATTGGATGAGCAATAGTCACACAAAACACACATTTCTTCACTTAAAACACCATATGGTCACACTTATTAACACTTTTGGCCACTTTATGCTTAATTGTATGTGACTAAATACCCAAAAGAAACATGCTTTGTGTGACTAAATATTTAATAAGGCCACATAAACATAAAATTAATGTGGCCATTGGATGAGCAATAGTCACACAAAACAAACATTTCTTCACTTAAAACATCATATGGTCACACTTATTAACACTTTTGGCCACTTTATGCTTAATTTTATGTGACTAAATACCCAAAAGAAACATGCTTTGTGTGACTAAATGTTAGAAAAGGCCACACAAACATAAAATTAAGGTGGCCATTGGATGATCAATAGTCACACAAAACACACATTTCTTCACTTAAAACACCATATGGTCACACTTATTAACACTTTTGGCCACTTTATGCTTAATTGTATGTGACTAAATACCCAAAACAAACATGCTTTGTGTGACTAAATGTTAGAAAAGGACACACAAACATAAACTTAATGTGGCCGTTGGATGATCAATAGTCACACAAAACACACATTTCTTCATTTAAAACACCATATGGTCACACTTATTAACACTTTTGGCCACTTTATGCTTAATTGTATGTGACTAAATACACACAAGAAACATGCTTTGTGTGACTAAATGTTAGAAAAGGCCACAAAAACATAAAATTCAAGTGGCCATTGGATGATCAATAGTCACACAAAACACACATTTCTTCACTGTAAACACCATATGGTCACACTTATTAACACTTTTGGCCACTTTATGATTAATTGTATGTGACTAAATACCCAAAAGAAACATGCTTTGTGTGACTAAATGTTAGAAAAGGCCACACAAACATAAAATTCAAGTGGCCATTGGATGATCAATAGTCACACAAAACACACATTTCTTCACTTTAAACACCATATGGTCACACTTATTAACACTTTTAGCCACTTTATGGTTAATTGTATGTGACTAAATACCCAAAACAAACATGGTTTGTGTGACTACATGTTAGAAAAGGCCACACAAACATAAAATTCATGTGGCCATTGGATGATCAATAGTCACTCAAAATACACGTTTCTTCACTTTAAACACTATATGGTACACTTATTAACACTTTTAGTCACTTTATGATTAATTGTATGTGATTAAATACCCAAAACAAACATTCTTTGTGTGACTAAATGTTAGAAAATGCCACACAAACATAAATTTAATGTGGCCATTGGATGATCAATAGTATCAAAAAATACACATTTCTTCACTTTAAACAATATATGGTCACACTTATTAACACTTTTGGCCACTTTATGCTTAATTGTATGTGACTAAATACCCAAAAGAAACATGCTTTGTGTGACTATACAGTGTTTATGGTCACTAATACGGATTAATCCAACAAAATTTGTACCTAATTAGTCACACATGTTAAGGTTTTGGTTACTCTTTTGCCAAAGAGACTAAAAAAAAGTCAAACACGTGACCATAGGGCACCTATGGTCGCGCGACCTTTAGTCACACACGGTCGAAAAATCATGTGTGACTAAATGTATATCATCACACATATTCGGTGTAGCCAAATCCACTTTTTGTTCTAGTGATACTCTCTTTTCACAGCTTGTATTCACCGATTCCATCATCATCATTCTAACTTGATCAAAACCCTAATCCGATCTAGGTTTAGTGTTTTGTTCGTATCACTTAAAAACCTGAAGTTGCATCTCTTTGATCCAAGTTTCGTTCAAGGATTGTGAAACGTGTTCTTTGTTTATTCCTAGTCGAATCTGAAGACAGAAAGTGGTGATTGTGGTTGTTGTTCTTGGGTAGAAAAAAAACAAACAAGTTACCCATTTATTCGATATCGGATAAAGGGCAAGTTTGTATATCGGGTTTGTTCTAGATCTCGGAAAACAAGGAACGGTTCTAGGGTTTGTTTGGTTCGATGGGTTTGAGCATATACAAGGGTTGTTTGGTTAAACGTGACTGATAAGGATTTAAAAGGTACACTTTTGAGGGGTCATTTAAGCCCTTAATCGCCCACTTTTATATCCGTTACTGCATAATTTCATTCTTTTTCACTTTTAAGGTCTCTTGAAGGCAAAATGCTGGAATGATGCTTATTTGGACGAAAAGGCGTGAATATGTGAAGAAAATGGCTAATGTCATGATCAAGACACTCAAGCTGCTGGAAGTGCACCTGACGGCGTCACAAACACAGGGCGATGCCGTCCCTATATTTGTGACAGCTCAGAAGTGAAATTGCTATTTTACACCTGACACCGTCAGGCTTTGAAGAGTAGGGCGTCACGAAGACCTTTTTCCCTCAGACGGCCTAGATCCAGATTCAGACGGAGTCAGAAGTTGAAGCTGACGGCGTCACAACCACAACATGACGCCGTCCCAAAGTTGACTTGGCCAAGACAAAACCCTAATAACGGTGATCTGACGGCGTCACAATTAAAAGGTGACGCCGTCGTAGTTGTAACTCTATATATAAAATTCGATTTTCAGACTCTTAGGGAGGTAGATTTGTGGAGTAAAAACCTAAAATGACTTTTGTTCGGTTTGGGCAGTATCTTAGGGTTCTAATACCTTATTTTACATCAAGATAAGTTATTTACTTCATTGATTTCATTATGTCTTCGATTGTATGTGTGTATGCTTGCATGTTTACCATGTCTGGCTAATTTACTTGTGTGTTTGCTTAGATCTATGAAACCTAGTTATTGAATATTGATTGGTTGTCTCTTATCTAATTGTAATTGGCTTAGGATTGCAATAGGACATCGTTGTGTTTTTAATGCTTGAGTAATCTTTGTGAACCTTATTTTATGATCACCTAGAATAATTGTAGGCTAAAATTCCAAAGATAACCTTAGAGTTAGTTTATGAATCCTAGAGATTTTGTAGGTAATAACCTTAAGGTATTCTCAAAGATTTAGGGAGAAAAGCATACCCTACGACCTTAGAAGACACAACGTGTTAAGAATAAGGACGTGACAATTCAACCATCAATAAAAGATAACTAGGGAGTAATAGTATCTAGGTAAACACATTTTTAATCATCATACGAGCACACATTTAATAAAATAGACTACCACTTAGCTTAGATAATTAGATAGTAGAGTAATCAGTAGAAGTACCACCCCCCCCAAATCCAATACCCCGAGATCGTACTTTTATTTTCTAAAAAATATAAAAAAGATAAAAAATAATCTTCCTCAACCCCAACCTTAACGTAGTAATTTCTCAATAGCATTCCTATTCCCCTAGAGAACGATATCAATGATTAGGTTCACTGCCTAGGTGGTTGAAAAACTTCCTCGAATAAAAGGAAGCTTCATTTGACCCTGAACGCGCGTTGTACGCGTATCAAGTTTTTGGCGCCGCTGCCAGGGAATAGAATAGCTAGTTAGGAGTCTATCTCATTTAGGTTTTCTTGCTTGATTCCTATCAAATAAGATTTTTTCTAAATTTTAGCTTCCTCGTAGTCTATCCCCCCTTCTTCGTGACCTTTGTTCGTAACCCTATCACTTTTCATCATGGAAGGTGATAATCAAACACCACTCATCAACCCACCACCAAATGACCCGCCAAGAGGCTGTACTCTTGGTGAATACTCTATACCAAGCAACCTAGGCTATAGGAACACCATTGAGCTCCCCGATCAAGCTCAAACTACGGTCTTGCGATCCGACACCATCCTGTTGGTGCAAAATGGATGTGCATTCCATGGACACTGTTCCGAAGATCCTAATCAACATCTTAAGGATTTCCTTAAAATCGTCGATTCCATCGACCTCGATGCTACTACTCGGGAGACCACGCGCTTGTGTCGCTTCCAATTCTCTCTACGGGACCAAGCTAGTAATTGGCTTGAGCGACTTCCCGCTGGCTCCATCTCAAGTTGGGATGATCTCACCACTCGTTTCCTTGCCCAATTTTTCCCACCGGGGAGAACTACTAAGCTTAGGAATGAAATCTTGATGTTTTAACAATGGCAAGGTGAATCTCTCTACGATGCATGGACTCGATTCAACGACTTGCTCCATAAAGTCCCTCATCACGGCATCGATCTTTGGCTTCAAGTCCAAATATTTTACGATCACGTCAGTCCCTCCATCCGACAAACCATTGATTACGCCACTGGTGGAAGGGTACGTAACCTCAATGTTGAAGCATGTTGGGAAATCATCAACGACTTAGCACAATATGAAGAAGAAGGATGGTAAATTCCAGTAATCCATGAAAATGGGTTAGATTCCCACGCACAAATGTTTATGAGTATGGAGGCATAAGTGAATGAGTTGATGGAAGTAACCACCCATGATTATGAGCATGTGAACGCAGTCAAGGAATTTTTGCTCCCAAGAAAATCCCAGCAAGATAAATTCGAGGACATAATGTTGACATTTGTCAAAAAGCAAGAAAAGGGAAATTAAACGCCTCGAAGCTCAAATGAGGAAAACTCGCGACACTTTCTTGGAGCTGGCTGACAACTTCATGCTAAAACTCTGTTAGGTCACCATAAGTTAACACAAGTAACAATATGAAAGAAATAAGAAAGAGATAGATCGGTTGAACACAAAATACACGATAATGATTAAATGTTATGCGTAGGTATTATAGAGAGTGAACAACCAACCTTCCAAGGAAGGTTTATATGTCTATTTATAGGGGAAGGGAGCTAGGGCAACACTACTAGTCCCTTCCTTCCTTATTGGACTTGGGCCAGGGCTCATGGGCTTTCTACATAAGCCTTGCCATAAATACCAACATAAAAGCCTAGTTTAAGCAACCTATTAAAAACTAATTACTAACACTTGAAATACAAGTTAGGAGTGATTCCAACAATCTCCCCCTAAGTGTTGGTAATTAATAAATGACTCCAGCAATCTTGGAAAAGTTGTTGATGTTGATGTAATAGTTGCCTTGACGTCTTCTTGTGAGAAGAAGTGTCTTGATTCCAACAATCTCCCCAGTGTGAGGATCTTGTTTCTTTTGAAGTTTTTCAGCTTTGACGTCTGCGTAATCCTTGTTCTTTGTTCTGGTGTGGATATGGTGATGTTATGTTGTTGTTTTCTGCATCAAGTCCGCTTCATTGCTCAGGTGTCTCTACGTCCTTCTCCAACATGCTCACATACTCGTTGACGTTGGATTTCAGTTTTGATGTAGTTCTCTAAGTCTTTAAACTTTGTAGATTCTTTGTATTAGAGGAAGAATCATTCTGACATTTGTGTTGCCTTTTGAGAGAACTTCAAATTGTGTTGATGTTGGTATGAGCATGTGGAGAACCAGCACGATCATCTCCCAGGAGCATCGATAAGGAGAAAACATAAGAATGAGTTAGTGATAAACACCAATCGATCACTGTGGTCGTTTCTTAGAGAATTGACCACTACGATTGTTCTTCTGATGAATGTCTTGATTCCATTTACCTTGGTCGGGCGAATTAGCCGTCCGAATCCCATAACGGACAGTTGGCATTACTCTGAACAAGTTCAAGTAATGACCCACATCTTCAGGACTCGATTCTTGAAAGGAATCTCCTTAGCGGGATTTCCAGCACTTACAAGTTCGAACTTTGAGTGTGTTAACAACATAGTGTGAAAACACATCTCTAATTCTAGCAAAGGCTATTCCTGAACTGGAGTCCCTCAAGTAGGATAACACGATGTACCGAAGTACACCTACAGTTCAGGTGAGTCGCTGAGGTACACCGAAGCATCACCTCATGACTATAGACCGTTTGAGACAACACTAAGTGTAACCCACGAGGAATTACCGAAGCGACCTGCTGTCAGGGCTGTTTGATGTTGACCCTGGCAGGAGTTTCCATTCAATCACTGAGGATCACAATTGTTGAACGACAAGTGATGAAATGTCAAGTGTTACTAAGAGATCTTTTGATGAATCTCGTGGCTCTAGACTCAATGGTGCACTTTGGTTTTCCTGAGCGGAGACTAGGGAGAGGGTCTCCTTTTTTGATACCAGCAATCTCTAAGAGAAAGCAGATAGTTTACGTAGGGTTTCCTGTAAGAATGAAGCAAGCTTCTGTTGAGAGAAACTTGAGTGGCTAAGAAGGTTTAGTGCATGCGTCACTGGGTCCATGACAACTTTAATCTTCAATACTGGTGTCATCTAGTGACAAACAGTAGCATATGTATTGAACCCGGTGTCTGCCCTAAGTTGAATAATTTGGAGGGCTATTTCTTTTCACCCTTTTCTTTACTTTCCTTTTTAATTCTTCAACTACTTCTTTCTCCGATTCTCATTTTCTCCCTTTTATAATTATACCTAAGGACTTCTAAATTCTAACTATTGGTGGTGTCCTTGGGTAGATCCCTCCGGATCTGGTGGATCATAGGACGGTTATTCCTAACCTTAGTCACCTTATAACTCCATGACTATCCTACGTTGCCATAAAACCATTTTCTTGAAAATCTCTCAAAGTGTTTATGAGTGAAAACATTTTGTAACACTTCGGGAGTTTTGCATTTTCAGAAATACTCCCCCTCCCCATGTGCTCAAGTGTTTTGACAGAAATCTGCACAATGAGGGTAGAGCTCGCACTTTTGAATTGATCGACTCAAAATAGACAATTCCCCACGAGACACGGTTACGTTGCATAGTTAAAGAGTTGCATTGTCAGTTTTTAGGTGACAACTAGTTCTAATAACTACCTTGAAGGTGTGGAAAAACCTCGAAAGGTTGTCAAACCCGTCAAAGTTCGTGTCTATCAGGAGTTTTCTCGAAAAGGTACAATCTACTCGGATAAGTCTTGGAAGATAAATCTTTTCGATGTATGACAGTTCAGATCTCGTCAATTCATGGGTTAAGTCTTAGCACACGAAGATTGTATCATATTTACAACATATTTGTATCACACAATTTTTCTCCCCCTCAAAAATGGCATATAAATGTTATTTTTTGATGAAATTTTGATATCGAATATGTCCATTTCGAGTTTTGTGGGAAGATTTCCACGTAGAACGTTTTGTGAACAAAGATTTGTTAGCAAATACTCCCCCTCAACAAGTGATATTAACTTTTGAGGTTTTGAAAATATAAGGGGAAGTACTTGTTCTTTTGAGCAAAACTTTGAAAAATGAAAGTTTTGATAAGTTTTACTCAAAAATAAGAAGCTTTCGCTCCTTTTATAGGATTGTGGCACTGAAGCGTACCACAGGGTCCTTTCATTACAAGTGCGGGTTGTACACTGTTATGTGTGCACAAGCCATTGTTAATATACAAATCATAACATCCAAATATCAATAAATGAAATAGATTAAGGAGTACCAGTCAATCCTTCAATATAACCGGGAGTTCTCTCTTGATGTTGATAACCCGTAAGAGGGAAACTCTGTTGTCCACCCACAAAGCTCTCCAAATTCCGCATCTGATCACGATGAAAGAACCTTTCATCTATCCTTGTGATGATTTTCTTAACATCCCTCCTTTCTTTAGAATTCCACCGCTTCTTCGACCCAATGCCTTCGTGAATCTCCTTTAACCGATACGCTAACCCATCACGAACCTTCTTCAGAGTATGATCACAAAACTTGTGAAGCTCATTGCACACCATTAAATACTTGTGGTGAAGTTCACTGTGGTAAACTACTCCAAACTTTGGTTTCTTCACAATGGTGTACTGAGAGAGTTGGTTGATATCGGGAAAGTGTAGCAACGGTTTAGTGAGATTGACTTGTTTCTGGTATGATTCCATGGCAAGTTGAAGATCTTCAACACGTTCCTGGATTACTTTGCTTCTGATGAATATCAATAGTGACTTGATGTACTGGAGTTGGATGTTGGTGGAGAAATGTCTCATCCGACCTTGTACCTTTGCTAGATACATGTCTTCAATGTCGTTGAGTGAAAATCTCGGAAAATCCACTTCAGTAAAATCATATTCTTGCTTGTCTTGGCATTTGACTTTGATTTCCTCCAGGAATGAGTAATCCCACTTCGTAGCCAGACTGAAATTCACGATAGCAACGATCCGTTTGTCACTGAACACCTCTTTGTTTGATTTCTGAACCTAGCAGCTTCTGTAGTATAGTCTTCTTCTTGCAGGCCAATGATGAATGCCATAATGTGCATCGAGATCATAATTCACCACATTTTCAACAAACATTCATGTGGCTTCTTCCTTGATGGCAACATTGTTGGAGAAGACTGCTGCTGGGATGTCAAAGGTGAGTGACGTAGCGTATTTCTTGCTTACATCGCTACCGTGTTGAAGAAATTCCAGGTCGTTGTTGAAGAAGTATTGGTAGGGAATCCTTGGTTGATCTGGTCGACCAATGGTTGATAATGGCTTGGTCCAGTCTGTGTAGTATGGAGTCTTATCTTGTCTTGTGAAGTCAATGTTTGATTCAGGGTTGAGCTAATCAATGTTGTTGGACATAGCTCATGCGATGTTGTCTAGATGATATTCGACTTCAATAGCACTATCGGAGCTGTCCTTTAGCAGTTGAAACGCATCGTTCTTGATTCGGCGTAACTCCCCTTTCGTCATCTTCTTCACTTCGAACTTATCCTGAATGATTTTAACGTGCTCCATAGTTCGACCATCTACCGGTTCTTGGCCTTCCGGTAATAGAGGGGTGGCATCAACAAGCTTGCTAAACCATTCGTATTCTTCAGTATCATCTTCATCCAACCATGATACAACGGAGGTTGATATTTTCTTCATTGGTTTGGAGGATGATTCCTTTTGTTACTTGCTTGATGTTGTAGATGAGGGTGGTTGTTGGGGCTCAGGAATCTCTTCGTCGTCACCACCGGTGTATTGGAAATGATCACCAGTTTTCTCCGATGGTGGTGGAGACTCAGAGTCCTAAATTTTATCAGAAGCAGGAGGTCGTTGATATGATCTCTCTGTGGTGGTGGTCTTTGGTGGTGGTGGAGTCATAGATGAGGATTCATCTGTTTTCTTTTGACGTTTAGGCTCTGAATCCTTGTTTGCATCGTCATCGTCTCTTGGTCGCTTTTCTTGACTAGCTCCGTGCTTGCAAGTTGTCTTTAGTTGATATGCAAGCAATGCCTCAAAAAGTTTTGATTCATCAGAAGTGAAAGTTGCAGATCGTGAAGACATCTGCATAATCAGTTTTGAAATCAAATCAGCTTCAGTGACAATAGGAGGCGGAACTGGTCGGATTTGCATAACCGCTGGTGTAGTTGAAAGTGTTTGCATGACCAATGACATCAGATATGGATAGAGTTGTCTTGCGAACATTTCCTTTGTGACTCCAGGGACGGTGTCGAGAAGGAAATTATGATTCTATTCCCTAATCATCATGTCCATTTCACCTTGAATGTCTCGGTTGAGGAATTGCTGGATCTGGTCTTTTTCCTCCGAGAACCCGTTCATCAAATCACCGAGTAAGTTAACCCTGTCAGCTAGCTGATTCAACTTTTTGTTAACGAAATTTCGTTTTCTTGCTTGCTTGACAGCCTTAACTATTTTGGTTTTGGCATGTGATGCCCAAGTGTCAGTGGGTTTCTTGATTGATCTGGATGATGATCTGGTGGTAGCATCTTTGGATGGTAGTGGTGATGAATAGGATGATGAATCAGATGAAGATGAGTCATGAGATGGCTCTGGGTCTTTAGGTGGCTCAGAAATTTGTTCAGGGTTATGTTCAGGATTATCTTGGATGAAACTGTCAGCCTCAATTTTAATCCTTTCTTCCTTAGCTTTAGCCCGAGCTTCTTCTTCAACCTTTTCCCTAGCCGCTTCCTCCATGTCTTCATCAGTTATCTTCTCATTCTTTTCTTGTTCCTCTTCTTCAAAGTCGAACTTGATTTCGGACTCTTGTTGTTGTTGCTCTGTTGATTCCTTAGTAGTGGTACCAGTTCCCTTATCGGGTTGATTAACCGCATCAAGAACTGGTGTGGTTAGTGCACCACCACTTGAACCTCCAGGGCCTCTGGTTTGTTGAAGATTGAATTCCGTAGCAGCATGTTGAATCCTCATATGCTCAAGGGTTTTGTGGTAAGCTCTCTCTTCATCCTTTGGTTCAATTTCATCATCAGAACTTTCTTCTTCTTCCTCAGCAATTGGTGTCTTCCCTTTGTTTGATTTAGGACTAGGTGGTTTGTCATCTGACCTCAACGAGGTTGTTTCATCTATAGCAGTTTTGGAATAGCAACCCACCTCATCAGACTCAGTATCCTCAGAGTCTTCGTCCTCTATAGTAAGTTCCGGTTTAGGATTCGGACGAGCACCCTGAGATGGGACTTAGGATATTTGATGCCTTTTAGGATATTTGAGGGCACTCCCAGTGCTTTCAATGTTTCCAGTGCTTCCTGCTCTTCTGGTCTTCTTGACTGGAACGGCGTAAGTCTTTTCATACATGAACCCGACTTTGCCTTTACTCACAGCTTCTAGGTATCGATGATACGATGGAAGACTTTTGATATCATCAGTGAGAAGGCAGTTAAGTAGTACTGCATCTTTTTTCTTTGTTGAGGAGTCTTTAAATCTGACAATGTTCAACGTAGGCTCATATAACGCAGAGTGATTCTTGGGGTCATTGATTCTCAAGGGGGTGTCTCAATTTTTCCCGAGAATATTTTGTATCAACAGCTTCGTGTATCTAATGAAGGGAACTTCTGTCCCAAGCTTCTTGAGGTGGGACATCATGTCTTCTCAGATCAGACTTGCATAGTCGATGTGCATTTTGTTGACCATGCCCCAAAAAATTTGTAAGTGCATGAGTTTAGGATGCTCATGACCGCTGTCTCTTCCAGAAACAGACTTGGTGATCATGATGTACAAAGTCCTCCACGGCTAAGGAATTTTCTTTAAATCGACCATGGAGTGCTTGGTAATTACTCCAGCAGCTTCATCATAGCCAATATCAACCATGAATTGCAATGTAGCCTCTTCACTTAGAATTGCTACATAGTCGGCAGGTTGGATAGCAGGTAGAAGAAGAATTGTTCGCAGATCTGCTACCGTGACGGTGACTTCCTTATCATTAAGAGTTACCATGACAACATCTTGACCATCAATATTTTTCATTGTGTGCCAGAATTGGTGAATGTAGATTTCTGGTACAGTTGCTGAGTTGGTGAGCATGTTATTGTAAGGAAGGGTTTGGAGGATATCCACAGCAATCCTGCATGATGACTCCGAGCACGTGAAGTTCTCAAAATCGACCTTGAGGTTGTTCTTTCCAATTTTCTTGCTGTAATCAGTTGGGAAGATATCATTCATTGTGAGTTCGTTCGGTGCCTTGACATTTTCCATGATGAAGTCCATTTCGTGATCTGAAAGATATTGAGACAAAAGAACCAACATATCGAAAGACATTATGTTAGTCAAAAGTTGATTTTATTGTCCAATTATTGAAGTTGTTATGTTTATGAATGGTACGAGTTCAAAGTCACATGTTGTCCAATAGTCCAAAGTTGACATGATAAGTTACGTGAGTATGTTAATTTTGAATGTTTAAAGTCCAAAGTTTACTTAATAACACAACGTTTTATTTTGTGTATCTTATTAGTGACATTTTGGTTTTGTGACATTATGAGTGACTTATTACAAGTTTGTACGCGTAACATTTCAAAAGTTTTAGTTACAATTTGGCTTAAGCATAGATTAGTAAGCTTATGCGTAAACAGGGTAACCATACGCGTAGGATTAAGCTTATGCGTAGGAGTCACTCATAGGCATAAGAAAGCTTACACGTAGGAATGGACTCTTAGCACAAAGCTTAAGCGTAAGCGTAGGTTAGGGACTTACGCGTAAGGTTTACTCGTAAGAGCAAGCCTTATTGCATAGAAATCCAAGTTTACGCATATCCTTCATAGGATAAGCGTAGTCCCATTGTAGAACCTTATGCGTATAAGTTATGCGTAAGATTGCTCTTATGCGTAACATCTACGCATAAGGTGATCCTTAAGCGTAAGATCCATGTACCCTTGATTCCGAAACAGGTACGCGTAGAAGCCTGAAATAAATCAATCATAACACTCATATTAACAAGTTATTCAATCCTTTTTAAGATCACATTGCATACTTATGACAAATCTCATACGCGTAAGATATTTCTACGCGTAGATATAAACCCTAGAAATTCAAATCCTACTCATAAGAGATTCAACCATGGGAAATTCACCAAATGTTTTCTGCGACATCTTAGATGCTAAATGAGTGGTTTCCAACAGATTTTAACATCAAACACACAATGAATAAATAATACCCAATTTATACGCATACTTAAACCCTAAAGCTTAATTTTTCAAATTTGTTGTTACTGGGCATTGATGAGTGTCTAAATACTCATCATTTTTGTACAATATAAACTGCAAAAATCATCTGAAAACACTCAAAAATGCATCAAAATGATGAAAATATCACAAATCAGAGTTTTATGTGTTTTAAATGCAAAAACATCAAAATCAGATGAAAAATGTATCAAATTTGCAAAAATGGCAGTTTTAGTCCCCCAAGTTTCAAAATTTGTCAAAAATAGTCCCTGAGTCAAAATTTCAAAAGAAAAATCACCAAAGGTCCTTTTTAAATCATAACTTGTCAAAATTAGTCCTTTGGTGAAAAATATCAAAAGTTTGAGAAAATTACAAGTTTGGTCCTCCAAGTTTAAAAATTGGCAGAATTGGTCCCTGGAAAATTGAAAAATGTCAAGATTGGTCCTTGTACTTTTGAAACTTGTCACTTTTCACCCTTGAAGCAACTTTGATGAATTGGCAGCTTAGGTCCCTCAATTTTCAGGAATTGCAAAACTAGTCCTTGTGATATTAAACCTTTTAAAACCTTTTGGACTTGTCACTACTCAATTGGACCCCTGCCACAACCCTTTGTGACCCCCCTGTCATCTAACCATTTTGACCCCTTGATTATTAATACATATCTGGTCAAACCACAGGTCAAACAAACACCCCATTGGCGCCCTTTTCTTCCCTCCCTGCCATTCACCTCTGCAACACTCAATCACCCACCCCCCTCCTCACCTTATCACTTACCATGTCCCCCCCTCCAAACACTACATCCAAGAATCAATAATTACTTCCCTTCCCCACACTCAATCTCTCCAACAGGTTAAAGTCAATTTTGGCGCCAAAATACAATCTATGGCCAAGATTCATTCAACTCATCCAAGGGTCAGGATTTATGGTGGGATTTGCAGAGAGAGAAAGAAGAAGACAACTTGGAGTATAAAAAGAGCAAGAAAGAAGCAATGGGGAGAGTTAGTTAGTTTTATGTTTTTTCTTAATGTCGTTTTTTTAAATTAAAGTTGTAGTTTAATCAAAATGTTGTAGTTTCAGTGTATGTGTATCTCATTCAAGTTAAAAACAACATTGAATTGTACCTTTGAGCATTAATTCAAGTTTTCATATAATTTCCAAGTTTATGGTTTACTGTTGAAAATCTCAATTTCATTCTCTTATTTATAAGCTCCTATTGGAATCTTTTTAAGTTAAAACAAGCTTATTTCAGCTCACTTTAGATTTTGACAAGCTAGTAAGTCAGTTTCAATTAACTTTGCTTCATGGTCAACAAAAGTCAAAAAATTGGCCAAGAATGGAAATGGTGATGAAATTGGGTTGATGCAGTGTTGGATGAGTTAAAATAGATTAGTAGTATATTGATATTGGGTTGGTTTTAATCTGCACACCAGCTGGGCTCATGTGAGTAAGTTTCCAAGTTTTCAATTTTCAAGTCAAAATTGCAGTTTATGGTTGTATGTGTATCTGTGGCCACAATTGGTTTTTTATTTGGCCAATTAGTTGTAACTAGGTAATTTATACTCAGTTTGGTCATTGGTACAAGTTTGATCAGTAGCTAGCCTAGTGTAATTTACATATCAGTTGGATTTAAGGGGTGTTTGGATTGAGCATATAAACTGTATTAGAGGATAGTGCAGTAGTTAGGACTTGGTGTTGTAAGTTTGTATGACTCATATGAACTCACTTGAGTCATTCCCTTGTGCCTGCTAAGCTCTAAAGTCAAAATCACAAACCTTCTGTCCTTATAGCAAATCTGTTGAGATTTTGAAATATCAAAAGTTTGTTTTGTGTTCCAATCTTATAGGTCTAGCTTACATTAGTATTATTTCATCACATTACATCATTATCAGTCCTTAAATCATGATCAAACCTCAACTTAGTCAACATTTCAGTTTTGTGAAAAAGTCAAAGTTTGCAAAGTAAGTTTTTGGCCATCTAGAGTGATTTTTATTGAACTCATTTCTGAGTCATTATCTATAAAACTTGTGGTTTTAGTAAGTACTACTGGTCTGTTTCCTTATGTCTAATTTAGTGGATTTTTGTAATTTTTTCTAAAAGCTCAAATTAGCTTGTAAAAATGGTGTTAAATCCCCTGTGCAGGGCACTGTTGACTGCACAGGGGTTATGCAGGTTTTGCAAGGTCTGCACAGGTCTCATGTGAGCTCACCTAGGTCTGTACTTTGGTTTACTAAGTCTCACCCAGGTCTAGTCTAGGTTCCAATTGATAGTTTTCACATTTAGCTTATTTTAAAGCTTATTCTTTAGCTCAAAGTTGCCCCCCCCAGAACCTGTTTTAGCAAAAAGCTCACAACATCAAATCTGTTGAGCTTGTTGTTTCAGAGGTTAGGGCTTGTTGAATATTGTTGCATCTTAGTTCTTTTAGCTTATAGTAGCTTCTGTTTTGATTTGGTGCCCTTTGGATTCCATTTGCTTATTCAAGTGCTTATTTCAATAAGCACTTCCATATCAGTTCCATTTTTCTACACACAACCCCATGTTTTTCCATTTTTCCTAGCTTTCTAATAATATTTTAGAGTTTTCCTGAAATTTTCAGATTTTTCTAAGCTTGTTTGCTATTTTTCTTAATTTAAATTAGTTTTTAAGCACTTTTAAATAGTATTTAATACAAAAAATTAAGAAAAGCTTCAAAAAAATAATTTTTAATTTTTATTAAGTTTAGATAAATATAAAAAGCCAAAAAAGTATTTTTCTAGATTTTTCTTAGTTAAATTTGTATTTTTAAATAATTTAATTAGTTTTAAATAGTTTAAAATTCCTAGAAAATAGAAAAATAATCAGAAAAATATAAAAATATTTTTGAAAATTCTATTTTGATATTTTAGATTTTTCTAAGTCTTAGTTTTATTTTTCTAGCTTAATTTCCTATTTTCTTTCATTCTAGGTTATTATTTATTAGTTAAAATTAGTTTTTAATTAATAATAATTAATTTAATAGTTATAAAAATAATTTTCTTTTTTCAAATATTTTATTTTATCATTAGGATTGTAAAAATGTATTTTTCATATTTTTAGGACTTTTATTTCTTAGATTTCACTTTTTATTTTGTGCGTTTACGTAATTTTTATTTAAACTTACGTTTTTAGTTGTAAGTTTTAAACGTTCATCATTTTAAATATAGTGATAGCGTTTATTTAATAGTTTTTATCTTTTTAACTTTCTTTAATTTGCATTTAAGCCGTTTTAATTTGTTGACTTTTCTGTAGTTATAATTAATTCACAATCTCCTTTTCCGTTCAAATCTCCCGATCACTATACGTTTGATTATCCATTGCATAGCTCGCTGGGACATAACGACCCGGGGAAACACTATACTCCCCTGATCTTCATTGAGTTCATTCCTGAGCCGTTTTAAGCTTGTTACGGTCTGCCATTCACAAGTGGCAGGCTTGTGTGATAAAGCTTGACTGTTCGGGAGCGCATCAAATTTTTGGCGCCGCTGCCGGGGAGCTGTGCTGATTATCTTACGTCTAGCAGATTAGTAATTTGGATATTCACTCTTTGTTCATACCATCCATCTGTATATGTTTATGTTTTCTTATCCAAAAACCCCAAAAATATTCTTCTCATTCCTCTTATTCGTTGATTCTATTTCTTTTACCCTCTTTTGCCGTTTAATTCTATTCTTCGTATCCTCTCAACCATTTGATTCTCTTCTTAATCCTCTATATGTTTAATTCTTATGTCGACAATCGTCAACTTCATCGTCAGAAATGTGTGTGAGCGGTGTGGAGGGCCTAGTTCAAGCGAATTTTGCAAATCGTGCGAATTATCCATCAAAAATTCTTTTCAAAGTTATTTCGACCACCCGCCACAACCTGAAATACATTCTAATCTTGACAAACCAGTTCAAACGTCGGAGCTACCCCACGCACCCACCGAGGATTACGAGGACACTTTCTTTAAAGATAGAGCCCGTAATCTAATCGAACAAATTCAAGCCGATGAAAAAAGGTCGAGAATTAGAATTGAGTACGATGAACCCGTTCACACATCGGTGACTAGCAAGAATGACTTGCCTAATCTTCACGTTTCTCAAGAACCAAAACCGGAGACCATAACGGAAGTGGTGGAAATTGCTAGCTCTCAGAGCACACCACTTGTCCCACCTCCGGATTTTTCTGAATGTTCTTCGAGACTTGATAGTCATTCGGATCAACATGTTGGTTTTGTTGATTCTTTGAATAAACCGATTCCTCTTCATAACTCTCAAATGCAATCGTTTATTCCTTGTGTCGGTTGTGGTGAGCCTCTTTTTGGTTCACCCTGTCGTTGGTGTACTTGTGTACATTGTGGTAATGATATCCATAACGGGAGTTGTTTGTTTTGTGGTTCGAGGAATTCATTTGATTATGATCCTAATCCGAACTCATTTAACGACTCTTCAAACTTTTCCAATTACCCACCACAGCCCGACTTATCTTCATATAATCAACACTTCTGTTGTGAATTTTGTGGAGGTCCTCACCAAGGATTTGAGTGTCAATCCGGAAACACGTTTGTCTATGAACAGTTTTCCGGTGATGCTCAGAGTTTTGGTTATGACCAAAATCCATATGATTCACCATTCCAGACTCAACAGTTTTACTGTTGTGAGTACTGTGGAGGTCCCCATTTCAGCTCTGATTGTCAAATAGGGAACCCAGTTCCTTGTAACAATCATGACTCTCACATGTTTAACAATTTCCAACCTCCACAGCACCATACGGTTCAAACTCCACCTGAGCCGTTGTCTCAAGAAATCTCCCAAGATTTTGAAACCACAATGAAAACACTTGATGATATGATTCAAAACTTTAAGAATCAAGTGAGTGGTGAAAAAACCATAGGAGAATTGCTGGCCGAAGAACGAGAAGAACGAGAAGCTCGCAAATCTAGGGAAGAATTATTAATCCTAGAGCATGCGGCTCTAAGGCGTTCCCAATTTCTCAAGGCAGCTCTTTATGACGATGACGAAGAGAGTTTTTATCCTTTTAAAGATAATACTTCTCAACTCCCTCAGTCAGTTGATATCCCAGCAGTTGAGATTCCATCTCAAACAACTGCTATCACACCCGAGATTCACACTCACTCTCTTATTATGGGGGACGAGCATCTCGACACTGTTCCTGAAAAGGAATCGGACGAATTCATAAAGTCTAGTGTTGAGGACCTTGTCCCAATCCCAAGAGAGTCACAGGGAATTCTTGATCATGTGTGTGATATCCCTCCTCCTCTTGTCTTCCAAAATGATCATGTTGAGATGTTCTCCGATTCTGATAATGATGATTCGTTATCTTGTGGAGACATCATTTATGTGGAAGATTCACCTTCTGAGCTTGTTAGCTTAGAAGAAGAGAATGATGAAGTTACTGACACTGAAATCAAAGATGAAGCTCTTCGAGCAACATTATTCAATGTCAGTCTTCTCATTTCTAAAATCGAGGCTTTCAAAGAGAAACCTATTTCATCTCCTATCCCCATTAAGGATAGTGACATTCTTTCTGATGATTCTATTCCGGAAATGAAAGCCTCCTGTTTTGATAATATGGGAGAGAAGATTAGTGGCAGTACCACTTCTCATTCTCATAATTCTCTCCTCGATCATGAATCATTTACTTTTGAGGAGTTCGCCAGTGAACCCACTCATATCAATTCTGAATATGATTCATTCACCTTCATGGAGTTCTCAGATGAACTCACTCATATCATATCTCCGCGGGAGTATGATAAATTCTACTTTGATCTAGACACTCCCGAGATTTGTCTTGATCACATAAGCTTAAATGATGAGATTCATAATCCTGAAATTATGGATCCTCCTATAGATGAAGATGAGTTAGTCATGATGTTTATCATGATTTTTTATCTCTTCTTTTCCTATCCCGTGGCTTCTCCTGTTCTTCACTCCTTCGGGAATGAAGACATTATCTTTGATCCCGGCATTTCCATATATCATTTTTGAGCCGGTTCTATGTATATCTCATCGGTGTGGAACTTTCACGTGCTTCAAATGTTTGTCCAAACATCCTGAATGAAAGTCCGGTGGAGATTGTTTCTTCCACTTTGCTTCCCCATGAATCAATGAATTCGGGGCCGAGTCAAGCTAGCGACTCGGAAATCAAAAACAGTAGCACACACCATATGGGTTTTCACCCATATTTCGGACTTCTTACCCCTTTCTACCACCTAAGTGTGGGGGTGATGCCCCACATGTTATATATATATATATATCTCTAAAAAAAAAAAAAAAAAAAAAAAAAAAAAAAAAAAAATCTTCTTTCTAAATAATGGCCGTAGTATTTCCCTTTTACGTTCTTTGTTTCGGCATAACCGCCGGTACTTTGAATATTGAGGGCAATATTCATTTCTAAGTGTGGGGGGGAATTCTCACGAGTTTTATCATATAATTATACCAATTCCCCCGTTTTTGGCCAAAATTTGTTTTTGGAGTAAGTGTTTTTCACTTACTCAATTGGTTATCAGTCCGCCTTGTCTTATAGACAAAAGGATTGGCTAATCCAGGAGCAAACGGCTCTTGGTAAAGATATATCAAATCCGTTTATATGGCTTGCAATTTGCCCAAAATTGTATGGTATTCAGCTCACCATATCCTAAAAAGTGAAGAGTTGGCTAGCCCGCAAGATTATGGCTTGTGGTAAAGGCAGTGGAAAAACCATAATTGGTAATCAGCTCACCAAAGATAATATTGATAATTTATCTAAGAGTTGGCTAGTCCAGAAGGGTACGGCTTCTGGTAAAGACAAAATCAAATCCGTTGGAAGCTGGTGGTTTGCTCAAAATCACATTGTTATCGTTGTACCATGGTTCTTACTTGAACTGAAACATTTGGCTACTCCAGAAGTAATGGCTTTTGGTAAAGAGATTAAAATCCATTATGTTTTCTCAAATCATTGCTAGGGACTAGCAATATCTCAGTGTGAGGGATTGATGAGTGTCTAAATACTCATCATTTTTGTACAATATAAACTGCAAAAATCATCTGAAAACACTCAAAAATGCATCAAAATGATGAAAATATCACAAATCAGAGTTTTATGTGTTTTAAATGCAAAAACATCAAAATCAGATGAAAAACGTATCAAATTTGCAAAAATGGCAGTTTTAGTCCCCCAAGTTTCAAAATTTGTCAAAAATAGTCCCTGAGTCAAAATTTCAAAAGAAAAATCACCAAAGGTCCTTTTTAAATCATAACTTGTCAAAATTAGTCCTTTGGTGAAAAATATCAAAAGTTTGAGAAAATTACAAGTTTGGTCCTCCAAGTTTAAAAATTGGCAGAATTGGTCCCTGGAAAATTGAAAAATGTCAAGATTGGTCCTTGTACTTTTGAAACTTGTCACTTTTCACCCTTGAAGCAACTTTGATGAATTGGCAGCTTAGGTCCCTCAATTTTCAGGAATTGCAAAACTAGTCCTTGTGATATTAAACCTTTTAAAACCTTTTGGACTTGTCACTACTCAATTGGACCCCTGCCACAACCCTTTGTGACCCCCCTGTCATCTAACCATTTTGACCCCTTGATTATTAATACATATCTGGTCAAACCACAGGTCAAACAAACACCCCATTGGCGCCCTTTTCTTCCCTCCCTGCCATTCACCTCTGCAACACTCAATCACCCACCCCCCTCCTCACCTTATCACTTACCATGTCCCCCCCTCCAAACACTACATCCAAGAATCAATAATTACTTCCCTTCCCCACACTCAATCTCTCCAACAGGTTAAAGTCAATTTTGGCGCCAAAATACAATCTATGGCCAAGATTCATTCAACTCATCCAAGGGTCAGGATTTATGGTGGGATTTGCAGAGAGAGAAAGAAGAAGACAACTTGGAGTATAAAAAGAGCAAGAAAGAAGCAATGGGGAGAGTTAGTTAGTTTTATGTTTTTTCTTAATGTCGTTTTTTTAAATTAAAGTTGTAGTTTAATCAAAATGTTGTAGTTTCAGTGTATGTGTATCTCATTCAAGTTAAAAACAACATTGAATTGTACCTTTGAGCATTAATTCAAGTTTTCATATAATTTCCAAGTTTATGGTTTACTGTTGAAAATCTCAATTTCATTCTCTTATTTATAAGCTCCTATTGGAATCTTTTTAAGTTAAAACAAGCTTATTTCAGCTCACTTTAGATTTTGACAAGCTAGTAAGTCAGTTTCAATTAACTTTGCTTCATGGTCAACAAAAGTCAAAAAATTGGCCAAGAATGGAAATGGTGATGAATTTGAAATGGTGATGAAATTGGGTTGATGCAGTGTTGGATGGGTTAAAATAGATTAGTAGTATATTGATATTGGGTTGGTTTTAATCTGCACACCAGCTGGGCTCATGTGAGTAAGTTTCCAAGTTTTCAATTTTCAAGTCAAAATTGCAGTTTATGGTTGTATGTGTATCTGTGGCCACAATTGGTTTTTTATTTGGCCAATTAGTTGTAACTAGGTAATTTATACTCAGTTTGGTCATTGGTACAAGTTTGATCAGTAGCTAGCCTAGTGTAATTTACATATCAGTTGGATTTAAGGGGTGTTTGGATTGAGCATATAAACTGTATTAGAGGATAGTGCAGTAGTTAGGACTTGGTGTTGTAAGTTTGTATGACTCATATGAACTCACTTGAGTCATTCCCTTGTGCCTGCTAAGCTCTAAAGTCAAAATCACAAACCTTCTGTCCTTATAGCAAATCTGTTGAGATTTTGAAATATCAAAAGTTTGTTTTGTGTTCCAATCTTATAGGTCTAGCTTACATTAGTATTATTTCATCACATTACATCATTATCAGTCCTTAAATCATGATCAAACCTCAACTTAGTCAACATTTCAGTTTTGTGAAAAAGTCAAAGTTTGCAAAGTAAGTTTTTGGCCATCTAGAGTGATTTTTATTGAACTCATTTCTGAGTCATTATCTATAAAACTTGTGGTTTTAGTAAGTACTACTGGTCTGTTTCCTTATGTCTAATTTAGTGGATTTTTGTAATTTTTTCTAAAAGCTCAAATTAGCTTGTAAAAATGGTGTTAAATCCCCTGTGCAGGGCACTGTTGACTGCACAGGGGTTATGCAGGTTTTGCAAGGTCTGCACAGGTCTCATGTGAGCTCACCTAGGTCTGTACTTTGGTTTACTAAGTCTCACCCAGGTCTAGTCTAGGTTCCAATTGATAGTTTTCACATTTAGCTTATTTTAAAGCTTATTCTTTAGCTCAAAGTTGCCCCCCCTAGAACCTGTTTTAGCAAAAAGCTCACAACATCAAATCTGTTGAGCTTGTTGTTTCAGAGGTTAGGGCTTGTTGAATATTGTTGCATCTTAGTTCTTTTAGCTTATAGTAGATTCTGTTTTGATTTGGTGCCCTTTGGATTCCATTTGCTTATTCAAGTGCTTATTTCAATAAGCACTTCCATATCAGTTCCATTTTTCTACACACAACCCTATGTTTTTCCATTTTTCCTAGCTTCCTAATAATATTTTAGAGTTTTCCTGAAATTTTCAGATTTTTCTAAGCTTGTTTGCTATTTTTCTTAATTTAAATTAGTTTTTAAGCACTTTTAAATAGTATTTAATACAAAAAATTAAGAAAAGCTTCAAAAAAATAATTTTTAATTTTTATTAAGTTTAGATAAATATAAAAAGCCAAAAAAGTATTTTTCTAGATTTTTCTTAGTTAAATTTGTATTTTTAAATAATTTAATTAGTTTTAAATAGTTTAAAATTCCTAGAAAATAGAAAAATAATCAGAAAAATATAAAAATATTTTTGAAAATTCTATTTTGATATTTTAGATTTTTCTAAGTCTTAGTTTTATTTTTCTAGCTTAATTTCCTATTTTCTTGCATTCTAGGTTATTATTTATTAGTTAAAATTAGTTTTTAATTAATAATAATTAATTTAATAGTTATAAAAATAATTTTCTTTTTCCAAATATTTTCTTTTATCATTAGGATTGCAAAAATATATTTTTCATATTTTTAGGACTTTTATTTCTTAGATTTCACTTTTTATTTTGTGCGTTTACGTAATTTTTATTTAAACGTACGTTTTTAGTTGTAAGTTTTAAACGTTCATCATTTTAAATATAGTGATAGCGTTTATTTAATAGTTTTTATCTTTTTAACTTTCTTTAATTTGCATTTAAGCCGTTTTAATTTGTTGGCTTTTCTGTAGTTATAATTAATTCACAATCTCCTTTTCCGTTCAAATCTCCCGATCACTATACGTTTGATTATCCATTGCATAGCTCGCTGGGACATAACGACCCGGGGAAACACTATACTCCCCTGATCTTCATTGAGTTCGTTCCTGAGCCGTTTTAAGCTTGTTACGGTCTGCCATTCACAAGTGGCAGGCTTGTGTGATAAAGCTTGACGGTTCGGGAGCGCATCAGGCATGAATCAAAGGTGCATTTGATCGATTAAGCAAGTAACAAACATATCCCAAGCATCTATTTATTCAGAAACACTCAGAATATAAAACCCCCAAATCCACGCATAAACCCTAATTATGAAAAATGATTAAAACATGATTATGGGTGAGATTTGTTGTTTGAAATCGGATTAATATTGATATTAGACCATTTTAACACACCCCATTTCAAAAAAAAAAAAAAAGATTTCATTATCATGTTCTTATGCGTATGCGTAAAAACACAAGAATCATTCGTGTGAGAAATCTACCCGTTGGATTCGTTTGATATTAAAAACCAATGTTTGAAATCACAAATCAAAGCCATAATCACTTACAAATTCAGATTTTGTAGCACGGATTTTGTATTGATTATTAGGCATGGATTATGGTGGTTGAAATAATAATGAGGGTAGTAAATGTGAAAGGAAAGTTAGGTGGGGAGTTTTGTAAGAAATTAGTTTTCTCATTTGGCAAAAATAGCCCCTCCACCTCAATTATTTACAACCATGACCCATAACATCCACTTTGGTTAAGCAAAACGTGAAAGTTTGGAAAGAAACATAACGACACTCCCCCTCAACTTTAGAAATAGTAAAATTTTACAAATTTGAGTTCGATGAGAGTTTTAAAACAAGAAACGTATCCACCATTAGCAAAGATACAACCACCTTGGGTAACATGCAAGTACAAGGATTTATGAAACTGAAAGATATTTACATTCTCCCCCTCAACACTTGTCCGGGAAAAACAATGAAATGTTTGATAGAGCAAAGTGTTGACGGAAGATTTGTACTTGCAATGTTTGAAGAAATTTAGATAGAAGAATATTTTTGTATTTTATCAGATTTTATATTTTTCTTTTTTTCTTTTTTTTTTTGATAAATTTATTTACAAAAGAGGTTTTGGTGTTTGACTGGTTTTAAGAATTTGTTAAAAGTTCGTCCAGTTCCTCTGGAGTCAAACACCTCATGCCAATCCGGTGGATCAAATCAGTAAACCTAGCAGGAGCTAAGGCTTTGGTGAGAAGATCCGCCAGTTGGTGTTCAGTACCCACAAAATATAATTCAACATCACCCTTTTCCACATGCTCCTTTATGAAATGATATCAAAGATCGATGTGCTTGGACTTCGAATGTTGAACGGTGTTGCACGAGATCGCAATAGCACTTCGATTGTCACAGTACACTGGAATTCTGTCAAATACGTAACCATAGTCTTTGAGTTGTGTTCTCATCCAAATGACTTGAGCACAACACGCCGACATGGCTACATATTCTGCTTCGGTTGAGGACAGCGATGTACAATCTTGCTTCTTTGATTGCCATGACACCAATTTATCACCAAGAAATTGCAAACTACTTGAAGTACTTTTCCGAGAATCTAAGCAACCTGCGTGATCAGCGTTTGAAAATGCTATTAGTTCAAAACCAGAATCCTTCGGATACCATGTCCCCAAATTAATGGTTCCCTTGATGTATCGGAGGATTCTTTTAGCCTCAGAGAGGTGTGTCTCAGTTGGTCGCGATTGATAACGAGAGCAAAGATATACATAAAATACAATGTCAGGTATACTGGCTGTTAGATACATGAGAGACCCAATAATACTTCGGTATTTGGTAGGGTTAACCAATTTCCCATGCAAATCAGTGTCCAGTTTTTTGGTATGTGCCATTAGTGTGGCATAGGTATCACAGCTTTGCATTCCATGTTTGTTTAAGATTTCAAGAGCATACTTGGACTGACTTAGGAAAATACCACGGGGTGATTGATGAACTTGTAATCCTAAGAAGAACGTAAGTTCACCCATCATGGAAATTTCAAAATTTGTTTTCATAAGTTTTGAAAAAGCGTTTGAGTACTTTTTATGGGTTGACCCAAAAATGATGTCATCCACATAAATTTGAACAATTAAAATGTGTGCCCCGTGATATTGTATAAACAGTGTTGGGTCGACCTAACCTTTGACAAAATTATGGGATAGAAGAAAGGATGATAACTCATCATACTATGCACGAGGGGCTTGTTTGAGACCGTAGAGAGCCTTGTTCAGTTTGTAGACGTGATTAGGGAACTCTAGATCAGCAAATCCTTCTAGCTGACTGACATATACCGTTTCCTTCAATTTACCATTCAGAAAAGCCGTTTTGACATCCATCTGATAGACCGTGATGTTCATGTGAGCCGCGAATGCCAGAAAAATCCGTACAACCTCAAGTCTAGCGACCAGTGCGAATGATTCCTCAAAGTCAATCCCCTCTTCTTGTATATAACCCTTAGCCACCAGACGTGACTTATTTCTAATAACCGTACCTTCAGCATCCAACTTGTTTTTCCAAATCCATTTAAGACCAACAACATAGACCCCTGTTGGTTTTTCAACCAATTCCCATACTTCAATCCAGTTGTCATAAGTCAGTGCTTCTTTAATGTTTTTGGGTTCAGATTGGCAAACGGTAAGTGCATAAATGCAATGTTCACCATCAGTCTGAAGGCGTTGTCTAGTTATGACTGGTTGATTCGGGTTTCCAATAATGTTCACAAGAGGATGGTCTTTAGTCCAACGATGTGTGGAGGGTTGATGTTGATATACATTATGCAGATTAGGTGGATTCAAATGGCTTGTAGATGATTCTGCAACATCTGAAGTGGCAGTTTCATTAGCGAAAGGATTAAAGAACTCATTTGGATCATAATCTGCGGGTGTAGGTACATCTTGATTCAGAAGATCATCAGCTGGTTCAACGTCATTGGATGCAGTTTGTTCAGCTATTATTGTAGAATCAATTAGAGGTGCTTCTTCAACAGTTGTAGTTGTTGCAGGTGTATCAGGGATTGGATTTGTATCAGGTTGAGCAGCGGAAACCGTTGATACATCTGGAGCATGTTGATCAATATCATCACTAAACAGAGGAGCAAATAGTTGTTCCATTTGACGACGAGTAAGATGTAAGCTTGGTACAGCTGATGATGGGGTTTGAGGGAAGTTTAGGCGGTTATGTCCGGGTTCCAAGCTGTTTTGCTCAGAAGCCATTTATGTAAGCTCATCGAAATTTGCATGAATCATTTCCATAATCTCCCTTGTACGACGATTCCAGATCCGGTATCCTTTAGAATTTTCACAGTATCCAATGAAGACTCCTATGTCAGCTTTAGCCTTGAGCTTTCCAAAGTCATCACGATCATTATTCGGGTAACAGAGAGAGCCAAATACATGAAAGTGTTTGAGATTCGGTTTGCGATTATGGATAAGCTCATAAGGTGTTTTGTTGTGGCGTTTAGTGATCAAAAACGGTTCTGAGTGTAGCATGCAATTGACACGGCTTCAGCCCACAAGTAATCTGGAAGTTTTGCATTTATCAACATCGTTCTTGCAGCTTCCACTAACGTACGGTTTCATCTTTCAACAACTTCGTTTTTTTCTGGTGTCCATGCAATTGATGTTTGACGCTCAATTACTACTTTATCATAATATCGTTGCAGAAACACTAGAGGGCGGTTTACCTAACACAGACTTGGAAGCATTAGTGGGCCTAGAGGTATTCCGTTTTCTATTGTTCCGCTTACGAGATAAGATAGCATTAGCAACACATTTATCATGACAACCAGAAAACATGCTTTTACGACAACCAACACAAGATGCTTCAAACATAACATTCAAAGTACTTAAAGGTTCAACATTCGTTACATCACTTTTGCTATTACATTTGTCTAACGCAATGTCTAAAGTGGGTGCAACATGAGTTTTATTCAAAGTCCTAAGGTGTTCTTCTACTTCAAAGGTCTTTATTGTTCTTCTCTTACCTTGCAACTTCCTATTCTTCCTGGTTTTGCTCTTAAGCTATGAAGTGCTAACGTTGGGAAAATAGGCAACTATTCCTGTTTCAGTTAAAGGAAGCACATTAGTATCTTGTGGTTTGTCATTAGGCGTTCTAGAGTCAATTTTAAACATTCCTGGGGCAAGTATACTTGTGTTACTAATCTTATCTTGCTTAAGTTTTACCAACTCCGCTTTTAAGTCATGGATAGTGTGTAACAAATCTTGATTTTCAGAGCGAGTGTTTCCATTATTTCGTAATACTTCTTTGGTATATGCAAGATGATCAAGAAAAGACTACTTTCACCTGCCCATACGGAACATTCGCCTACCGAAGGATGCCGTTCAGACTATGCAACGCTCCCGCCACATTCCAACGGTGCATGACTGCAATATTCTCGGATATGTGTCAAGATTTTATGGAAGTCTTCATGGACGACTTCTCGGTTTTCGGTAACTCTTTTTCATCTTGTCTTAATAATTTATCTAAAATGCTTGCCAGATGTGAAGAAATCAACCTTGTCCTTAACTGGGAGAAATGTCATTTTATGGTAAAAGAAGGGATTGTTTTGGGGCAAACGATTTCCCAAACAGGGATCGAAGTTTATAAAGCTAAGGTTGACGTTATTTCTCGACTTCCTTATCCAACCAATCTAAAAGGAATTAGGAGTTTTCTTGGGCACACTGGATTTTATAGAAGATTTATAAAAGATTTTTCCAAAACTGCCAAACCTATGACCCAACTACTCATGAAAGATGCAAAATTTGATTTTAATGATGATTGCAAAAAAGCTTTTGATGTTTTAAAAGAAATTTGACTACTGCCCCTGTTATTATTGCTCTTGATTGGGACAACGATTTTGAACTTATGTGCGATGCTAGTGATTATGTTGTGGGTGCTGTTTTAGGACAAAGGGTGGATAAAAAATTTAAACCCATTTATTATGCTAGTAAAACCTTAAATGAGGCACAAGAGCATTACACAACCACCGAAAAGGAACTCATGGCTGTGGTTTATGCCTTTGATAAATTTAGATCTTATTTAGTAATGTCAAAAACTATTGTCTACACTGACCATTCTGCTTTGAAGTACTTATTCAATAAACAGGATGCCAAACCAAGATTGATAAGATGGGTGCTGCTGCTGCAAGAATTTAAAATTGAAATCAAGGATAAGAAAGGGGCAGAAAACTTAGCAGCTGATCACCTCTCACGATTAGAAAACCCAGAGCTTGAAGAACTTGACAAAAGAACTATTCGGGACTCCTTCCCTAATGAGCATCTCATGGAAGTAAGAATCAAAGATTCCAGTTCCGAACCATAGTACGCAGACTTCGCTAATTACCTCGCAGCCAGAGTATTACCGAGCAACAAGACTTATGATCAAAAGAAAAAGTTCTTCTCAGATCTTAAATATTACTTATGGGATGATCCTTTCCTTTTTAAATCATGCCCAGATGGTATTATTCAGAGATGCGTATTTGGAAATGAGCAAAAACAGATTCTGGAACATTGTCACAATGGACCTGCGGGAGGACACTATGGGGCCGATAATACTGCTTGGAAGGTTTATGAGGCCGGATTCTTTTGGCCTAGCATTTTCAAAGATGCAGCAAATCACGTAAGGGACTGTGACGCTTGTCAGAGAGCAGGAAACATCTCTTCTCCAAATCAGATGCCACTCAACAACATTATGGTATGTGAGGTTTTTGATGTTTGGGGGATCGATTTTATGGGACCCTTCACCCCATCAAAGAATAAAAGTTATATCCTTGTAGTTGTCGATTACGTTTCAAAGTGGGTCGAAGCTGAAGCTCTGCAAACATGTGATGCTAGAAGTGTCATTCGTGTTTTGAAAAGATTAATCTCCAGGTTTGGGATCCCTAAGACCATCATAAGTGATCGAGGGACGCACTTTTGTAATGCTATTATGGAGAAAGTTCTCAACAGATATGGGGTACTCCACCGAATGTCTACACCTTATCACCCTCAAACTAATGGGCAAACTGAAAACACCAATAGGGCACTCAAGCGAATTTTAGAAAAATCCGTCAGCAGTAACAGAAAAGATTGGTCAAACAAAATCGACGAAGCTTTATGGGCATTCTAAACAGCTTTCAAAACTCCTATTGGAAGCACCCCTTTTAAGATTGTTTACGGAAAAGCATGTCATCTTCCCGTGGAATTGGAACATAAAGCATATTGGGCTCTCAAGATGCTAATTTAGAGGCTGATGTGATTAAGGAACACCGATTTTCCTAAATAAATTGTTTAGCTAAATTACGAGACGAGGCATACGATCATGCCAAAGCATACAAAGACAGGACCAAAAGATGGCACGATAAGCGAATTAAGGAAAAAAATTTGAAGTAGGACAAGAGGTTCTCGTTTTTAACTCAAGACTCAAATTATTCCCTGGAAAAATGAGATCTCATTGGGTTGGCCCCTACACAGTAAGTAAGGTGTTTCTTTATGGGACTATTGAGGTTCATAACAAGGAAGGAGTATATTTCAAGGTAAATGGACACCGTGAAAAAATTTATTATGGGCAAGATGTTAGCAAGCTTTCGGGAGATGAGTTCTTCACCTCTGCCTAAAGCCCTGCGGCTCTGAGTCTAACTTAAAGACTCGTAAATAAAGAAAAGTGCTATTTCGGGAGACAACCTGAATTATCCCTTTCTTTTGTTTTATTTCCATTTCTGTAGTGTTTTGTGTTTTCTAACCATTTTTACAGGAAACGAGGAAGTACTTACTGTTGCAGTTTGCTGATCTGACATTGTTACGGCGTAACTCATCTATGTGATTACGCCGTAACCAACCTTTTGCAGTATAATTTTAGACGCATTACGGCGTAATACCATCTCTGTGGTTACGCCGTAACCACTCGCTTTGCAGCTTATGTCAGGTTTTGCCAGTTACGGCGTAACTCCCTCAAAGAGTTACGACGTAACCTTCCTCTGCTTTACTTCTTTCATTTTAAAACACAATAACCTTGTATTAGTATTTTAAATGAACTTTGTGGGTGTGTTCCCTGTAAACCCTCACGAGACTTCACTCGTCCACTTGGGACACCAAGTGGTTTAAAAGGCTTGTTGCATATGCTAAATGCAACCGTGATTCCTATGAAAGTGAGTTAGGTTTGTTTTTCATTTTTCATTTTTTTCTTTTTAGAATTATGCTTGTCGGTAGTATGATTTCAGGGATCGAAGTTTATTCATGATGCTTATACGAAGGCACGTCCCTTTTTCGTGGGCCTTCTTTCTTATGGAGCAAATTTTAGGGAAGTTCTCGCTCTAATTCTACTTTTCTCTTCACCTTTATTTAATGCTTGGTACAAAAGGGACTTTGTACAATTCAAGTGGGGGGGACGGGAGTAGAATTATCTCTTGAACATTATTTTCCCCTCGTTTTTCTAGTTTATTTTGAAAAATTATGCCATTTTTAAAATTTTGACATGTTTTTCTTAACCTAACTAGATTAGACCTTCGCCGAGCACATACAACCCTTGATATTATATGGTGAGATTAGCCTTATCCCTTTCCAGTATTTTACCCCAAATCCACCAAATTATGAGTGTGTCGGTAGCTTGTAAACTTTAGAACTTGGCCTTTGCATCATTTCGAGACCATAGACGAGGTATGTTGAGTTAGCTCGATATATTTGGACTTTTCGGTTTTAGAAGGCAATATTATAGGATTATCTCCCAAATAGCCTACCATTGTGTGTCTATCGATTAGTCAACTCGACTTCTCGACCCCCATGTGAAACCCTTTTGTTGCACTCACCTTTAGTGCAAGATACCCCTAGATACACCCATTTGAGCCATTCCTTTCATTTTGTTAACCCTATATATTGTTTCGATACACCTATACACCTTAGCCTACCCTGTAGTCTTTATTTGTGATTGGAAAGTCATCATTTGCCTAAGTTCAAGGTTCAACTGGAAAGGTTCGGAAATCACGCTTTCATCAACGACATATTCCTGAAGATCATTGAAGACCCCCCAAATTCCCAGTGTTCATCTCAAGTGGGGGGATATTATGTTTAGTTATTATTGTTATGTTGAAAAAAAAATAGGTGATTCAAAAAAAAATAATAAAAATAAAAAAAATAGTTATGTTATTTAGTTATTGTAAAGTGCGATGTTATAAGCACTATGTTATGAGCTTTATTGATTTAGTATCGAGGAGGCCACCTCGGTCACATTCGAAGATTCGAGTTGGTAATTATGCCAACAGTTGGAGATAAGGTAGTGTGCCCATCACAACGTCCTCTAATGACACATCTACCTAATATTTTATGATCCGGTTTCTTGACTTCAAAGCTTGAACTTTGGGCGGACGGTAAGTGGTGATGACTTGGTTATAGATTTAGACTACCTGCTTGTTTTTTATTTTACACCATTTATATATCCCATGTCTTATCCTGCCTTTAGTCATGAAGCGTGTCTAGGTGATGCAGCGAGCAATCTTTGGTGTCTTGGCCATGGATTTGGTCATGTATCATTGATTTTTTCCACTTCGCCGTGACATGTTAGTAATGATGAGTCACCCCTTAACCTTTGTCGTGTCTACCCATATTGCCTTCGAGAATTGTTTAGCCCTTAACTCAAGTAGTGGAGATTTGTGTAACCGCCAAGCTTATGATAGAATACATGCTATGACTGTGCGATTGAGTGATCACCCCAAAATTGACACTTAGAATAGTTGAGAGATTTGAGTGTTTCGTTCCCTTTTCGTGAGGTGTATGGCTTTATTTTATTCTAGCATAAGGGATTTGTAAACTTATATTTTCCATGTTTTTGGGAGATATCTTTTTAGAAATCTTTCTAATAAGGTCTACTTGAGGGCAAGTAGAGTTCAAGTGGGGGGATATTTGATAACATCAAATAGTCCTAAATATTAAGCGTCAATTTCCCCCAATAATACTTGTAATTTATATCATTTATATGGATTTACGCTTGTTTTCCATGTTTTTGCACTTTCAGGTAAATTACAAGCATTAGAGCTAAAGAGAGGCGGAATTGGAGTAATATCAAAGATTTATCATAGTATGCTGACTTTGAAGAAGTTACGGCGTAACTCATCTCTCACAGTACGCCTTAACTAAAGCGTGACTCAGAAAACCAACTCATCAGAAGGTTACGCCGTAACTCTCCCCAAATACTACGACGTAACTCTATTAGGTCAAATGAGGTTCCACGCCGCTGATAACTACACCGTAACTATTCCACCAACTACGGCGTAACCAAGAATTATTGAAGAATACGGCGTAACCATCCATAAGGTTACGCCGTAGCAAGCAGATCTAGTGCAAATTACGAAGGAATTGAAGATTACGGCGTAACTCTTATTTTAGTTACGCCGTAATCTAGATCTGGCCTATAAATACCCCATGATTTCCAGTATTTCAAATCATCCCATTCCACACATCACAACCAAAGAACGCGGGAAGAAGCCAATGGCATGTCTAGAGGAGCATACGGAGCTGTCTCCAAGGGAGAAATCACTCCCCTACGATAAGCATTAGCATTTTATCTTTTCTTTACTTTCGTTTCATGTATTTCGTAACTTTGAATATTGAATTGATTTGTATGGTTAATATGAGCGGCTAAGCACCTCCTGGTGCTGGCCTAGTTATGATTCCTTAATTGTTTTGTTTGCATTTACATTACTTCCGTATAATTATTTCTAAGTGTATGCATGCATAGTTTATTGGTAGCTACCCTTGTTTCGGTAGTTTTGAATGGCGGTAGAGGCTAGTTGCTTAGGAGATATGACCAACTGACCCTAAGTGAGTAGACTGAGAAGGGAAGGGTAAGATATGACCAACTGACGACCCTTTCTACTTGTGCGATTTGACCAACTGATCACCTACCGTTTGGATGAACTTAAGAATTAGGGGGTGAGTGTTTAAGTTGCTAACGCCCGGGCACTCACTATTATAAATCTAGCATGTAGCGGTACTTAATGACTTGGCTTAGGGGACCAAAAACAACAGGACTTATGAGGGGACACCTGACTTCTCCTGTGGTGGCATCTTTGATGATAGGTTAGGGCGAATTGACCAAATGTTGTCCTCTCGACTTTGACCCCACCTAAAGTAATTGGAAGTAAGTAGACGTAGACATTACTAGCTAGGAGGAATAACTAGGTTAGCAACACTCTCCTCTATTGATTAAACCTTTGCCTTTATTTGCTTTAGTAGTTTATTAATTAATTCCTTATCGAAATCATTATTAAATACTGTGACACTTAGACTTAGTAATAATCCCACACACATAGCTCTTGGAACGACCTCGGTTTTACCGAATACTACACTACACACGACCGGGTACACTGCCCGTTAGTGCATTAGGGTAGAACATAGGTATAACGATACTTTATAATGTTAAAACGTGGTCAGTAAAACCTGCATCAGCATCGAAGGCTTCAACATCCTCATTTGATTCACTTAGAGTGCTTGATCATTGTTGTTGTTGTATGGAACCAATTGAGTTTCTTGTGATTGTTGTTGTGATGGATTATATGGTGTAATCTGAGCAGTTGGTTGTGGAGGGTTTGTGAAGACAGTTGGGAAGGTGGGAAATTGAGGATAACATGCTTGAGTATACAAAGCAAGAGTTTGATTATCCGGGAGTGAAGGCGAAATAGGGACTCCACGGATGATTCTTTCTTTGTCTAATTCCTTTTGGTGGTGCTTCAAATAGTCATACAACAATCCGTATGTAGCTTGATGAAGATTCTTTGCTTGACGGATGAATGTAACATACTTCTCCCAATCAGGACCAAGACAACTCAGGAACTTTGTATTGATTGCAATTCTTGGCATAATGATATTATGTTTATCCAAGTCATTGATGATGTCAGAGAACCGATGATGATATGACTCTAATGTCTCCCCTGTTTCAATCATGAAGTGTTCATATGCTAAGTAGATTATGGATTCCATGTCCTCTTGATTGAGTTCAGTGCCTTCCATTAGAAGGAGAATGTGTTCCCACATGGCTTTAGCAGTCTTTTGAGCATCAACACTACGAAGTATTGGATTGGGTAATCCCAAAAGGATATATTGCATTACAAGTTCATCGGCTTCTAAGTGAAGAAGTTGGTCAGTAGTAAGTTGATCAAGACCGACAACGTTGGTAACATCATCTCTCGGTGGAGTAGCATTCGGATCTCCGGGTACAGTGATAGTAGGCATCTGAAAAGGACCTTCAAGGATGACCTTCTTCAAAAACTTACCATGTGGCTTTTTGAGATCACAAAACCTAAAGAACCTTATCACCCGTTGATCGTAGTTTTCGGGAGTGAGCATTGGAGGTCTATCAAGGGATCCAGCTTCATTAATGGATTGTTGGCTACTTAAAGCTTCACACATCTTTGCAAACCAAGAAGGTTCATTTTGCGTTGTAACATTCATAGCATACTTAGCCGGATACTGATATTAGAAGTAGTTACAATGTTGAACTTGTTGACGAGGGTTTGGTTGAACCATCTGTGGTGGAAGGGGGTTTGCTCCTTGAGGAAAGTACATTTGAGACGGCGGTTGAAATTGTTGTTGAAATTGTTGCAATTGTTGTTGAGATGGTGGAGGATATTGTTGATAGAATTGTTGTGGTTGTGTTAGTTGTTGTTGTTGTTGAGGATACTCATGAGGAAAGTAGCTAAAGTATGGTGGTTGAGACATCTCGAAACTTGTGTTGATGATGGATCTTTGTAGTCGAATGAAACTTTGGTTGATGAAGTAACCTTAAGCGTAGAAAAAAGCTTAGGCGTAGAGAACCCTTACGCGTAGATTCCTAGTACACGTAGACAAGAGTTTACGCGTAGTAACTTCTTACGTGTAGACTTGAGAAAAACTTAGCTTAGGCGTAAACCAAAGGCTTAATAGTAGAAAACCTTATGCGTAATATTTCCTTAGGCGTAAGACAAGCTTAAGCATAGAAAATACTTAGGCAAAGAAGTTTCTACTCGTAAGCGTTTAAGCTTAGGCGTAAAACTAGGGTTTTACCCAAAAATCCTTTACACTTATCCAAGTGTAAAAGATATCAAAAGTCGAAGTGTTTTCAAGCTTATCCAAGCAAGAAAACACTGAGTAAACCAACAGCTTTGAAGATCAAGTGAAGAATCCCTTATGCGTAGATTGCTGCTTAGGCATAGACTTTGAGTATACGAGTAGAACTAGGGTTTTTTTACGAGTAGAAAGTACCAACTTTTACCAAAACTGATTTTTATGCTTAAAAGTGTTTTGTAACCTGATTTTAATGATGAAATAGCTTCAATATCACCAAAATAACAAGAAAGTTTGAAACTTGATAATTCAAAACAAATATCACCCTTACGCGTATAAAATGGTACAAGAATAAAACCAAGTTTAAAAACGACTCTACACACGTAAAGTTTGAAACTTGATGCAAAAAACCTTAAACTTTAATACTAAATAAACTTTAAACCACAAGAATCTTGAGTTTACAAGTGTAAAAATTAAAGCTTTAAGCGTATGAAAGTTTGTAGCCTTAAAACCCACACGTATAGTGAATAACTTAATTAACAAAAGTGTCTCACCCAACTAGATGGCGATTGATACCACTATTAGGTCATCATAAGTTAACACAAGTAACAATATGAAAGAAATAAGAAAGAGATAGATCGGTTGAACACAAAATACACGATAATGATTAAATGTTATGCGTAGGTATTATAGAGAGTGAACAACCATCCTTCCAAGGAAGGTTTACATGTCTATTTATAGGGGAAGGGATCTAGGGCAACACTACTAGTCCCTTCCTTCCTTATTGGACTTGAGCCAAGGCTCATGGGCTTTCTACATTATCCTTGCCATAAATACCAACATAAAAGCCTAGTTTAAGCAACCTATTAAAAACTAATTACTAACACTTGAAATACAAGTTAGGAGTGATTCCAACAAACTCCGTGAAGAAATCGCAAAGAATAATGTAACTAAAAAGATAGAAAAGGTATATGCGATACCGGAGCTCGTTAGAATGATTCCCGGACCCTCTCCAATTCCAATAAGCAAAGCAACCCCCCTCAAGGAATCGCACCCTTGTTTGAATTTATGTCTCAACGCTCCCTGCATGTTTCCTAGGGACATATTCGTTGGAAGGGTGCACATATCGCTTCCCAACTTTCCTAACATAAGGAAACGCTCTTTTGGTTTTAAACCGGGATCGAAGAATCCTCATCCCTGATATTTCAATATTTCTAGAATTCCAGTTGAAAGACAATTTGACATGTGCGTTGCTCACCTTTGTGGAGATTGCAAGTGGATTGACAAAATGAATTTTAAAATAAAAACCAAAATCTTTGTCAAAAATAGTAACAAGATTTTTGATCTGGGCTGATTAATAAAAGCAACCTCTTTTGCAAAAATTTGGGCGCGACACCGTCACACGCAAAGGTTGACGCCGTCACTATGCCAGATCAGACGAATAAAAACACCAACAATCTCTTTCATTCTCTACCCTACACATTATATCCGCCCCACACCACACTACCACGTTTTCTACACATCAAATTCACCATTTTGCTGTGTCAATCTCCATAAGGTAAGTGATATACATTGATCTTTTTCTAGTCAATTGCTCTATTCCGCGCTCAATTTTGATTTCCCCTTTCAATCCGAAAATCCCCAATTGATTTGATTAATGCTAAATGTCGCCCATGAATCTTGTTAATTAGGCTTAAGATTAGGCGAATAGTAGTGTTATTGATGGATCTAAACACACACCTTGTGTTAGTGATACTTTGATTTATATTAATAAGTACGCGGAATATACTTAGTAATACTCAGAATACATATTGTATGATGTATTGTAAGGGAGAACAATGTAACATAAAGCTTCAGTATTATTAAGAATAATACGAGTGATCTTGCTTATCAATAGGGTTACACCTTGAAGCATACGTACCAAGAACAATGACTTAGGATCTCCTTTTATAGCACAAGGAGTCCTTTACAAGATAAGTATAATGCTAACAATATAGAATATACAAAATATCTTATCTATACTTATCTATATACGATTTCATGACAATTATCCTAATAGCAGTGGTAATAATATGTACTAGCAGTGGTAATGAGTTTCCACTGCTAGTGAATTCTTCAGCAGTGTCTTCCACAAGCCTATCAGTGGTAACTGTTAGCTTTATTCCCAACAATCCTCCCCTAAACTTATGATTTCTCTGCAAATCAATAAGTTTCTTCAATTTCATCATATGCAAGGATTTGGGAATTCTTCCAAACACTTCACTTTCTTCTTAAAGCCTGAATAGCTCTTGAACATTGATCTTGAAGCCTATGTAGCAAAGCTCTGACCTTCTCAGTATCTTCATGAACTCTTATTGTTGTACACAACATCACAGTGAGAGTTCCAGCTCTGAGTGGGTATTCTTTCTCAGCAAACATAAATGCATCCACTCCATCTTTTGTAGAAACATGATGAACTTCACATGAATCATAGTAAGTCCATTTAGTACCAGGACATGAACATGCAAACTTCCAGAAATCATCATTAGCATCTGGTTCATAGAGCCTTCTTAGATCAACCCATAACTGCATTTCCTTCATATCTTTAAGCTTGTCAGCATCAAACCTTTCTTGAACTAATCTCCACAATGTATCCAAATCATGTCTGTCACATGCTTTGATAAGATCTTCAAACAGAATGAATGATGAAGTTTCACCACCTAACCTTGTAATCTTCCATGTTGGAGCAAAATTGCTAGCAGTGTACACTTCCCAATCAACTATAGGATGTCTGACTTGCAGTGGGTCAGGATAAAAATCTTCTTCTTCAACCACAATCATATCAGTCAGTTAATTTTCATTGAATTTCTCAGTTTGAACTTCTTGTTCTTCAGCAAACTTTGTTTTCTTGTGTGTCTGAGGTTCACTTTCTTTGGCTTTTCTCTTCAGATAAGGATATCTTCTTTCTTCTTCTTCAGAGTTCATAGGAATAAAATCTTGATCTTGCCTTTTAACTCTATAGTAGATACCTTCAACCTTGTCATCAGCCATCCCTTTGAACTGATTCTTTTTCCAGCCACCAACATTGCAACAATAATCTTTCATCATTGAAATAACTTGTGCTTTGGTTGGTTGTCTTGGTTTCTTTTGACCCTTTTTGACTGAAACAATTGCATCTTGAAGTGCTTGGCTATTCTTCATTTGAATGAAATCCTTCAACTGGGTAGTTCTTTGATCTTCAGTTAAGGATTTATCTGCAACTAGATCAATTGCCTTCTTCTTGACTACTGGATCATTAGCAATCAAGAAATCAATTTCTTGTTCTGTAGGTACATAAGTAAACTCTGGAGTCTTTTCTTTGAATATAGTAGGTGGAACAGTTTAAACTGGATTTACATCCATTGGATCAGTGGTTTCCATCCTGTCCAGCCTTTTAGCCTCCATGAAGTCTGCAATCTCTATCTCATCCAGCTTTTTCTTATTTGCAATTTTTTCTTCAGTGAGCTTTCTAGCAACCTCTGCATCATGAGCAATTTGAGCTTATTCTTTCTTTGAAACCTTCCTTCTTTGTTGCTCTTCACTCTGCACAACTGCTTTACCTTTCTCCTTCTTCTTCTTTTCAATTTCTTCCTCTACAGTGGTAATAGTTTGACTAGCAGTGGTAACTTGCTCTGCAGTGGGAATGGTATCAGTGGTTGCAGCAGTGGAAATTTCTTGCTCTAGTTGTTGTTGAGGAACTTCTTCTTGAGTATCAACTTCCTCAGTAACTCCAAAATTAAAATCACCTTCATCTCCAAAGTCTAACTTCCTCCCCTTGGTTTCAGCATCTGTTTTCCTCCCGTGTTTGGGAGAATTCTCAAAATCTTCACTGAAATCTTCTGAGTCACCATCATGAGGTGAGGATGGAGATGATATCACAATCTTTGCAGGTCTCTTTGTCTTTTTCAACCCCTGCAACTCTTTCTTTAATGACTAAATCTCTTCTTGCAATTGTGTAACATCCTTGGCATGTTGCTCCTTTACTTGTGCCAAGTCTTTCTCCAGAGATTCAACCTGCTTAGATAATTTGGTACAAAGTTCCATCAATTCCATAGGTTGCCCACTGCCCTCAACACTTCTAACTGTGTGACCTGTTGGGAGAGGTGAATCATAGGGCATTGGCTCAGACTCACTCCTAGTTGGACTAGGTGGAAGCCTGGAACCACCACTGCTTGTGCCTAAACCAAAAGGATCAGGGACATGCTGTGTTGTGATGAGAGGAGTTGGCTGTTTTTGCCTCCTCTCTTAAGTGTGAGTAACTGGTGGAGTGTAGATTATGTTTGGAACTATGAGTGTGGGTGTGGTTTAAGATACAACTGGGATTGTTGCATCTTCACCCTGTACCTGTGAAATCTTTGCAAGCATTTGAGGAAAAAGTGGTTTAACAACCATATTGCCATCCTTATTCATGTTTTGAAAAACTTTAGGCTTAAGGCAACGGATTTTATAAAAACTTGTATGGGGTTGCAGTTGAAATTCATTTAACACTGCTTGCACAAACCTTGGATACATCAAAAATTTTGTTGAACTCTTTACATTGCCTTGCATACTTGTAAAAATACATTTAGACCAATTAAAAATCCTATCAGTGGCTAGACAAACCAAAGGGTAAGCCATTGTTGAACTGAATTGTTCATAAGAAGTTTTCTTAGGACTTAGGCAATGTAAAAGAGTATATATTAAAAATCTCCAATGAGGACAGAAACCACTCTTTTTGAAAGTAGCCTTTTTGTCAGTGGTATCATATCCCATGGATGAAAGATTTTCATGAATTTCTGGCATTGGTAATGTGATGATACCATTGAGATCATTTAATTGGAGAATTCTCCCCAAGAATGACTCAGTAACATCAATAGTTACCCCATCCACTGTGGCTTTAAGAGCATCCACTGTTTCATGTGTATCTCTATTTTCAATGGTTATGGACTGAACAGAGTTCTAAAACTGTTTGATTTGAGAGATATATATTGTGGGATTAAGAAGTAAAGCATACCTCACATGAGTAGTGTTTAGAAAATCCACAATCTGGTGAAAAACAGGGCCACTCTTTTCGTTTGACTTTTCCAAATAGGCCACTTGGTTATGCTCATCTGCAAAGGTGATAGGTGCCATAGTATCTTTTGATGAAAAATCTGTTGTGTTAGTATGAATTGTATGAATAGCTTGCCAATTGAGAGAAAAGATATATACTGTTAGGGTTTAGAGTTTTGCGCAAGAAATATTATCTAAGGAAAAGATTTATCTTAAGAGGATAAATTGCAATTAGGAAAGTAGATAATCTTCTAAAAATTTACCCTATAAATATGGAAAGCAATTTCTCTCAACGGCTAGTAAAAAATTTGTTACTGACACAACAGTTGTAACGGCTAGATCAACAGTGGTAAAAATAACACTGTTAGTGGAAACTGTGAACTAGCAGTGGTAATTTTTCACAAAAATTTTCAAGAGCAGTGGTAAGAAAAACATATGAAAAATTGGACTGCTCTCATTATATTTTTTAGCAAACTAGCAGCTATCAACGGATTTGATATGTCTTTACCATGAGCCGTTTGCTATGGACTAGCCAACTCTTAATCATAAAGAATATGGTGAGTTGATAACCATATAGTTTTTGGTAAACTATCAACCATAAACGGATTTGTTAAGTCTTTACCAGTAGCCGTTTGCTCTGGACTAGTTGATTCTTATGTGGATTAGACATGGTGAATCAATAACCATTTGTTGTGTGTCTCAGTTACACACCTTTTAAGATCAACTCCCAGCCAAGATTGGTTATGTACCTGCATGTGTTAGCATAATACAAAGAATATGAATAACCAACTTGTTTTAACCAAAGTTACATTTAACCAAGCCATTATCTAAAAATATCTTCCCAAAGTCAACCCGATAATATCTATATTTACTCTTCAACCTACCAAAATAGGGAAAAATAAATATATTCTTTAATGAACCCTTGTGATCGACTTTGCCTATATAAAGAGGCTCGGCACATCATAGTCTTTATCAAAACACATTCTAACTCACAAAATCCCTAAACATCACCATGAGCAATCCTTCCAACATCATTGACATCTCCTCTGATTCTGAGACAGAGATTGTGATCGCTTCTGAGTCATCTTCAGAGGTCTCAGGGTGGGTAGGTTACTTTCCACCCTGGGATGCAAGCACTTCTTCCAAGAAGTTAACAAAGAAGACTACCAATCCTGCACCTGTTGCCAGACCTGCACCTTCTCTTGAGTTCTACTCCAGTTCATCAGATGATGATGCTGATGATGAGACCTATTCCTTGTCCAAGGAGTTTCCAAGGGCTCTGACAAAAGCATTGGAAACAGTTCTCTCAAACATGAAGCAGATATCCATACTAGAGAAGCCTGCAAGATTACCAAGGCCTCCTCCACAAGTTCTTGGTCTTGCTTGTCTAAGAATGCAGTCAACCTTTGAGAACAAAAGGAAGAGAGCACAGAAGAACAAGCATGACTATCAGGTCAAGGGCAAGAAGCCAATGGAGTAGCTTGTGTAGGGTGTAGGGATGTAGGATGTGTTAGGTTGTTATCTTTTGTGTTTTGATTGCAGTTGTTAGCACTCTCTCTTTGAATGTAATGAACCTGTCTTATGGAATCATATTTCCCTGTTTTACATTTCCACTGTGAGAGTAACTTTAACCACTGCTTGCATTTTAGTTTCCACTGTAAGCCTTATTCTTTGCATAATTGTCAGTGGACAAGCAGAAATACAAGCACTAAACAGCAACAGCTTCAATGTATACAAATAATCTTTCATACCTGCATATCACAAACATAAACCAAACACTGAAAGTATTGTTAAGGTTAGTAGTGGTTAGAAAATAACTAGAAGTGGATAAAAAAAATTTGCTGGCAGTGGTTAGAACAGTACTTAACCACCCAGTCAACAGTTCAACTCCAAGTCATTAATCCGGCAACCAAAGTCAAAGACTTCATTTACTCCTCAACAACTTATACCTTCCTCACATTAACTTACTAAATCCAACTTAACTTGTATTAAAGAACCTATAACTCACAAGCCACTCATATCACACATACACCCCAAAAAGTTTCTTTCTCAAAAACTTACTTTTCTCCAAAAATCACCATGAGTCATTCAAACCCTAACAATCTCTCATCTGACAGCTCCTTTTCTGATAGTGTTTGGCATGATTTTGTTCTGAACAATCCAGGTAGAGAGGAGAAAGAGGTGTTTGAAGAGGTGTCTTCAAGAAAGAGAACTCATTTGGCCATGAGCACTACCCCTTCAGTTGTTGGTCCATCATCACTCCAATCAAAGCCACAGGATGCCATCATCAAAGAGGATAGCTCAAATTCCATGTCAAGCTATATTTCTCCATATGAAAGCACAAATGATGAAACATCTGAAAGAGTCCTAAGTGTTCCTCCCCTTGCTGCGATACTCCCTTCTGAAGAGATGCAAGCACCACCTTCTCTACCATTGTTGACAGTACCACCACCAGAGGGTCCTTCATCATCCTCACCACCTATCAGAGGAAAGCTGATTGGGCTAGCATGCCCCAAGGTGTGGAGGGTGATTGATAGGCGAATGGCGCCTAAAGTGATGCCTGAGTGGGCCTTTCCTAAGAAGCCTCAGGTGGTAGTTGGGGTTTAGGTTGTGAAGCTGTTGGTAGTTGTAGTATGATGTTTTCTGTTTTCCTTTTATGTATTGATGCTTGTAGTCTATAATTGATGGATGTAATCTCTGCACTTTGTGTGCAGCTTTGTTTAATAATAATAAGAATCCATGCTTTATATTTTAAATTTCTTGCATCATACTGGTTGTTACTTATTACTCCTTTGATCTGCAAAAAGCTCTGTGTTGTTTGCCAGATTTGATAACCCCTTTACCAGTAACTTTTCCATTAACTCCACCTCCAAAGCTGACAAACTGTCCATCATAGTGTTCAAAATTTGAGAGATAGGACTTGTTGCCAGTCATGTGCCTTGAACATCCACTATCTGTGTAGCCTTGATCTGATTTCTTTGTCCTTGGATGTTCCTGCACATATAAGAAAGGAGTTAGTTTCCTTTGGGGACCCAAGCCATGATTGACTTGGATCTGCCTCGTGTATCAATATAGTTAAATCTATCGAAGGTCATTGATACACCATTGGGATTGGTTGTTGAGGTAATTCATTTAGGTTTCCATTCCCAACGTGCTGAGGCCTTCACAGCATTTCCCATGTTTCCCTTGTTCTTGTTTACAACCTTTGCAGTGGGAATTTTTGATTGAGCAGTGGTAACTGCTGATTTAGTTTTAGGTACCCACTCTTGGTTATATTTAACCCTTTTATCAGAAAAAGACCTTTTCCCTGTTTGTGCAGATTTTGCAAAAGTTGTTTTGGATTTTGCACTTGTAACAGGTGATTTAGGGTGAGCAGTGTTAACAGTTTTAGCAGTGGCAAAAGTTTTAAGACCACTTCTTAGTTGAACTGCTCTTGGGACCATTTTGCTGTGTGAATTAGGGTGTACATTATTTTGAAACTTGTTAGACTCCACCCTTTTATTCCTATGGACTTCCCTTCTCCCAACATGATAGTCACAATTAGCATGTAAATGATTAAAGCTACCACAAATATAACATGCTTTATTGTACATCACAAAATCACTACCTAGTTGTTGAGATTTGACATGATTCCAACTCCTCTGGTTACCCCTAGGAGTTGATGACTTGTTTTTATACATCTCACCATACCTTATAGTTGATCTAGGTTTGTTAAATTGTTTCATAGGTTCCTCTGTAATAGTATTTACAACTTTTGGGATATAAGCCTCTTCATTCTTTTTAACATTCTCATCTACAACAGATGAGTCACTTGCACTTTCAAAAACATCAGTTTCATGCTTAACCTCTTCCCCACTTTTCACAAATTTGGGAGGACCATATTCAAGATTCAGATCCTGAAATTCCTCTAGACCTGTATGAGCTAAATCTATGCCAAGAGGTGATGGAACACCCCTTAGTGGTGGAGGAGCAGTATTGTATCAATTGACTTAACTTTACTAGTAATTTGAGCATTCCAAATTTTATCAATTGACTTAGACTGATAATAACAGGTGTCAAATGTTAAATTGACATTCTCATTTATCTTTTTAAGTCTTTCAAACTCTTCTTTTAGTGCCTCATTCACTGCTGTCTTATGATCTAACTCTCTTCTAAGAACAATCATATCATCATTATATTTTGACTCGTTTTCTCTATAATGCTCTAGTTGTTTCTCTAAAACAGATATGCCTCTTCTAAGGTTTGACACAGTATAATCAGCAGCATACAACTCTATTCTTTGGTTGTCAAATAATTCATTAAGCCTTTCATATTCTCTAGAAGCCCTACATGTTTTAGAATAACTTTCAAAGTTTTGTACCTCAGAGTCAGAGAAAGCCATGAGAGCATGTTCTGTAGACACAATAGCAGCATCTGAAGGTTGTTACTCTTGTCCATCAGCCATGAAACTCCAATCATAGCTCACACCATCAATTTCCAGCATTGCCTTTGGTTCTTCCACACTTGGTTCTTTCTTTTGCATGTACCAAGTAGATCTTTTGTCCTGGTTCCTTGGTCTTCTGCATTCTCTAGCAAAATGCCCCAACTTGTGACAATTGAAACACTCTACTTTCTTTTTATCGAACCCTGCAGTTTCATTACCATTGATGTGTATTGGTTTGCCAGTCTTCTTGAAAAACTTCCTAGCCCTCATGCTAAGAAGAGCTATTTGCCACTTTATGTCCATCTCCTCCAAGTCATCATCATCAATTTGCTCTATGTCTTCATGAGTTAATATAGAGCCATTAACTTGAGTGGAGATAAAAGCATAAAAGGTAGGATCTCCAATACCAGCAACCTTCTTCTTTGAACCTGCAGTGGTAACATAAGCATTACCAGTGGAAACTGTAGAACCAGCAGTGGCAAAATCATCATCATAGTCATCTTCAGAATCATCACAGTCAACAGAGGTTGACAACAATGCCAAGCTGCTAGAGCTTGTACCAAGTTTCCCTGCCTTCTTTAATCTTTGTTCAATGAGTTTGAAGTTGTTGTAAAGATCATTGAGCTTCATAGTTTCAATCTCTGGTTTATTTTCCCAGACTGTAACAATAGTATGAAACTCAGCAGGCAAACTTCTTAGAAACTTCAAATTGAGGTCTTCTTTTTCTACCTCAATTCCAAACACAGTCAGTTGTGTGACAATCTTCTGGATTTTGGTGAAGATGCTGTCAAGTGAGTCATTGCTTGAAGCAGAGAATTTTTCATAACTTTGCTTCAACAATGCCTTTTGAGTCTTCTTTGTAGCATCATTGCCACCAAAAACTGAGCAAATCTCTTCAAAAAGTTCTTTTACTGTCTGGAATTTACTGAAAGCAATGATCTGGTCACTAGTAATAAACTTCTGGCCTTCAGGTCATTCTTCTTCTTTGCTCTTTCATCATTAGTCTCAGGTACAGAAACTGTTACAACTTCTGTGTCACCAACTTTCTCAGTCTTCTTCTCATACTTGAAGGAATTACCAGTTAAGATGATCTCCCATAGAGCATAGTCTTGTATGAGAAAGTATTGCTCAATCATTATCCTCCACATCTCAAACTCATTAAGTTTGAGCTTAGGAAGCCTTGGAGCAGAGTTGGACTGGTTGTTTTCCATTTCCAGTGATTTGAGTGAGTTGGTTAAGCTTATTCCTTGTATCTTCTTAATCAAAGTATTAGAACCAAAGCTCTGATACCACTTGATGGATCTAAACACACACCTTGTGTTAGTGATACTTTGATTTATATTAATAAGTACGCGGAATATACTAAGTAATACTCAGAATACAGATTGTATGATGTATTGTAAGTGAGAACAATGTAACACAAAGCTTCAATATTATTAAGAATAATACGAGTGATCTTGCTTATCACTAGGATTACACCTTGAAGCATACGTACCAAGAACAATGACCTAGGATCTCCTTTTATAGCACAAGGAGTCCTTTACAAGATAAGTATAATGCTAACAATATAGAATATACAAAAGATATTTTCTATACTTATCTATATACGATTTCATAACAATTATCCTAATAGCAGTGGTAATAATATGTACTAGCAGTGGTAATGAGTTTCCACTACTAGTGCATTCTTCAGCAGTGTCTTCCACAAGCCTATCAGTGGTAACTGTTAGCTTTATTCCCAACAGTTATCATGTGGGTTTGATTGTGCGAGAAGCCTAGACGGCTTAGGGACTAAACCACCTAGCCAATGCACCATTGTTGTTGTAGCAGGGGTGTTTGGGTTAAGGGTTATGGTTAAAAACCTGGATTTTTCCCTCCCAAACATCGGATTTGAATTTTTCTTGGTGGGACAGCATCAGGTTTCTGGAGTGACTCCATCAGAGCCTTCGGATGTCATTTTTAATAGCTTGAATGTTACTTATTTGTCCCTAATCTTTTTGATTTCCTGTTTCAGAAAATGAGCAAGAGAACAAGAAGAACAAAGGGACAATCTTCTGGTACCCAGGAGAACATTGTTGACATTGTTGCTCGATGGGGAGTGTTTGTTGAGGAAGAGTGCCAAACTTGCTACAATGATTTGCTTCATCAATCTATTGACTCAGGAGCTGTTGTGGATTGGGGATTTCTTGAGCAACATGATCTTGCTAGGGAATTCTGGAACAGTTTTAGGAAGGATAAGTTCACTGATCCTCAGTAGGAAAGGTTTTTTTGGATACATGAGCCCGTGTATGGTGAGTTGAGGCGTGAGTTTCACGCATCTTATTTGATGGATATTATTTCGTGTCAGAATAACATTGGGTTTCAGGGGATTCAGTTTAGGCTGGGTGGAGAATGGAGGACTATGTCGGTACTGGAGTTGGGTTGGAGAGTGGGATTGTATTCAGCGAGGGATACTGAGAGTGATGTCTTTAGAGCTAACTTGGGAGTTGGGTTTGTCAATAGGGAGGACATATGGGGGATTCAGTTTTGGTACACAATAGCCAACGGGGAGTATGTTACTGGGAGTACCCTTGCCTCATGAATCCGGGATCCTCAAATAAGGCTCGTACACCGTTACCTCACCTTCACCATAACGGGGTGCCAGGGCACGGCTCATCGTGTCACTTTACCAGATCTATTCTATCTCTATTGCATGTTGGCCGAGGGTGTGCACTATAACATCCCATTCTGGTTGGCCGATTACTTGAGGACTGCCAGCGGTGTGAGGTATGAGGATAGGGTGTATGGTGGTATGTTTGTCACCCGGTTGGCTCAGTTCTTTGGCATCCTGGTCGGGGAGGTACCCACGTACCTCAATGTTGTAGCAGAGCCGAAGGTGGTCAGAGCTAAGTCCCTAAAGGCTATGGAGGTCATCATGGATTATTGTAGGGGCTACGCATGGTTCTGTGCTCATCTCGCAGTTCAGGATGATGATGATGATGACGATGATGACGAGCAGCTGATGCCAGCATACCAGCAGGGGTATGGAGCAGGAGGCTCGGCTGACGCATACAGGAACATGTCCAGTGGACATATGATCACACCGTCAGACAGATGCAGCATTTGTCCATGCACGATCATCTTGACCCACACCTGCAGATTGACCCATTCCCCGGGCGGGAGGAGGATTACCTGCCTTATGGATACCTGGGCCACCTCCCTCCTGGTTATAAACATCGTTATGGACCCCCTCCCCAGTGATTCATGTGTTTATGAGTGGATTGTTTATGGATAATTATGGTTGGTTATTGATTGAAACAATTTTATTTGGGCATGTAATAATTTAGACTATCTTGACTTGGTGCTGATGTGGTGATCTTAGAACAATTTGATGTGTATATATTTTTTTGTGGTGTGGTTTATCCAATACCTGTTTGGTTGGATTATTTGTTTGTGTGTCATATATCTTTTCATTGATTGTTTATTCTCATGTTTGAATTTGTGAAAATGCTTTATTTTGTCTTTAAACTCATCTTAATTACATATAAAGGTATTTTACAAAAAGGATAAGTGTAGGATAGATTACACACGTTTTTAAAAGAACGTGAACATGAGAATTACAATTCTTGAAAAGGATATATATATATATATATATATATATATATATATATATATATATATATATATATATATATGTGTATATATATATGTGTGTGTGTGTGTGTGTGTGTGTTTGTTAGAGTCAAATGCTTGTATCGAGTCATAATGGATGTTTTGCAGGAATTTTTCCAGATTTTAAAGGTGTAATTTTTCTAGAAAAATGCAGCAGACCAGTTTCTGTCAGGATAACTTGACGGCGTCAGACTCGCTACCTGACGGCGTTAGGAGGAGCAGAAACTACTTATCTAACTTTCTTTTGTTTTCTGTGCTACTTATAAATTTTTGGAATTTCTCAGGTCTTAATTTTCCAAAAAATCTGCAAACATCCATTCCACAACCATTATATCCTAGTTTATTTGAGTCATATATAGTTTTACCGCTGATTTTACCTGAAGGTTTCGTCTGTTTTCTTAAATTGTGCAGGTTTTATGTATCAAGAAGAAGAAACATTATATTGGATGGAGCATTTCACGCATACATTCTTCTTGGAGAAGAATTTAACCACTACTTCACACGGATCCTACCGAGCTAATCAAGGGAGTATTAGTTTCTTTCTCTTTTAATTACCTTCCACTATCATAACTTTGATACTTTCGGGGAACATTGGGGACAATGTTCAGTTTAAGTGTAGGGAGGGAGAATAAAACAGGAACTTTGAAACTATTCTTATCCTTGACTATTTGTCTTGTCCTATTTCATATGTGTAATAAACCATGAGAAATATCGGTTAATGTAATATTAGCACCAAATTTAAAATTTTTCATGACATGTAGGAGTGGGCCATTAGTCTTAATAAAGCGTCTCATGGATAGGAAGTTATATGACTAGCACAAAACCCTTTACCACTCAAAATCCACCCCAAAAATGTGAGGGTCGCCCCTAGATTTGTAGGAATTAAAGCATTCATCTTTAATGCTTCGAGAGTGTACCGGTAGTATAATAGATTCTAGAACTTGTTTTGTGATACATTTCGAGATCGCTAGTGAGACTACACTTGTGTAGTTAGGAATAACTAAATGATAAGAGGCATTAGGATAACCCTTGTTTGATACCCGTATTATAATTACTTCTTCCACATCGGTTGATTAATTCCACCACACCATTGCGTTGTACTCATCTTTAGTACACGATACCCCTAGTTAACCCCTCAGAGCCTATCCTTTTCGCGGTTCTCGTGATGTTTTGGTTTTCCAGAATATCAATGAAGAGTATTGTCTACAATCCACCCCCAAATGTACACCCAAATCGCCTTAGCCTACCTTGTATGCACTCACCTTTAGTGCATTATTGTTATCATACTAAACCCTTAGTTAAATTATCCTGTTACTTGCATAAGTTGCTAAGTCGAGTCATATCCTTTGTATACAGTTTTGGGACGATTGGGACTCATGGGAAAAGTTAAATTTTATGGAATGACGGGAAAGAACGTTAAATTCAAATTCCCTTTATCTACGTAATAATGTACTCCAAGTGTTTTGATCTTTTCAATTCGGGTCAAATTAGTGTTAGAGTAATAAAAACTCAAGTGTAAGGATGTGCTTATAAATCCCTTATATTATGATGTTATCGTAGAGGATGGTAGAGTAAAAGTGTATGAAAAAAAATGAAAAAACATACGGGCTACCATCCCACATCTATCTTTATATTTATGTTTGTTTGTTTCAAAGTTATCTAGATTTTAGAGAGTCGAGTCATGGCTTAGCAACGCCATTCTTCTCATGCTTGTAACATAAAGAATTTTGACTTGCCACCACTAAATTGCCTATCCAACCAAACCCTTTGTTTCCCTACCGTAAGCCTAATGTTTCAACCCTTTAAAAGACCTCTTAGATAGTTTCTCCTAGGTGCTTACGCCAAAGCGGTGGAGGTTTGATCGAGTCTCAAGCTTATGGTAATCTATGTACTAGGACCGGTTAATGAGTGTTTATCTTCCATTTCCATTTGATATATTTCATATACACCCGAGAGATGAGAGTACCCAAACACCACTTGTGAGGTGCTAGTATATAATTTCCGTGCTTGTTATGACTTTTGTGGGGCTTATACTTGTTATGAATTGTTCTAAACCAATGCTTCATGCCCCCAACTTATAAATTGATTAGCCAAAAGCACATTTGCTTGAGGACAAGCAAATACCAAGTGTAGGGATATTTGATAAGGTTTTAAAAGGTACACTTTTGAGGGGTCATTTAAGCCCTTAATCGCCCACTTTTATATCTGTTACTGCTTAATTTCGTTCCTTTTCTCTTTTAGGTCTCTTGAAGGCAAAATGCTGGAATGATGCTTATTTGGACGAAAAGGCGTGAATATGTGAAGAAAATGGCTAAAGTCAAGATCAAGCCACTCAAGCTGCTGGAAGTGCACCCGACGCCGTCCTTATATTTGTGATAGCTCAGAAGTGAAATTACTATTTTACACCTGACGGCGTCAGGAATTGAAGAGTAGGGCGTCACGAAGACCTTTTCCCCCAGACGGCCTAGATCCAGATTCAGACGGCGTCAGAAGTTGAAGCTGACGGCGTCACAACCACAACGTGACGCCGTCTCAAAGTTGACTTGGCTAAGACGAAACCCTAATGACGGCGATCTGACGGCGTCACAATTAAAAGGTGAGGTCGTCGCAGTTGTAACTCTATATATAGAATTCGATTTTTAGACTTTTAGGGAGGTAGATTTGTGGAGTAAAAACTTGAAACGACTTTTGTCTGGTTTGGGCAGTATCTTAAGGTTCTAATACCCTATTTTACATCAAGATAAGTTATTTACTTCATTGATGTCATTATGTCTTCGATCGTATGTGTGTATGCTTGCATGTTCACCATGTCCGGCTAATTTACTTGTGTGTTTGCTTAGATCTATGAAACCTAGTTATTGAATATTGATTGGTTGTCTCTTATCTTAATTGTAATTGGCTTAGGATTGCAATAGGCCATTGTTGTGTTTTTAATGCTTGAGTAATCTTTGTGAACCTTAGTTTATGATCACCTAGAGTAATTGTAGGCTAAAAATCCAAAGATAATCTTAGAGTTAGTTTATGAATCCTAGAGATTTTGTAGGCAATAACTTTAAGGTATTCTCAAAGAGTTAGGGAGAAAAGCATACCCTACGACCTTACAAGACACAACGCGTTAAGAATAAAGACGTGACAATTCAACCATCAATAAAAGATAACTAGAGAGTAATAGTATCTAGGTAAACACATTTTTAATTATCATACGAGCACACATCAATAGACATAGACTACCCCTTAGCTTAGATAATTAGATAGTATAGTAATCAGTAGAAGTACCATCTCCCAAATCCAATACCCCTAGATCGTACTTTTATTTTCTAAAGAATATAAAAAAGATAAAAAATAATCTTCCTCAACCCCAACCTTAGCGTAGTAATTTCTCAATAGCATTCCTATTCCCCTATAGAACGATATCAATCCCGAGGCATACCTAATACTGCACTACAACGATTAGGTTCACTGCCTAGGTGGTTGAAAAACTTGCTCGAAGAAAAGGAAGTTTCATTTGACCCCGAACGCGCGTTGTACGCGTATCAGTGACACGACTAGCATATCGGGCGTATTCAGGTTACGTGTTTGTGTGAGCACTCGTAGAGGTAATCGTATTGATTACTTGGTTTCTTTCTTTGATAACTTGCGGGTGACTACGAGGGTTAGTTTTCTTGTTTCCTTTTATACTTCCTTTGTTTATTATATGTGTTAATCTAATTCCTTAAACTAGATCCATATATAACAACTCGTAATTTTTCAGACTTGGTTTTACAATAAATTATACTTATTATTCCATTTTCAAACTTTTTTAAACTTATTGGATTTGAAAACTTGAAGCGTTCTCGTAAAATGGGAAAACAATATATGACGCATACTGACACAACCATAAACTTAATGAACAATTTAATTTTTTTGATATACTATTTTCGAGAAGTTATTCGTACAAATACTCAGTTTTATCAGAAAAACTATTTCGGACTCAATGACGAAAGTCCCAAAAATTAAAACTCAAGTTTACTAACTCTAAGGCTGGTCACAATGGACCGGTTGCCCCAACCGGTTGAGGTGAGGTGAAGACCGGTTGCCCCACTGTGGGGGAGTCGGTTGTGTTCGGTTGAGAGGCCAAAAGGGACGAACTAGTTCGGATACTCAACCGAGTTTTAACACAAATTTCTCATTATTCTCTTTTTCTTTTTTCTTTAATTCTTTAAAAAAAAAAAAAAAAAAAAAAAAATGTGTAAGTGTTTAAGTATGAGATCTGTATGTGTTTGAGTTAGAGGTAGAAGAAAGTCATTTCTTTTATAAATAATTAATTTATAGTTGAAACCCTTAAAGTTTGATTTAATTGTTATTTTTACCTTGTAGTTTTAATTTTCTTACATTTTAGCATAGAGAATGTATAAAAATTAGTTTATATGTAATACTTTGTTAAAAAAAACAAAAAAAAAACAAAAAAAACAACTTGGTCACCACTGTGGCAACTAGGTCGTCGTCGGAAAGAGAAAGCTGATGTGGCAAGGTCGACCTGGGTCACCATTGTGTTCAGCCTAATGGGGCCCACAAGAGTAATTAATAAAATATTTCTAAAATTTACCCTTCACCCCCTCCACCCCTTTCTTTCACTCCCACCTTTCTAATTTTGATTGTCCACCTTTGACCCCTCCCTAATTAATAAAACCACTCTTTTCTCTCTACTCTCATAAACCACACGCATACAACACTATTCCTCTCTCTCTCTGCTCTCTCTCTCTTACCCTCCTCGCCGGCCATCTTCTCCGCCCAAACACCGCCGCCGTCCGGCCACCACCGTCGCTGAAAATTATTTTGGTGATAATTTTTATTTGCCGATTCGATAGATCGGTCCATTTCTTTATTTCTGGAGCATTTGAGCTCACGAGGAGCTTGTTTGGCACCACTTCCCCGCCACACACTGCCACCTTTTTCCTCCTTCTTCTCTCGTTTGGTAAGCCCACGCACCACCATTTCTTCTTCATTCTTTCTTTTATTTTCAAAACCCTAATTGGGTTAATGTAAACCCTAAACGATTTTGGTATACAAACGAGTAAACAAATGTTTCTGATTTAAAAACTCGTGTGGATCTTGATTTATTACGCGTAACTCGTATGACTCGTTACCGAGTCACTTGACTCGTCCTATTCAGCTCACGAGTTGAGTTGACTCAGAGTTTATTTTATTTATTTTGTATTTATTTGATATATTTCAGCTTCTAATCATTCTTGTTAAGTTATTGTTGCGTTTTGGGAAAGTTTGGTTGTGTTTTGTTGATAGTCGGTTGCTAGGTAGCCTCGTTGGTGGTTGAGTCGTGACTCAAGGGAGTCACGACTAGTGGTACTTATGTCATCCGAACCATGATGGGTTTTTTGTGTCATCTTTGGGTAACAGGTTTGGTTATGGCTCAAATAGGATTGAGCCGTGACTCAAGGGAGTCACGACCTAGTGTTGGGTTGGTCATATTTTGAAGCCGTGAGTATGATTTGATGTGTTGTGGTCATGTTTGATTGTAGTCGTGGCTGAGGTTAATTTTTTAATAAGTCGATATTTGTTAGTCATGAGTTGGTGGAATTATGATTGAGTCCTTGATTTTTGTTGCGATAATGGGTGAGTCGTGACTCAAGGGAGTCATGGCCAAGGCGTCGGGTTGGTTTGGCTAGACGTATGTTGGTTTGGTTGTCTAGTAGAGTGAGCTGGGAGAGTCACGACTCGTGGGTCTTTTTTTGGGTTATTCAAGACATGTGGGTGATGTTGTTGTCAAACAAGTCGAGCCGTAACTCGTGGGAGTCACAGCCATGTCATGGGCTAGCTAAACGAGGCCTTGGCATGAGTTTTTGTGTCATTTAGTTGGTTAATGAGGTTAGAAAACTCGTCGTGTCCCTTTTCGTGTCAAGTCATGGTCAAGGTTAGAAAACCTCGAGAGTGCGAGTCAAGTTCGAGTTGGATTCGGACTTGGATAGTTTTGTTGGACCAAATGGACTAGTAAGCCATGTGTGGTCAAGTATTGGTAACCTTGCCCAAAGTTAGTCCACGGGTCATGTGAGTTAAGCATTTGGGCCGAAGCCCAATGCATGTAGACTTTTGATTCATTTGTTTGTTTTAACGATTTATTTCTCTTCCGTTTACTAATTTATATTGTTTCGTGTTTTTGTCGATAGTGTTTCAGATAATACTATTTGGGTTTACTTGGGATATGATAAGAATTTGGATATGGATATTGTAACAAAAACCTATGCTTGGTTGACATTGGATTGCTCGTTATTGGATTTACGGTATTAGCTTATGGACTTATGGACAATTTTGTACTTCGGACGCAAAATGGTCGATAAACCCGACACAAATATTCACGCGAATGATAACGAATAAATAAACAATTAAAACTTGAAAAAAAATAAAACTTGAATAAATTGTATTCAAATTGGTGAAATGTGATAAATAAAACTTGTTATTCAAAAGTCGTAACGATTTGGAAATATTATATAATCGGACGCATTATGTCCAAATTTTTATAAAAACCATTTTATAACTTAAAACTATTTCGATTTGTAAATGTTATAAACTTTTCTAGTTTCTTAATTATCGACATCGTAAACCTTTTATCAAATGTACATTTATTTTCTAAATCATAACGTTTTATTAACTTTTTGGGTTATGGGGTAAAACACCAAAACATATTATCGACAGATCCTCTTTGTTGTCCTTTATCTATTCTTTTTTTTTTTCGTTACTCCTTCTTTTTGTCCTTTCGTTACTTCCCTGACTTCGTTAATTTGGCGTGAGTTACCTTGAGTCTATATTTTTCCCAAAAACCACACGAGACTTCGATACTACACCTTTTACAAATAATAATTCGAGTCACCCACAAAAACTAAAATACGTTAGTTTTTGAAAACTTATGTACATTATACTATTTTGAGATATATTCTGAGAACAAACAATGATTATTAGGTTGTGTCGTTCGTGTACCGTTGGGCCTTGCTTCTTGACATTGTTTACGGTACCCGAGTTATTGTTCATTGCTATCTTCTGAGGTGAGTTTTCGTAGCCCCTTTTTCTTATATTTTCCTTGGGGGAAAATGGTACTCAAATGATATTTTAAACTGTTTTTATGCTGTGATCTACTATTTTTGTGTTTTTGGAAAATTATGTGCGTTTGATTGCAATATGTCCTTTTTTTGTGATCTTGCTGTGTGTTCAGTTGTGCGCAACTGTTTAACTCCGTTTGGAGCCGAAGCGTTGATAGTACTATCGGGATTATTGGAAATCGTGTACACGTGACATTTTGTGAGGTTCAGTTGTTGCATGCATCGTGGTTTCAGTTAGTGCTTATATATGTATATCATGCTCACTATTGCCCTACTATTAATTTTTCATAGCTTCGTGGTTTAACTCTTAAACCTACGAGCTCACCAAGTTTATGTTGACGTTTTTGAATATCCATTTTCAGGTGTTATTGAAGTTGTCTAGAAGCTTGAGTATTGGCCTGACTTAGCAAGACTTAAGACAAGACCTTTCCGAGGTGTATCCCGTGAAGTTGTAGTTTGACTTTTCCTCATGAAGTAGTTGAATTTGAGACTTATGTTTGGATTCTAGATTTTGTACTTATCCCAGTTTTGGGATTTTACGACCTTGTTCCATCGTATGTTATGTATTTTAGTATTTCTCTATTTAGACATCTTGTGTTCTTGATCATGAAGTCATACCCCGTAAATGCCTTTCCGCTGCGCCATTTTTGGGGTGTGACACCATATTCCACTGCGTACTCGTAGTGTTAAATGGTTAACATGATTATAAAAACCCGACAGTGGCATCACAAGTCAACTCGTTTTTGTGATTATGGGTTACACGTTTTAATAAACACGCGAAAATGCTGCATGAAATCTAATTAGTTTTTTTTTTTACAACTACAATGCAATACTTGTCAATAATTAATAAAAAATACCTAGACACAAACTAATTGAATTAATGGTTAATTAGATACATAAAATAGCAAAAATTAAAAGTTAATAAGTTTGTCATGTTTATTTTATGTGTGTTTTTTGGGCTATAAGACCCACGCAATCATTTTTTTGATGCATGTGGTGATCTAGGCACTTGATGAAAACCTAGTGAGGGTATTATGGTTCTTCTTTTGTGGAAGACTCGCGAGAGAACTCGGATCAATATGTGTTTATTAATGTTTTTGTTTATATGTTTGTGATTCCTTATGTGCATAATTGTTACATGTTTTTGACACCTAATTGCATGCAAGATGGAATAATACATATCATAATCATAACATTAATAATGGTCTTAATTTACAAGCCTAAATATCATGCTCGTTGTGACCTGCTATTTGATTCGTGGAAAATTATTTTTGTAAAATTAAGTGACCTAAACTATTGAAACAAGTTTTTCATGAAATTAAAAACTAGACGCTATGGACACTTGGGATGTACAGCTCATGGGCGGAGGCACTTGTAGTTCAGGGGTAGCGGTCGCTACCCCTGAACTTTTATCCGGTAGTGGAATTTTTTTTTTACGTTTTTCGTACTATATTTCGTGTTTCGCTACCCCTGAAACAAATTTTCGCTACCCCTAAATAAATTTGACAAGACCCATATCATTCTTTAAAAAAAATCCAAAAAAACTCTAAGGCCCAATCCCACTAAATGTTTAAAAATAACTCCAAGGCCCATTTTTAAACACACTTTAAAAAGTTAAAAGTGATATGTTGATGACAGCTTGTTCTCCACCATAAAAAACATACAAAACCTATCAATTTAATAAAATAAAAGTCTACACAACTACACAAGTTACTGAGTTAGAGACCAGAAGAAAAAAAAAACCTTAAAAGCTTATGCTTCTGCCTTTCGGAGTTCGGCCCTTCCTGCCTTACACGCACACGCTTACAGCCTTACCCCTTAGGTAATTTCAAACTTTCAAGTCTATTTAATAATTTATTAATTTTCAGATTAGTATTAGGGACTTAGGGTAAATTTTGGTTGTGATTTCAGATTAGTGATTAGATTAGGAATTAAGGGTTGATTTTGCTTCTGCCCTTCCCCCTTCGCCCCTTCCTGCCTTATGTAATTTTATTATATGTAATTGATTTTTGAAAGTCTAGACAAGTTAATAAGTTACTGATTAGATTGTGGTTCAATTTTATACAGGGACTTGATTTTTGAAAGTTAAAACATGAAAAAACAAGTGCATATTGGCAATTTCTTTAAAAGAAAATTTCAAGAGGATGATGTTGGTTCTAATAATGTTGATGATATTGGTTCAACTCCTTCGGGTTCAATTCCTTCAGGTTTAATTCCTTCGGGTTCGATTCCAAATGGATTTGATTTGAATGATCTACCTTCGGACCCTTTTGATGGACCACCGATTGCTAGTTATCATCCTAATCAAGTGGATGATATAAGAAGACACTATCTTGTTAAAAAAAGCTTTTCAACCATGAAATCATAAATTTCCAACCAAAATGTATGGTAAAGATAAGAGACGTTTTGTTGTACAATGGTTTGATACATACCCGTGGTTAGAGTATAGTGTTAAATCAGACAAAGCCTATTGCTTATATTGTTATTTATTTAAAGAAAAAGTTGGTAGTCAAGGTGGAAGAGATGTTTTTTCAAGTGAAGGCTTTTGTAGTTGGAGTAAATCAAATGCCTTAAAAGATCATGTTGGGTTAGTTAATAGTCATCATAATAAGGCGATGAAAAAATGTGAGGATCACTTGAAACAAAAGCAAGCCATTGATGTGAAGCTAAAATTTATAAGTGAACAAGAAAAGGTTGCAAATCGGTACAAATTATTAGGATCTGTTATTAGTGCTAGACACTGCCTAGAGAATAGATTACTATTTAGAGGTCATGATGAATCGGAGAGTTCTCGTTCTAAGGGATGTTTTCTTTCAAATTTAAAGTTGGTTAGTGAGATGAACCCGGAGATTGGTAAGTATACATTGGGGAATGCAAAGAAGAATAATAAGTTGACGTCTCCACCAATACAAAAGGACATTATTGAATGCTTTGCGAAAGAGGTAAGTAAAAGGATTTGTGATGAACTTAAAGATAATGTGTTTGGTTTGTTAGTGGATGAGTCTAGTGACGTATCTTTAAAGGAACAAATGTCTGTTGTTTTGAGATATGTTGACAAACTCGGAGTTCTTAAAGAGAGTTTTATTGGAATTGCTCATGTGACAAATACATCTTCTTCTACTCTAAAACAAGCCATTGTTTCTATGTTAGCAAATAACCGGTTGAGCATATCACAAGTAAGTATTAAGTTTGTATCTTAAATCTTTCAACTATGTTAAAGTCTATTGCTTATGTTGTTAATTGTTTATTATTATTTTAAACAGGTTAGGGGTCAAGGTTATGACGGTGCAAGCAATATGCGAGGAGAGTTTAATGGCTTAAAAGCTATGATTTTGAGAGATAATCCATCGGGCCATTATGTACATTGCTTTGCTCATCAACTACAGTTAGTGATTGTGGCGGTTGCAAAAAAGCATGAGGGTGTTAAAGATTTTTATGAATACCTCAGCATGGTTGTTAATACAGTTTCCGCTTCTTGCAAACAAAAAGATATGATACGTGAGGCAAAAAGAAAGAGAGTGGAAGAAGGAATTATTTCAGGTGAAATTAAGACCGGAAAAGGATTAAACCAAGAGAGTTCCCTAAGGCGAGCCGGTGATACAAGATGGGGATCTCATCATGCAACAATCATAAGTGTGCTTAAATTATATCCGGAAGTTGTCGACTTCCTTTGTTATGTTAAAGAGGAAGGAGATAGCATTCAACAACGAACTAGTGCAAAAGGTATTCTATCCTATTTTCAAAAATTTGAGTTCATTTTTTATGCACACTTGATGGAAGAAATTTTAGGCCACACAAATGGTCTCTCAAAACATCTTCAAAAAAAGAGACAAGACTTGTTGGAATCGAGTAGGTTGATTCAAGGAACAAAACTAGCATTGAATGATTTAAGACAAAATGGGTTTGATGACATGTTGAAAAAAGTGACTTCTTTTTGTGAAAAAATGGTATTACGGTGTTGGATATGATGGGAAGTTATGGTAACCCAAGGAGCCGGAAGAATGTCATTACTAATCGACATCATTTTGAGGTTGAGGTTTTTAATACGGTTTTGGATATGCAAATTCAAGAATTTGGGAACCGGTTCAATGAGGTACCAACTACATTGATAGAAAATATGTCGGGTTTAAATCCTTGTAATGGGTTTTCTAAGTTTGATATATCTAAGATAGTAGCCTTTTGTGAGATGTATCCGGTTGATTTTAATATGAACGATAGGGGGTGTATTTTGGGTGAGCTTAAAGTCTTTTATCACTCGGTAAAGGAAGATGATAGATTTTTGAATTTGGATGGGATTTGTCACCTAGCTCGGGTAATGGTGGATACGGGAAAAAATCTCTCATTTCCTTTATTTTATCGGATTTTGAAGCTTGCATTGGTTTTACCAGTTTCAACCGCAACTGTTGGAAGATGCTTTTCTAAAATGAAGCTTATTAAAACGGATTTGCGGAATCGAATGGGGGATGAATATTTGAACAATGCTATGGTATGTGCTGTTGAAGGAGAGACATTTGACGAAGTAACAAATGAGGATGTAATGGTTCGTTTTCAAGCTATGAAAGACCGAAAAGGAGATTTTTGAGATCTATTAGGTATGTGTTTAACTTATTTTATTATTGTGTTTTTTTAATTATTTAAATGTACGGTTAAAAAAAAATTATGGTTAACTTTTTTTTTCCGCTACCCCTGAAGTTTACTCCTGGCTCCGCCACTGGTACGGCTCACCTACTAGAACAAACTATAAATGGGATTTAAAGAGGTGCGCACAGTCACACCTAAAGGATTTTCGGTTATTGTCTTGCGCTGACCTGGTCATCCGCCCCCTACGAGTTCAATTGGAGCTACCGTGAACCATGATGATCACTACAGTGTCATTACTAAAAGTTTTTATAATAAGTGTTACAAAGTTGTTTTGCATGCTTCTTTCTACACGATTTTACCACATTTATGTGTATACCCTATGTGAAAATTTTAAGTCTATGCCAACCAACTAAGAACACGTGCATTTGGCTTGACCTTTTTGGTCAGACCTCATGGTCATTCCAACCCATGGCGAATTTTGCTCATTTGTCATACTTTTGGTGATATTTGCATATTCTTACTTGGTCGACTTATTTCTAGTATGCTTGGTCAGAACTTGGACCCGAGGCATAAGATGAGACTAAATATGCTCTTGACATTATTACTTATTTACTAATGCCTTGATCAGTCTCATAAAGTCTAAGAGTTTCATTATGCAATTAACGATCGTCGCTTACCTCTTACCCTACTTGTTTACACATTGGTTAGACCTTTGGTAATAAGTGGGAGGTCAAGATGGATCTTATTCTTATTAGTAATTAATTGGGTAGTTAATTCTTTTAAGAAGTTAATTATCAAAAATACTAACTATTTGAACTTTTCTAAATTGTAGATGACTACCTCAGTCGGAAACAATTGAGTACTCAGAAGTTTCTTTGGGAAACAAAAACTCATTGGACCTAACTTCATTGACTGGTATCACCAGCTTTGCAATATCCTGTCAGCTGAAGATAAAGAAAACTATTTTGAGCATCCCATTCCTACTTCACCTGTTGCAGCTCCTGGTCACCAAGTCCCTTCCGCAGCTCTTACAGCTCACACTGCTTGGGTTAAGGGGTCAAAGGACATTTTTTCCTTCATGCTCATGACCATGGAGTTAGAGATCCAACGAAATATAACTCATCTTGGTGCTTATGACATGCTACAGGAGCTGAAGTCAATGTTTGCCCAACAGGCAGAACAGGAACCTCTTCAAACCGCGAGAGAATTTCACGCGTGCAAGCAAGAAGAAGGACAATCAGTTAGCTCATATGTTCTCAAGATGAAGAGCTATATTGACAACTTGGAGCGTCTCGGTCACCCCGTTACTCTGAACTATGGAGTTAGTTTGATCTTAATTGGTCTTTCTAAAGAGTATGTAAACTTTGTGCAGAACTTTAATATGCACAGCATGGGGAAGACTGTAAATGAGTTACATGCTATGCTTAAACAACATGAGCAGACGCTACCAAAGAAAGATGCTACACCGGCACTTCATAATATACGTGCGGGAAAGGTTCAGAAAAACCATGGGAAAAAATCGTTTAAGGCTGCGAAGGTGAATCAAGGGAAGGGCAAGTACAAGCTGGCTTATGCTCCTGAGCACAAACCACCTTATGCCCCCAAGCCTAAGATTCCTCTACCACCCAAGAAGGATAATCCTGCTAAGGACGTGACCTGCCACCAATGTGGTGAAGTAGGTCATTGGAGAAGGAACTGTCCCGTGTATCTCGCCTAGTTGATAAAAAGAAGAAGCATTCTCTAGTAGCTAGCTCTTCATGTATTTTCACTATAGAACTCTATTCTTTTCTTTGTACATCTTGGGTATATGACACGAGTTATGGTACTCACATCTGTAATACTACTCAGGGTCTTATGGGAAGTAGGAAGCTGAAGTCGGGAGCTTTAAGTCTATACGTGGGCAATGGTCAACGGGCAGGAGTTGAAGCTATTTGTGTTTTTCATTTATGTCTCCCTAGTGGATTAGTAGTTGTTTTGAACAATTTTCATTATGCTTCCTCTATTATTAGAGGAATTATTTCAGTTACTTGTTTGTATGACGATGGTTTTGTTAATCGTTTTGAATCGAATAATGCAATTTCAGTTTCTAGAAATAACGTTGTCAATTTTACCGCTATCCCACGGGATAGTATTTACGAAATTGATATGTCTTGTTCTAATATAAATCGTAATTCTATGTTTGTTGTTAGTAATAAAAGAGCCAAACCTGCCTTGGACTCTACTCTCTTATGGCACTTTCGTCTTGGACACATTAGCAAGAAACACATGGAGAAGTTGCAATATGATGGACTTCTCAACTCAACTGACATTATGTGTTTTGAAAAGTGTGTTTCATGCATGTTTGGTAAAATGGCAAGAAAACCCTATTCACATCAAGTGGAAAGGGCTAAGGATCTACTTGGACTAATACACACGGATGTATGTGGCCCATTTAGAGTTGTGTCAAGAAAATCAGCAAGTTACTTCGTCACTTTTACTGACGACAATAGTCGGTATGGTTATGTTTACTTGTTGAAACATAAACATGAAGTGGGAAACATTTAAGGTGTTTCAAAAGGAAGTAGAAAACCAACTCGGAAAGATCATTAGTCACTAAGTTCTGATTGTGGGGGGTCAATATACGAGTCAAGAGTTTTTGGATCATCTAAAAGAGCATGGGATTATTGCGCATCGCACTCCTCCTTACACTCCACAACATAATGGTGTGTCTGAGAGGAGAAATCGAACACTGCTAGACATGGTTCACTCCATGATGAGTCAAACTACTCTTCCAAAGTCCTTTTGGGATTATGCCCTTGAGTCTGTTGCACGCATTCTCAATATGGTTCCAACTAAGAAGGTTGACAAGACACCATACGAAGTATGGCATGGGCAAGCCCCTAAGCTGTCTTACTTAAAAGTCTGGGGTTGTGAGGCACTTGTTAAGCATGATACACTTACCAAACCTGACAAACTTGAACCCATATCTATTAAGTGTATCTTCGTAGGACACCCAAAGGAAACAATGGGATATTCTCTCTACCTTCCATCAGAGAACAAAGTCATTGTTGCTCGAAATGCTAAGTTCTTTGAGAATATACTCTTGTATCAAGAAGAAAGTGGGTGTCTAGAAGATCTTGAAATTGTTCAAGATAAAGATACAAATCCTTCTGTGACACTAGCTTACATCATGATGAGGATGATCAAGAAATTTATGAACCTCAAAGTGATATCATTCCAATTCGTAAGTCCGTTAGGACACGCCGTGCTCCTGGTCGAATGTGCTTATACATTGATACTGAGGAACATGAGTTAAGGGATATTGGTGAACCCAATAACTATAAAGCTGCATTGCTGGATCCTGAATTCAAGAAATGGCTTGATGTGATGAATGTGGAAATGCAATCCATGAAAGACAATGACGTCTGGGTTTTAGTTGAGCTTCCTCCTAACTGTAAAATAGTTGGTAGCAAGTGGCTTTTCAAAAAGAAAACTAACATGGATGGTAAAGTATACACCTTGAAAGCTCGTCTCGTAGTAAAGAGATTCACTCAAACCTACGGGATTGATTATGAAGAGACATTTTCTCCTGTTGCAGACATTAGAGCTATAAGGATTCTCATAGCCATAGCTGCGTTCTATGATTATGAGATTTGGCAAATGGATGTCAAAACCGCCTTCCTCAACGGACATATTTACGAAGAGGACTATATGGAGAAACCTGAGGGTTTTGTTGATCCTAAATATCCTAACCGAGTATGCAAGCTCAAGTGTTCCATTTATTTACTTAAGAAAGCATCTAGGCAATGGAATAAATGTTTTGATGATGAGATTAAGAAATTCGGTTTCTCTCAAAATCAAGATGAGCCATGTTTATATCAGAAAGCTAGTGGGAGTTATGTCACTATCCTAATTCTATATGTTGATGACATATTGCTCATGGGAAACAACATTCCAATGTTACAAGATGTAAAATCCTATCTTGAAAGATGTTTTGTCATGAAAAATCTAGGAGAAGCTGCATATATTCTTGGAATCAAGATCTACAAAGATAGATCTAAACGATTGATTGGTTTATGTCAAAGTGCTTACATTGATAAAATCTTGAAAATATTTTACATGGAGAATTCCAAGCGTGGAGCTATCCCATGCAAGAGGAGCCTAAGTTGAGTAAATCACAAGGTGTTGTGACACCTGCTGATAAAGAGGGCATGCAAAGAGTTCCTTATGCTTCAGCTATAGAATCTATTATGTATGTGTGAGATGTACTCGTCTTGATGTAGCGTTCCCTCAGAACATGACAAGCCGATTTCAACAGAATCCAGGTGAACTTTGTTAGTGCAAATATTACGATATTTAATCTATACAGTCTCGTTTGTTTTGTTGATGACAAACATGTAACTTGTAATACATAACGTAAAATGTATAAGTTACTTTTAATTAGATTTTTTCTCAACATACTCTCAACAACTCTCGACGACTCAAGTCCTTGCATGCTACAACACAGGTTCGTACATGTTTGTTATGTTGCGTTATGATCAAACCCCTAACAAACCAATAAACATGTTTAGTTAAATAGTTTATAAAATACTTACGTAATTTTGGTTACTTACATTTTATAAAATACATAAACATAAGTAAATGTGTTGGGTAAAACCCATGACCCATGACCCAAGACCCATAACCCATGTCTAGATACATTGTACCTTGGTGGGCACTCAAGTCCATGACCCATAACCCATGATCCATGACCCATAACCCATGGGTAAAGAGGAGCGTCCTACGGATCTCTCAAATGTCCCACAGATCCCTTGGAATTACAAGGGCCGGATCCCTCCAGGAGGGATCCTTGGGACAGAAACATGGTTTGGCCTTTTTGCCTATAAATAGCAAGCCACTTCTTACCATTTCAAGACACCCTTACACATAGTTTCTCTCCACCATTTCTAGGATATTTAGATCATTAGGAAACATGTAAACCACCCTCATCTCATATGATCATAATGCTTCTAACTTTCATTTATTGTAAGCATACTCCCAAAGTGATCCTCCAAAGCAAGCCTAGAGATCTTGCATCCTTACTTACTGAAGTGATCACCCATCACAAGCATACAAGCACATGAAGATCTTCTACAACAAGCTTGGGAAACTTGTCATCTTCATTCATAGAAGACTAACTACATCATGCTTTGTGTTCTTGATGTTTAGTTTAGGATTTCATATCCATTAGCACATTGTCTTGGATATTGTCTAGTATCATATTCTTGTATCTATGACTAGACTAGATGGTTTATGTGTTTGTGCCATAAAACACATGGTTTGTTATGTTGGGCCACAAAACATAACGGGTGTCATAGATGTGTCGTGTTGGTCGGGTAGTGGTTCCTCCTTTGTAATGGAACCCGGTATCTAGCCTTGTACCGGATAAAGTATAGGCGACGTTGTGATAGGTTTGGTTCTACCTCGTGGAAGAACTCGGTATTTAGCCTTGTACCAAATAAAGTGTAGGCGACGTTGTGATCGGTTTGGTTCTACCTCGTGGAAGAACTCGGTGTTTAGCTTAGTGTTGAAAAAAGTGTAAGCGACGTTGTGTAAGGTTTTCTCCACCGAGAATGGGGTTTGTTGATCTAGTGAAGTAACTCTCGAGTAGGTGACTCGGGGAGTGGATTTGGGCGAAGTGAAGCTTCGTAATCGAACCACTATAAATCCTCGTGTTGGTTTGTTGTTAGGATTTAGAAAATCCAGTCATTAAAGTGTCGGTCACCTCAAGTATATGTAATCGTTAAAAAGCTCGTAGTCATAGTTATCTAATGTTAGTTAGTATTTAGTTAAGTAACACCGTGGAGGACGGACGGGTATTTACCCACTGTATGCCTGATCCACAGCCCGTAGGTAGAGGGTTGGAGCTCATAATAAGATTTTACTTTCTCTCACTAAGTTCCCAAACCTCTTAACTTTCTCTCTCTAAAACCTATAGTGTACGCCACTTAGTATCATGGTTTGATGTGTTTGTGAAATCCAATATGTTACAAATGGTATCAAGAGCCATGGTTTGATCATCTCTCTTACATGTTCTTGGATTTCTAGTGGTTTTATATGGTTTTTGGGTTTGAAAAAGTTTAGTGGTATTTTCATCATTTGGACTATTTCTAGTGTTAAAGTTTGGATTTTGATTGTACTTTTATGTTTAGAATCATTATAAGTGCTTAGGTTTTGATTTGGAAGGCTTGAATCAGTGTGGTTGGGTTGTTTTTGGATTGAAAAGTGGTGTTTTTGAACATTTCTACCTAGCGACTTGAGTCACGGACTAGAATTCTTCGTAGCGACTTGTCTCTATGTTATTCAGCGATTTATCTTTGTTGTGGAAGCGACTTGAGCCCTAGCGATTTGTCTTTTGAGACAAAGCGACAAATAGTACAAAGTAGTGGTCGTACTGTTTTGGCTAGCGACTTGTCTTTACGTTCTTCAGCGACTTGACTTTGTTGTGGGAAGCGACTTGTGCTCTAGCGATTTGTCTTTTGAGACAAAGCGACAAATAGTACAAAGTAGTGGTCGTACTGTTTTGTCTAGCGATTTGTCCTTAGCGACTTGTCCATCTAGCGACTTGTTACTATAAGCAACTTCTGTGTCAAGCGATTTGTCACTAGCGATTTGTCTTCATAGCGACTTGTGTCACTAGCGACTTGTTCTTTTAGCGAGTTGTCACTCTAGCAACTTGTGAACCTAGCGACTTGTCCATTGAAGCGACTTGTATATCTAGCGACTTGGTGACTTAGCGACTTGTCTTTAAGGTTTGAAGCGACTTGGTTAATTATTGTTTCTGATACGGTTTTCTCTTAGAGTTATAAAATCCCGTGAAATCTGTAATCATGTCTACCAACGTGCCTACAATCATCTCTTTTGTAGCTGAGGACGCTTGACAGAACTGACTATGACTCATGGGCTCAACGAATTAGGTTGTACTGTTTGGGAAAGGAAAATGAGGTTAACATTCTCAAATCAATTGATGAAGGACCTTATATGATTGAGACTACAAGAAACACACTTGAAACTGCTGTGGATGGTACAGTGATCTTAGGTTTGGACAGACCAAAGACGTATGATGAGCTCAATGATAAGGAGAAAAAGAGATACGATGCTGATATCAGGGCTTCAAACATTATACTTCAGGGTCTTCCAAAAGACATCTACAAGTTAATCAATCACAACACTGAAGCCAAGGCAGTTTAGGACAATGTTAAGATGCTTCTCTCTGGTTCTGAATTGACCAAAGAAGACAGAGAATCTCAATTGTATGATGATTTTGAGAACTTTGAGATGAATCCTGGAGAAAGTATCACTGAATACTATGTGAGGTTCCACAAACTTGTGAATGATATGAGGAATATTAAAATGACCATGCCAAGTATTCAGCTCAATTCAAAGTTTGTGAACAACATGAATCCCGAATGTCACAAGTTTGTCACCTCAGTCAAGTTAACCAAAGGATTAAGGAACACCAACTATGAGAAATTGTATGCCTTCCTACTTCAGAATGAGAAGCCTGCTATGTTTGAACGAATGATTCTTGAAAGGTTCAAATCTAATCATGGATATGCAAGCTCTTCAAATGACTCAACTGCATTCTACACGAATGTAGGAATTACCACCAAAGCTTCTCAAGTCATACCAATGGGTAACGGTAACCACAAGCTCATTCCTGATCCAGCATATAAGCCTCCAGACTCAAACACAGTCATGGAACATTTCATCAATCAACTGGCTCTTATGGTTAAGCAAAATCTCAACCTCACTCCACATACTAACAATGAGATCAGAACTGCATCCAATCTACACAATCAAGCTATTGTCAGAGATGGTAAGATCATGGTACAACCAGTGCAAGGAAGACAGTATGAACAAGGAAAAGGTGGAGTAGGTGGAGGGTATGTGGCTAATCAGAATCATGGAAGGAATGCAAATCAAGGACAAGGAAAGCCAATCAAGTGCTACAACTGTGGTGGTGAAGGACATATTGCAAAGAACTGCACAACTCCAAAACGCCCTCAAAATGTAGAGTACTTCAGGGACAAGATGCTGCTGGTGCAAGCTCAGGACAGTGGAGCGGTTTTGAATGAAGAAGAGTTGCTGTTTCTTGCTGAGGGAAATGCCAAAACATATGATGCTGATGTGGATGAGCAGCCAATTCAGGAAATAGGTCACAATCATCAAAATGCCTTTCAAGTTGCTGACTGTGATGCATTTGACTCTGATGTCGATGATGAACCTACTGCCCAAACAATCTTGATGGCTAGCATTTCACCAATGGTCTCTCCAAAGGTCTCATCACCACAACAGGCTGGTCCATCCGAAGATTCACTCATTTCAGAGATATTAAAACTATACGATGAGGTTGATGAGCAAAAGATACATAACGAAGTACAATCTCATGAAACTTATGAATCAGATATAGATAATGTGGGTAATAGTAATATTGTCCCATATGATCAATATGTGACACAAAGTGAAAGTGAGATTGTACCAAGTGATGCATCTTCTGCAGTCAATGATGACTATGTTTTTTATGAATACACTGCATGTGCCCCTGATGATTCTGTTATCTCTGAACTGAATGCCTATAAAGAACAAGTTTCCATTTATGAACAACGTCTAAGTTTGACTTAACTACCCGTGAGCAGGAAATGGATGACCAAATGCGTACAATTATTAGAAAAAGTAATTTTTAGAGAAGAAGTGTTAAAACAAGAGTTAAACTCCTTACAAGAAAAACTTTCTAAAACTATTAAGCAAAAGCAAGAACTCCAAGATAATGTTAAAGTGCTTAAACAAGAATTTAATGCTAAGGAATCAAAACTTTTGAATGACTTTTCCAATCTAAAAACTTTGAAAAACAAGCTTGAAAATAAGTTGTACGTACAAGGGAATACCATTCAGACTGCTCACATGATCACTAAGCACAGAGTCTTAAGCGATAAGCATAGTATTCCCCTAGTAGAGAAGCCAAATCCCGAGTATTGTAAAAAGGCTAAAGCTTTCCACACGATTGTATATGATGGTAATGAGATCCTCAAGCCTAGGCAAACACCATCATGTATTGGAAGCACGGAAGAGGATAGAAAATTAGAAGATGCCTCTAGGGAGAAAATGGATAAGAAGCTAAAAGATCCTGAGTGTAAAAAGAAAACCATAACGATCAAACCCCATGATTACACTAAAGAAAATTGGATCTCCCTGAACATGTTTAAACCTCAAACTCAATCTGCTTATTGTCAAAGGCTTCGAAAACAAAGTCATGGTTATGGCATCGTCGTCTCAATCACTTGAACTTCGGAACCATTAATGATCTTTCCAGAAAGGACCTTGTAAGAGGCTTACCCAGATTAAAGTATGAAAAATATCATCTTTGTTCAGCATGCCAATTGGGAAAAAGCAGGAAATATGCCCACAAACCCAAACCTGCAAACTCAGTTATGGAAGTTCTTCACACTCTTCATATGGATTTGTGCGGACCAATGAGAGTGCAAACGATAAATGGGAAGAAATATGTTTTAGTCGTTGTTGATGACTACTCTCGATTTAGTTGGGTTAAGTTTTTGAGGACAAAGGATGAAACTCCAGATGTCATCATCAAACTTATCAAGCAGCTGCAGGTTCGACTTAACATGACTGTTAGAATTATTCGAACAGACAATGGCACTGAGTTTGTTAACAAAGACCTAAGTCAATTTTATGAAAGCATTGGAATCAGTCATCAAAGAAGTGTTCCACGCACTCCTCAACAGAATTGTGTAGTTGAAAGACGAAATCGGACCCTTGTTGAAGTTGCAAGAACTATGCTAATTTATTCAAAGGTTCCAATGTTTCTTTGGGTTGAAGCCATTGCCACTGCTTGCTACACCCAAAATAGTTCCCTCATAAACACTACTCATGGAAAAACTCCATACGAATTTGTCCATAAACGAAAACCTGATCTCTCCTACCTTCGTGTATTTGGTGCTTTGTGCTATCCAATGAATGACGGTCAAGATTTAGGTAAATTAAGAGCTAAGGCGGACATTGGAGTTTTTGTGGGTTATGCACCAAACAAGAAGGGTTACCGAATCTACAACAAAAGAACTCGAGATATCATGGAAACTATTCACGTCACGTTCGATGAGCTATCTGGGCAAATGGCTCCAGGACAATCAAGTTCTTGACCCGCATCACAACCTTCATTAAGTAGTCCCATTAGTTCTTCTCTTGTACAAAATCCCTCACCAGCAACTCCATATGTACCCCCTTCAGAAGATGATTTGAAGAAATTGTTTGATCCAATGTTTGATGAACACTATGAGCCTATTGCTAATGATCGGTCAAATCCATCAACAGAGGCTGCTCCTATCCCTGTCAACGTAGATAACCCTTCAGTTACTATGTCATTGAGTCAAGAAGCGCCTACTGCTGATCACCCAGTCTCATCATCAAATCCTCAATCATCGAGTGTACATCCTGGAATTGTTTCTGGCACCTATGATGGAGATAACCTCTTTGCTACTCCAGAAGATGCTCCCTTTGAGAACATATTTGCTCCTGAACCATCATCAGAACCATCTTCATCAGGGGAAAACGACTCTGCTACTTCAGTTCCTCAACAACAACCACACGAACACCTTAGAAAATGGACGCATGACCATCCATTGGACAACATCATTGGAAACCCCTCTCATCCAGTATCCACTCGTAAACAACTTGCAACTGATGCCTTATGGTGCTTCTTCAACTCCGTACTATCTAAGATCGAACCAAAAAACGTTAAAACTGCCATGAATGAAGACAGCTGGTTCAATGCCATGCAAGAAGAAAATCATGAGTTCGATCGACTAGATGTATGGGAATTAGTACCTGCTCCTGATTGTGCTATGATCATCGCTCCAAAGTGGATCTTCAAAGTAAAACTTGATAAGCATGGTGATGTGTTAAAGAACAAGGCTCGATTAGTTGCAAAAGGATACCGTCAAGAGGAGGGTATTAACTTTGAAGAATCATTTGCTCCAGTTGCACGTATCGAGGCAATCAGAATCCTCTTGGCTAACGCTACAAGTAAGAACATGGTAGTCTATCAGATGGATGTAAAGACGGCATTTCTTAACGGAGATCTTAACGAAGTGGTATACGTCAGCCAACCTGAAGGTTTTGTGAATCCAGAGCATCCTACTCATGTCTATCGCTTGAAGAAAGCTCTTTACGGTTTGAAGCAAGCTCCAAGGGCATGGTACGATACTCTATCAAAATTTCTTCTATCTACTAGATTCAGCAAAGGAGCAGTTGATCCGACATTGTTCACCAGAAAGTCAGGCAAACACTTAATTCACGTTCAAATCTATGTTGATGATATTATTTTTGCCTCGACTGACCCCAATGAATGTGACCGTTTTTCTAAGGAGATGGGCTCCAAATTTCAAATGTCAATGATGGGACAAATGTCATTTTTCTTGGGATTACAAATTTCACAAAGTCCCGGAGGCATTTTTATCAATCAATCTAAATATGCTAATGAGATTTTAAAGAAATTTGGATTTGATTCTTGTGACCCTGTTGACACTCCCATGGTAGAGTGTACTAAACTGGATGAGGACCTCTCAGGGATCATGGTTGACCAGACTAAATATCGTAGTATGATTGGGTCCCTGATGTACCTTACTGCCAGTAGACCAGACATTCTGTTCGTTGTATACATGTGTGCTAGATACCAGGCTAAGCCTACCAAAAAGCACCTTGAAGCGGTTAAACGGGTCTTTTGGTATCTCCAAGGAACCATCAACATGGGACTTTGGTACCCGAAGGACACCGGTATGTCACTAACAGCCTATGCAGATGCTGACCATGCAGGATGTCAAGATACACGTCGAAGCACGTCTGGAGGTGCTCAGTTTTTGGGTGATAAGCTTGTGAGCTGGTCTTCAAAGAAACAAATGAGTACTTCTATATCCTCTACATAGGCTGAATACATAGCCATGTCTTCTTGTTGTGCTCAAATCCTATGGATGAGATCCTAATTATCTGACTATGGCTTTGAATTCAACAAAATCCCTCTGTATTGTGATAACAAAAGTGTCATTGCTCTCTCATGCAACAACGTTCAACATTCAAGAGCAAAGCATATCGACATTCGACATCATTTCATCAGGGAGCAAGTGGAGAACAGTGTGGTGGAACTTTATTTTGTGAGGACTGAATACCAGTTAGCAGAGATCTTCACCAAAGTTCTTCCTAGAGAACGTTTTGAGTTTATCCTTCCACGACTTGGTCTAAAGAGTCTACAACCGGAAACACTCAAACGTCTTCAAGAGGAAGACGAGGAGTAAAAGTTTTTCTTCATCCATCTCTTGTAATATTTATTCAAAAAGCAAAATATAAAATTATAAAACCCACAAAAGAAAATAGAAAAATATAAAATTTCAAAAAATTCATAAAAATCAGAAAATCTTTGAAAAAGCTAAAAATATTTTTCCCATCTTTTCTTTTATTCGATTTCATCTACGGTCTTTGTGTTGTCATTCAAAGAGTGACACGGGTCTTTAGATGAAGTTCGAATGTACATAATTTTTAAAATAAATAAATAAATAAAATAAAATAAAATTTTGAGAGAAAGATAAACAAAAGGTTTATAGTCATTTCAGACTATACCCCATTTTTAAAAGAAAGAACAGAGCCATGCTTTATCTTGTTTTTTAAATCTCATGCTCTGATTCTAAAAACAAATGTTTGTCACTAAAACGACAAATGTTTCCTTCACAAATATTTTTCCTTCTATAAATTCTTCTGAAAAATATTTGTTATCTAATGAAAACTAATAGCTTTGAAAAATAACTCGGACTCAATTTTTGAAAATCATCTGGACTTGACATTTGTCAAAATCTCTATCTCTCAATCAACAACTCATGTCATTGATTGAGGGGGAGAATGATTTCAATTGAAAAGGTTATTTGTCATGTTTTCAAAAGATACTCAAGCATGTTTAATCTTTGGAGTTTAAAGTCTCAGATTTGATCCTTATCGGTTAAATGTTTTCATAAACAAGTCACAATTCTCCTCAAAAGCTTTCAATAAGACAATTTAAATCTATAGAGATCACAAATCTCAATGACTTGAAAATTGTGATCGGGGGAGAATTTGTGATTTAAATTGGATTTAAACTGATAATTCGACAAATGGTTTGTAAGTAATTAGCAAGCTCTCTTCCCTACATGTGCCAAACGATTTCAAATTTTCCATGCACATGTTAAGGAGGAGCATCTATATCAAACCAAAAAGGATTGAAACGTGATTGCTTTGTATCTAAGTGCAGGTTTTCCCTAATATGTGCAAAACACTTTCGAATCTCGATGCACATATTGAGGGGGAGCAACTTTTTGAAAACCACATCCTTTCACAAAAATATCTTTAACTAAGTATGAAAAATACTAATCTTGATATGGAAGGTGATGTCGATATTTTGAGAAAATGTTAATCAATGAATTGAATTCTTCCTCTTGCCTCCATGTGCCAAAACGATTTCAAATATACGATGCACATGTTGAGGGGGAGCTCTTTTTTTGAAATATCAAAAACAATTCAGGTACAAAATGCTTTGATAATATATCACAAGTACCTAGATTGATTTACAAATGGTTTTCAACTGGTTCCATTGGCAGATGAACAATACCAAAAAGACCCCAAATTTACTTTATGTATGGTGATATAAGGATGGTTAGGTTAGGTATTCGTTCCCATGATCCCGCCAGAGCCGGAGGGATCTACCCAGGGATAATCCACTATATAGTGTAGAGTCCTTAGGTATGATGAAAAAAGGAGAAAAGTGAGAAATGGGAAGAGTGCGGACTGAGATAGAGCTAGAACTAGAATAAACCCAACAAGGTTCTAGTAATGAAGTCTCGGTAAGCACTGAAGGGGTTGAAGAATGAAAAAGAAATGAATGTGAAAAGGGTGAAAAGAAATAGCCCTCCAATTATTCAACCTTAGGGCAGAACCCGGGTTCAATACATATGCTACTGGTTGTTACTAAGGCAACACCGGTATTGAAGACAAGACGTCATGGACCCAGTGAAGCACTGCACTACAACTCCCCAAGCTACTCAAGTTCCTCTTAAAAGGACTTGTTTCATTCTCACGGGGAACCTACATTATCTATCGACTTTCTCTTAGAGATTGTTGATATTGGAGAAGGAGACCCTCTCCCTAGTCTCCGACATAGGAACCAAATGTGCACAATTGAGTATAGAGCCACGAGATCATCAATAAATCGCATTAAGGACACAATCAATGAAGACTCACTGTTTCACACAATGTGGAAAGTGAGAATATATCGTATGAGTCCTACGCATTATCCTTGTGGTATTGCCAGAACATCTGAGTGATATGCAAACATATTCACAATGAAGATGGAAAGCCTTCTAGAGCCAACATCAAACAAGCTCTTGGTAGGTGGCATGTGAGATATATCCAATAGATCAACCATGTGATAACTGAACAGAAACAATGGGGCGATTCAAAATTATGAATCAATCCTGGTTCAGGTTATGGATTGATGGATACCTTTGAAAAATCGGTCGTTGTGCTTAAAATCCTTTTCTCTAGTACATCGACCGTGTACTAATATTTCAAAATAAAAGGTGTTTATGATTGATAATTGATTTTCCTTAAAACCTTCGTTGTATTGCAAAAACACTTTGTATTGAGCAGTACATGATTGTTTTTCAAATCTCTTTTCGTCAATCAGTGAATCCCAATTCGCTGGTTCACTCACTCCGTGTTGTCTTCTATGAGATGTTCCGGTTTGAGAACGGCTAGAGCATCTGTGAAACCCTGTCAAGGAGATTCTTTGAAATTATACCTGATCATAGGAAGTACTTGTACTGATCAACGGGGAACCGTGGGCCGTGTACCTCAATTCAACGAAAGTGATCAAAGACACTTTCGTGCGCTTTATTGCTAACTGTTGTATGCAGGTACACCCGACGTTTGCAGCTGATCAGAATTGATAGTTCAATCCATTGCCGCATGCTCACACATCACATTCACTTCGAAATCATGATAAGTGCATCAACAACTCTAATATTTACACTCCATGCTTCTGCTACGCTGCTGCAAATATCATGAATCAACTAAAGCTTCCGCTACTCTGATGAGAAGAAATCATGATCCAGAATGTGAGCATGTCGGTCCAAAAGTCACAACATCACATAATGTCAACACTACAAAGGAAGAGTCAGAGATTTATGGAATCTGATGATCTTAAAGCTGGCTCAAAACTCATTATCACGTGGATCAGTTAAAGACCTCCACTTGGATTAACCAATCATGCAAAACATGAAGAATCAAAGACTACGGGCTACAGAGCAATGAACTTAAACAAGAATCCAAGAACAATCTTAATGTAATATCTGTTTGTATTCTATGTAATTTGAGGTGACCTCTCTTAGGGGGAGATTGTTAGGATTTAGAAAATCCAGTCGTTAAAGTGTCGGTCACCTCAAGTATATGTAATCATTAGAAAGCTCGTAGTCGTAGTTATTTAATGTTAGTTAGTATTTAGTTAAGTAACACCGTGGAGGACGGACGGGTCTTTACCCACTGTATGCCTGATCCACAGCTCGTAGGTGGCGTTTTATGTAAGGTACTATAAATACCCTCTACCTCCCAAGGTAGAGGGTTGAAGCTCATAATAAGATTTTACTTTCTCTCACTAAGTTCCCAAACCTCTTAAATTTCTCTCTCTAAAACCTATAGTGTACGCCACTTAGTATCATGGTTTGATGTGTTTGTGAAATCCAATATGTTACATTTGTCTATCCTTTTACTTATCGCTTTACTTTTATTCTTGCTTTATATTATTTGTTGTCTATGTGGTTGATGTATATGTTTGTGATGCATACTTGGTCTTTCATATAGTCAAAAACTATATTTAACGCTTTACATATTATGACACGCTTGATCAAGAAAAAGCAACCGGTCTAATAATGGTGAAACTTGATTTATAATGAACCATTAATCTTGCGGAATCTTATGTGATATTAAGGGGTTGGCCTTACATGCCGTAATGCGTTAAATGCATCCTCGCATCTAGATTAGCAAATGCAATGGTTTATACTATAATTGATACAAAATTTTTAAGTTTGAAACGGAAACGTATTCACCCCCCCCCCCCTCTACGTTTTCCACAATTGGTATCAGAGAAGGTTGGCTCTAATTTTTAAAACAAATGGTTTTCAAAACGAGTAAGGTCCTTGTATCAATTTTTGGCGAAGTCAAGCATCATATGAAAAGTGTTTTGTTGATTTTTTTTCTATTTGAAGTTTTGTTGTTAGATATCTTGTTAATCAAGCTTGAATAAAGGTAAAAATGGGTAATATAACTTCACTAAAAAGTCTACAAAGGTTAAACCTTTTCATCAGGTCAAAACATGCATTTTTGTAATTCTATTTTAGATCCGCGGATCCCTCAGTTTACACTGGACGGATCCCTCAAGCAAAGGATCCGTGGGATCCGTAGTACAGAAGACAGTTTTTGTCTGAATTTCAAAAATACATAACTATTAACCGTAAGTCGTTAGAAGTCGTGCCACCTATCGTTTTAAAGGTATTTGTGTCTACTTTCATTTATAAATGATTTAATAAACTGATTCAAAACAAAAATTTATAGAATCATTGATTTATAATAGAAAGTCATTTTTTGGTCATAACTTTTGCACAAACTTTTGATCTAATTGGAGACGGATGTTTTCGTCTTTGAATAACAATGTGTCCTCTTTTGAAATTAAGGTTTTGATCATATTTATAAAAGAAACTAATCAAGCTTGGTATACATGTTTATATTTAACACAAAGCGATGAAAAGAACTTTCGTATGCTATGCTAAATGATAAATTGTCTTCCTTGCATTACTTGATTATTTGCTTATCTCAAATAGCTTTTGTGCTTGTTTGATTGAATAACATATGTGGTTTCCTTACCTTGCTATTCATTCTCTTGCATGTCGATTTAGTAATATTCTACAAATAAATGTACTATTTGAAGGATTGTTTGGGATAACATCTAAGCTGTGTCAAAAATGTTAGTATAAATACTTAGATAAGTCATATAAGTTGAAAAATGTTTAAAACATGTAATACACTAAATGCCTTTTTGATTTAGTTTGTCATGTGTGCAACATAAATGTGTTATGTTCTTATATGATTTCTTGATTTCATATTTTCTTGTATCGTTTTCTAAGAACAACAACAATGTACATCGGATCATAACCTACACTTGTGTTGATGATGTACTCTCCCGTTTTCCTTTTCATGATCGCTTTCCAAGCTTCATAGTAGGATTGAAAACTTGATTATTTCATCCGATATACTCAAATAAAATATTTTGCAAAGCAAATATAATTGTTCATATCCGAAAGTCCAAACTCGAGCTTTCCAACAACATATATTGAACTAGCTCATCCAACCATTTCTTTGTTCACCATATGGACAACTTTTTTTTTAACATGACACCTTCGTCACCTTAGTTGTTTCAAGTATAATATTAATAAAAATGAAACAAAGTATCATCATTGTTACTCTTCGATAGGCCATTGTAGGAATATAAATTTTCCTAACTTGAGAATGAATACTGGAGAACTTATTGCACTAGAAACTCAATTTGACCTAACGGTTGAATTGCTTCCTTGATAGAAGTTGGGTATGTGGAATCACCCGTAAAAATGGTCGTGTTTAGCAGTAATTGAGCACCGCTAGTTATAGTCTCATATTCATTCTCACACTTGAGAAATTTATACTCCTAAGTTTTCCTAAAGTAAGTTTACAATGAAAATAATGTGCATTGTCTTAGGATTACTAATCAAACAAGTTGTAAAATTAGTTTTTCTTTTAGTTAATCACAACCACTTGCCTCATCAAGCGATTATCTTGCTTTGATCGAGAAGAGCTACATGACTTCATGGACGAAGCTCATTGTATGCTAATCACCATCCGTAATGACTAGATTGTCCTAAACTAGCACCTCACAACTCTTTTGTCTTGAACACCATCATTCGCTCTTTTCTTTCTAGACACATACCTTGCATGTCATTGTTAGTGTAAATGATTTACTAATCTAGACCGTAAATCTGTTTTGGGCTTCTTGAATAGTGCTTGTTAAGTTTGCTAAACTTTGTGTTATTTGTGAGCTCGATCTCATTTGATTGCCTATATGTGATCTCTACATGCTCTCATTGCTTTGCTTAACGTGTATACATGTATGCTTGCTGTAGAAATCATTAGTTTCATAATTCGAAACATAGAGCAAAATTCTGCAACTATTCTGTTAAGAAAATTTGTCTTAGACGCCGGATCCCTTAGATGTAACTAGACGGATCCCTCAGGTGAAGGATCCGTGGGATCCGGGTGGACAGAAGTTCCCTTTTAGCCTCCTTGCATCAATCCAACATTCTAGACCTTATTGGACTAGTTAAACATGCTACATTAGGATCACTTAAACTTTCCTTAGGCTTAGTTGATCTCACATTCACTCATGGATGACTTAGGATCACATTCAAAGTATTTTTGATTTATCATTAGTTCAAAACTCACCATCTTTCTGCTCCAATGTTTACACATTGTTCCTCTCATCTCAAAACACCTATTTTGATATTTCTCTCAATTTTAGCAAATTGATTTTAGTCATCCTTACCTCAAAATAGGCCAAAAACTAGTTTTTAATTTCTTATGATTTTTAAGGAATTTTGCAAATCTCTCTTAAGTCATCATCTGATCTCTAGGATCATTTAACACCACTTGACACTCTCAAATTTCTTAGTGTCATCTTTGATCATCCACTGGTGCTCATAAAGCCCTATTTCTTTCCATAAAAGGTAATCATTAGCTACCATCAATCATTTTCTCTTGATCATTTAAGTCCATCTTCATGTAAGACACTTCATAGACTGAGTAACTTAGGATATGTAGGTGCTAGACCTTGCTAGAACCCAATCACCTCTTCTTTTTTTTTACTTCATCTGTTAGCTGGGTCCCTATACTTAAGCTAGTCGGATCCCTCTAGTGAGGGAACCGGTGGAACCGTGGAACAGTATGTGCATTATCTCTTTAGATAATCATTTCAAATTTCTTTTTTCCACACAAGCACTTGTTCAACACTTAGGATTATCATTTTCTTATATGTTTCTAAATGAGTTGCATTAATATGATTCTTTACGTGTTCTTTCTTCTCGTTTCATGATTTTATGTGAATAATTTATCCATTTGTATAAATGTTTTCCTTTTGTAATAACTCTTTTGGATTCTTGTAGGATGACAATGGTCGATTTCATCATCAAGTCAAGTTGTGCTCATTCGCACATTTTTTTTATTCCTAATCTTGCATCATCCTAACCATCTTACTCCACTTTTATCACTACTCATAAAATCATCATGTCTACCACCTCTATTGAGTCATCAACCAAGTAAAAGATTCACCTTGATACCTTTCATCACCATCCCTTGCTAATCTTGAGTCTCTTTATTACCTAGTAAAACTTGACCTCTCATCACCTCTACCACAACTTCCATACCTCTAAGTCATAATGATGATTTCTATCATTATCACCGTGTCCAAGGTCTAGTTCATGAACTACGTGATGAAGTATGTCTCATGTTCTACCACATCCTACTTGTGTCAACCACAACCTCAAACCACAAGCTACTTGTGTCAACCACATGCTACAAGTGTCTCACTACCATTGCAATTCATGGTCGCTCAACCATCCTCCACAAACATCTATGTTGTCAAACCTTACAACCTCTAAACCAACCATGATGATGCAAGTAGTAGGATTATTCTCTTTTTGACACTAATCCTTTCTTTGTAGGTTCATATATATATACACTTTGATGTGTATGGGATTCTCGTCTATTTATGGAAGAAATTTTACACTAATTTTTTTTTAGGTTCTTCTTGACGCCCTCGAGCTAGGGGAGCTTCCGTCGAGCATTTATAAAGTGCATCATATGACTTACTCGTCCAAGGACGAATATAATTTTGCACTAACTTTTTGTTTTGTAGATTTTCAAAACACACTAGGAGAACTTGACACTCTCAATAAAGGGGATTTTTTTGTCAAAGAAAAAACATTGCAAATTTTGCAATAATTTTGTCTTAGCCTTCCTAAAATACTTGACGCCCTTAACAAGGGGGAGCATGCACACATTCATTCTTCAAAATTCCTTTATGTTTCAACAAAAGGGAGATTTCTTTCTCATCATATATTTTTCTTTTTTTTTCCTTAACACTAACCTTGATGTAGGTTAAGCCTCAAAACTTTGATCCAATTAGCCGTTGGCAATAATGGTTATAATTCAAAGGATCTTTCTATTTTTTTTTTCTTTGTGTGATTCTCTAGGTTCCTCTTAAAGGCGAGATCACTACCTCTTGAAGACGTGCAAGCTCAAGGTCATGAGTTGCTAAGCTTCGTCATTAGTGTTTCGTGTTGAAGGTATTGGCGAGGTGTGCCAATTGGAGCAATAAGGTGTCTTTTAATTAAACTTCACTAGGGATGATGCAAACTTGCCATTCTTGGGAGAAATTAAGTTTAAACTCCAATGACACACCCTTTTTCTTTCGACAAAAGGGGAGAAGAGTGTAAACGGAGAAGGTAATGTATAGGAAGTACGGACACAAGTAACTTTGTCATCATCAAAAAGGGGGAGATCGTTAGTGCAAATATTACAATATTTAATCTATACAGTCTCGTCTGTTTTGTTGATAACAAACATATAACTTGTAATACATAACGTAAAATGTATAAGTTACTTGAAATTAGATTTTGTCTCAACATACTCTCAACACCTCTCGACGACTCAAGTCCTTGTATGCTACAACACAGGTTCGTACATGTTTGTTATGTTGAGTTATGATCAAACCCCTAACAAACCATTAAACAAGTTTAGTTAAATAGTTTATAAAACACTTGAGTAATTTTGGTTACTTACATTTTATAAAATACATAAACATAAGTAAATGTGTTGGGTAAAACCCATGACCCAAGACCCATAATCCATGTCTAGATACATTGTACCTTGGTGGGCATTCAAGTCCATGACCCATAACCCATGATCCATGACCCATAACCCATGGCTAAAGAGGAGCGTCCCACGGATCCATCAAATGTCCCATGGATCCCTTGGAATTACAAGGGTCGGATCCCTCCAGGAGGGATCCTTAGGACAGAAACATGGTTTGTCCTTTTTGCCTATAAATAGCAAGCCACTTCTTACCATTTCAAGACACCCTTACACATAGTTTCTCTCCACCATTTCTAGGATATTTAGATCATTAGGAAAAATTTAAACCACCCTCATCTCATATGATCATAATGCTTCTAACTTTCATTTGTTGTAAGCATACTCCCTAAGTGATCCTCCAAAGCAAGCTTAGAGATATTGCATCCTTACTTAATGAAGTGATCACCCATCACAAGCATACAAGAACATGAAGATCTTCTACAACAAGCGTGGGAAACTTGTCATCTTCACTCATAGAAGACTAACTACATCATGCTTTGTGTTTTTGATGTTTAGTTTAGGATTTCATATCCATTAGACACATTGTCTTGGATATTGTCTAGTATCATATTCTTGTATCTATGACTAGACTAGATGGTTTATGTGTTTGTGCCATAAAACACAAGTTTTATTATGTTGGGCCACAAAACATAACGGGTGTCATAGATGTGTCATGTATCTATGACTAGACTAGATGGTTTATGTGTTTGTGCCATAAAACACAAGGTTTGTTATGTTGGGCCACAAAACATAACGGGTGTCATAAATGTGTCGTGTTGGTCGGGTAGTGGTTCCTCCTTTGTAATGGAACCCGGTATCTAGCCTTGTACCGGATAAAGTATAGGCGACGTTGAGAAAGGTTTGGTTCTACCTCGTGGAAGAACCCGGTATTTAGCCTTGTACCGGATAAAGTGTAGGCGACGTTGTGATAGGTTTGGTTCTACCTCATGGAAGAACTCGGTGTTTAGCTTAGTACCGGAAAAAGTGTAAGCGACGTTGTGTAAGGTTTTCTCCGCCGAGAATGGATTTTGTTGATCTAGTGAAGTAACTCTCGAGTAGGTGACTCGGGGAGTGGAGTAGGGCGAAGAGAAGCTTCGTGACCGAACAACTATAAATCTTCGTGTTGTTTTGTCTATCCTTTTACTTATCGCTTTACGTTTATTCTTGCTTTATATTGTTTATTGTCTATGTGGTTGATGTCTATATATGTGATGCATACTTGGTCTTTCATATAGTCAAAAACTATATTTAACGCTTTACATATTATGACACGCTTGATGAAGAAAAAGCAACCGGACTAATAATGGTGAAACTTGATTTATAATGAACCATTAATCTTGCGGAATCTTATGTGATATTAAGGGGTTGGCCTTACATGCCGTAATGCGTTAAATGCATCCTCGCGTCGAGATTAGCAAATGCAATGGTTTATACTATAATTGATACAAAAGTTTTAAGCTTGAAACGGAAACGTATTCACCCCCCCCCCCTCTACGTTTTCCACAAACTTCACTGGACTGCTGTTTAAGTATTTGCACAATACTAAGGATATGTTTCTGGTTTATGGAGGTGATACGAAACGAGAGCTCAGGGTTTCTTGCTACACTGATGTTGTATATCTGACAGATGTTGATGACTTAAAATCTCAGACTGGATATGTATTTGTTTTAAATGGAGGTGTTGTTGACTGGAAAAGCACAAAGCAGAGTATTTCTTCAACTTCATCTACATAAGTTGAGTATATAGTTGCTTATGATGCATCTAAAGAGGCTGTATGGATTCGAAAATTCATTTCTGGGCTTGGCATTGTTTTCACAATTGAAGAACCCATAAATATGTATTCTGATAATACTAGAGCCATTACTATGGCTAATGAAAGTGGAATCACCAAGGGTTCTAGACATTACCGCGCGAAAGTTCATTATCTTCGAGAGACCATTAAAATGGGTGATGTGAAGATATCAAAAGTTCACAAAAAATGACAACCTAGCTGATCCATTTACGAAATCTTTAGCGTATCTTAAGCATTCTAAATTGACTAGGGGTATTGGTTTGATACCAGCTAGTAGTCTCATGTAAATTTGTTTGTAATTAGTATTTGGATAATTTGGAATTGTATGAGTGTATGACAGTTATTACCTTCTGATAAATAAAGATACGAGGTATTTGTTATTTCATTCATATAATCTGTTATTCCATATTTGCATGTTTAATCCATGAAATGATTTATCATTCTAAATATGCCCATTGTCGGTTAACAATATGGGAATGAGTGTTGGTTATGTTCTGAATGTGGATTGTTCACGCTAAAATCATGTGTATTCATGATAACGCTACACGCGTCGTTCGGGGTCAAGGAAACTTCCTTTTCTTCGAGCAAGTTTTATAACACCCTAGGCAGTAAACCTAATCGTTGTAGTGTAGTAATTAGGGTAAGCCACGGGTATTGATATCGTTCTCTAGGGGAATAGGAATGCTAGTAAGGTGTTACTACGCTAAGGTTAAGGTTGAGGAAGATTATTTTTTATCTTTTTATATTTTATGAAATGGAAAGGTACGAATCTCGGGTATTGGATTTGGGGGGTTGGTAATTCCACCGATTACTCTACTATTATCTAATTATCTAAACTAAGGTTGTGGGAGTCTATGTCTAATTAATGTGTGCTCGTATGATAGTTTAAAGATGTGTTTACTTAGGTTGTATTACTCCTTAATTATCTCCTATTGATGGTTGAATTGTCACGTCCTTATTCTTAGTAGCGTTGTGTGTCTAAAGTTGTAGGGTATGCGTTTCTCCCTAACTCTTTGAACTTACCAAAGGGTCTCGTCTACAAACCCACTAGGGATGATAAACTCCTACTCTAAGGCGCTCTTTGGATAGTTTAGCCTACAACTACTCAGGTAATTATATTCTAAGGTTCACAAAGATGAATCAAGCATTAAGTACACAATGAATGACCTATCGCATTACTAGATCATTAATCAACTAAGATAAGAAACAACCAATCAATATTCAATAATTAAGTTTCATACTTCCTAAACAAACACACAAATAAATTAGCCGGACATGGAGAACATGCAAGCATACACACAAATAATCAAAGACATAATTGAATTAATGAAGTAAAGACTTATCTTGATGTAAGATAGGGTTTAAAACCCTAAAATACTGTACAAGACACCTTAGGTTCGGTTTTAGGGTTTCACTCCAAAAGACTCTCCACCAAAAGACTGAAAAATTTGGATTCTATATATAAGATTACATATGCGACGGCGTCACCTTATGTCTCCTGACGCCGTCGTGTCGCCGTCATTAGGGTTTCGTCTTGGCCACGTTAACCTTGCGACGGCGTCACCTTATGTCTGTGACGCCGTCCTCTTCAGCTTCTGACGTCGTCTGGATTGCATCTAGGCCGTCTGAGTAGCGACGGCCTACTCTTTCACAACTAGACGTCGTCACTTGAAAATACGAGTTTTGAGTTCTGAATCGTCACAAAAATCTTGGGACGGCGTCGCCATTAGCACCTGACGCCGTCGCCTTCTAATTTCAGCAACTGTGAGTGTCTCGATCTTGAGTTTTGAGCATAAAAGTTCACTGCTGCAGATCAACACTTTCTCATCCGGCAGCGATGAGTCTGCCGGATCTACGTTAGGTCTGCTGCAGTCTTCGACTTCTCCTGCCGCAGTGTCTGTATTCCACTGCGGCAGCGTTCCAATTGCACCGGTTCTGCTTTGGGATTACTGCCGCTGTGCTGCCGCAGTCCTCTGTATTCCACTGCGGCAGCGTATACATTAGAATATATATCTTAGGTTTAAAAAGTCAGAAAACCACCTCTCAGAAAACCTCACTTTGGGATTTTGGCTTGGATTCCACAGAACATGTCATAAAATCCCAAAATTTGGGATAGAATGTAGTTCTA
>BPTQ01000007.1:150075536-150087887 GCA_019973895.1 Chrysanthemum seticuspe
TGTATAAGAGACAGGAATTGAAAAGATCAAAACACTTGGGGTACATTATTATGCAAACAAAGGGAATTTGAATTTAACGTTCCCTTCCCGTCATTTCATAAACTTTAACTTTTCCCACGAATCCCAATCGTCCCAAAACTGTATACAAAGGATATGACTCGACTTAGCAACTTATGCAAGCAACTAGATAATTGAACTAAGGGTTTAGGGTGATAACAAACATTTGCACTAAAAGTGAGTGCATAAGGGGTAGGCTAAGGCGATTTGGGTGTATATTTGGGGGTGGGGTGTAAACAATGCTCTTCATTGATATTCCGGAAAAACCGAAACATCACGAGAACCGTGAAAAGGATAGGCTCTGAGGGGTTAACTAGGGGTATCGTGTACTAAAGATGAGTACAACGCAAGGGGTGTGGGGGAATTACTCAACCGATATGGAAGAAGTAATTATATTACAGGTATCAAACAAGGGTTATCCTAATGCCTCTTATCATTTAGTTATTCCTAACTACACAAGTGTAGCCTCACTTGCGATCTCGAAATGCATCACAAAACAAGTTCTAGAATCTAATATACTACCAGTTCACACTCTAAGCATTAAAGATGAATGCTTTAATTCCTACTAATCTAAGGGCGATCCTCACATTTTGGTGGAATTTGGGTGGTAAAGGGTTTTTTGTGCTAGTCATGCAACTTCCTATCCATGAGACGCTTTTGTTAAGACTAATGGCCCACTCCTATATGTCATAAAAAAAATTTAAATTTGGTGCCAAAATTACCCTAACCGACATTTTCTCATGGTTTATTACACAATCACATTTGGACAAAACAAATTGTCAAGGATAAGCATAGTTTCAAAGTTCCCGTTTTATTTTCCCTCCCTACACTTAAACTGAACATTGTCCCCAATGTTCCCCGAAAGTATCAAAGTTATGATAAAAGAAGGTAATCAAAAACGAAAGAAACTAATACTCCCCTGATTAGCTCGGTAGGATCCGTGTAAAGTGGTGGTTAAATCCTTCTTCAAGAAGAACGTTAGCGTTAAAAGCTTCTTCTCATCTTATGTATCTTCTTCTTGGTAAATTAAACCTGCACACTTGAAGAAAACAAACAACCCAACGCATCAAACCGAACAAACAAAAATCTTAACAAGATGTAATTCCAAACTTAAATAGGATATAATGCTTGTGGAATGGATGTTTGCAGATTTTCTAGAAAATTAAGACCTGGAAAATTCCAAAAATTTATAAGTAGCACAGAAAATGAGAAAAAGTAGTAAGCAGTTTCTACTCCTCCTGACGCCGTCAGGTTATCCTGACAGAAACTGGTCTGCGATTTTCTGAAAAAAAAATCTGGAAAATTTATATCTTTAGAAACTGGAAAAATTCCTGCAAAACATCCATTATGACTCGATACAAGCATTTGACTCTAACAAACACACATATATATCTTTTAAATAATTGGAATTCTCGTGTTCACGTTTCTTTTGAAAACGTGTGTAATCCTCCCTACACTTATCCCTTATGTAAAATACCTTTATATGTAATTAAGACGAGGTTAAAGACAAAATAAAGCATTTTTACAAATTCAAACATGAGAATAAACAATTAATAAAAGATATACGACACACAAATGAAAATGAAAAACAAATACACATGGGTTGCCTCCCAAGAAGCGCTTGTTTTTGTTCGAGTCACGAGCCTGACTCTACCCTTATTTAACAGATAAAGGGGAAGTTTTCCCTACACTTAAGTTTAAGTGCGGGTGATAGTAGCGATACACACCCTTAGGGTGGAAATTTGCTACGTGAGGAGAGGGTGATGGGTGATTTATATGCTCAAAGGAGCGTGCTCCATTCATTATAACCTTACCTAAGTCTATTGGTGTAGCGGGTGAATCAAATCTCCCTCCTAAAAATGGATCATCTTCTATCAACTTCAAAAGATTCTTAGTTAAGGATCCATCTTGACCTAATAAACCCGGTTTAAACCCATAATGTTTCTTGTTATCAACCATGAATGAGTGATATAAGTGTGTAAGGTCATGGGTTACTCCTATATTAGCTTCCACTCTACATGGCATAGAATCTACCACCTTTATCAAGCAACTACCCGGACTATCTATTTTGATGGGTGGATTGGGGCCTAATTCAATTCCAAGATTCACATCTAAAGACGGAACATTGGGTAAGGTTTTTGGTTGAGGCTCCGGTTCATCAAAATTAGGAACTTTCCTAGGACTAAGAGAGAGGTCATGACAATAATCATCTAAACCTACATTCTCTAGTGGCGTTTGGTCCAAAGGTTCTCTATCAATCGGGGCTCCTATAGTCTCTTCCACTTCTTCCGGGTAAGTTATAGGTGATGTGTGTTCCTCAAGTGATGGTAGGGCTTGTGGGCTTGGAGTTTCCACCTTTTTCTCCATTATATCTAGATCTCCTAAATGTTTGAAATCTATCCCACACATGCAACTAGGTATTTTAGCTTCAACCATCTCACAATCTTGTTTGGGTTTAGGTTCCATGTTCTTAAAAACTAGGTCTTTTTTATCATGATTCCTAAGGTTAGATAAATCCTTCTTATCCATTTCCTCAAGTTGTAACAACTTAAGGTCTATGCATAGGAGGCTTTTCTGAAAAATTCTAAAGATGGTGTCACTAAAAGGAGTTGATCTTGACAACGATCGTTGAATAGAAGCCACACAAACACAAAATATATCAAATCCATCCAATCTTACACCCTTCTTCTTTTGGATATCTTTAAGATGATTCACAAATTTATCAGAACAATGAAAAGGAACCCGCCTTGCGAAATTCAATTGTTCCTCATTTGTTAATGATTCCAATGCAACTTCACTTGCCATAGCGACAAATGAAAAGGGTTTTACGAACACAAACACAAAGAAGGGGGATACACTACAAGGAAGCTAATAAAAAGAAAAAAAATCTCACTTGATAGGAATCTTTTGAGTAGACCTAAACGAGATAGACTACTAACTAGCTATTCTATTCCCCGACAGCGGCGCCAAAAACTTGATAACGCTACACGCGTCGTTCGGGGTCAAGGAAACTTCCTTTTCTTCGAGCAAGTTTTATAACACCCTAGGCAGTGAAACTAATCATTGTAGTGTAGTAATTAGGGTAAGCCACGAGTATTGATATCGTTCTCTAGGGGAATAGGAATTCTAGTAAGGAGTTACTATGCTAAGGTTAAGGTTGAGGAAGATTATTTTTTATCTTTTTATATTTTATGAAATGGAAAGGTACGAATCTCGGGTATTGGATTTGGGGGGTTGGTAATTCCACCGATTACTCTACTATTATCTAATTATCTAAACTAAGGTTGTGGGAGTCTATGTCTAATTAATGTGTGCTCGTATGATAGTTTAAAGATGTGTTTACTTAGGTTGTATTACTCCTTAATTATCTCCTATTGATGGTTGAATTGTCACGTCCTTATTCTTAGTAGCGTTGTGTGTCTAAAGTTGTAGGGTATGCGTTTCTCCCTAACTCTTTGAACTTACCAAAGGGTCTCGTCTACAAACCCACTAGGGATGATAAACTCCTACTCTAAGGCGCTCTTTGGATGGTTTAGCCTACAACTACTCAGATAATTATATTCTAAGGTTCACAAAGATGAATCAAGCATTAAGTACACAACGAATGACCTATCGCATTACTAGATCATTAATCAACTAAGATAAGAAACAACCAATCAATATTCAATAATTAAGTTTCATACTTCCTAAGCAAACACACAAATAAATTAGCCGGACATGGAGAACATGCAAGCATACACACAAATAATCAAAGACATAATTGAGTTAATGAAGTAAAGACTTATCTTGATGTAAGATAGGGTTTAAAACCCTAAAATATTGTACAAGACACCTTAGGTTCGGTTTTAGGTTTTCACTCCAAAAGACTCTCCACGAAAAGACTGAAACATTCGGATTCTATATATAAGATTACATATGCGACGGCGTCACCTTATGTCTCGTGACGCCGTCGTGTCGCCGTCATTAGGGTTTCGTCTTGGCCACGTTAACCTTGCGACGGCATCACCTTATGTCCGTGACGCCGTCCTCTTCAGCTTCTGACGTCGTCTGGATTGCATCTAGGCCGTCTGAGTAGCGACGGCCTACTCTTTCACAACTAGACGTCGTCACTTGAAAATACGAGTTTTGAGTTCTGAATCGTCACAAAAATCTTGGGACGGCGTCGCCATTAGCACCTGACGCCGTCGCCTTCTAATTTCAGCAACTGTGAGTGTCTCGATTTTGACTTTGGCCATTTTCTTCATATATTCGCGCCTTTTCGTCCAAATAAGTGTCATTCCAGCATTTTGCCTTCAAGAGATCTAAAAAGTGAAAAGGAACGATATTAAGCAATAACGGATACAAAAGTGATCAAATAAGGACTTAAACGACCCCTCAAAATGGTACCTTTTAAAACCTTATCAATTCACAAGCGATGCATATTGGATACCCCAACTTTCAAACATTTACTTTTGGATCCTTGTCAAAAGTAAAATATTGAAAATGATTTGTTAAGTCATCCTTAGACTTGAGATACAAGCAAGTTCTATTATGTGTGGATATCACTTTTGTAAGTATAAGCCAAGCGCTATCCTGAATAAGATAGTTATAAAAGTTATATTTCGAAGTGATGTGAAGCAGCATCCACATCACTTGTAGTCAACAAAGGATTTGTTACTCCACTTGATATGTGCAGAAAGATACCATAGGCCCTCTCCAGATTTAATAAGATAATTTTTTGTCCAAACCCAAAGGGTAATTCAAGATGATTCTTGATTAAATTTGGTATATCTGAATTAAATTCTATAACGAGATTCTAAATGGTTAAACTATATGGAATGAGTTAGGATCCATATCGATGGTTTAACGGTATCTATAACAAAAGATGATAAAAGCAAGACATAAATGACCATGCCACTGAGAAAGATTTAAGAAACTATATCTCAGACACCTTTAGTTAAATAGCGAGTGAGAGTGTTGCTAGACGCCTCAGTCGTTGGTATTTGTGCTATCTGCTACTCCAACTCCCAAGTGGGAGCTGTTAGAATATGTGAGTCGGATAGGGTAGAACACGCTAAGGGTGTGTAAGCCTATTGGGGCACACACGTTAAACACGAGAGTATGTTATTCGTTTATAGCTTGAAATTTGACTCGTTAAACTTAAGACCCGATTACTTCATGATCCAAGCCCTTTGGCCGGTTCCAAAGTGGGTCGTTTGGAATGGGTATGGGCTAATGGGAGTTGTGTAAGATATGGTATGTGGGTTACTTGGTGACCAAGTTTGGAGCCCAAGGTTGCTAGGTTTTGAAGGCTATATATACACCTATACTAGCTTCTAAAACCTCACGACATACTCTCTTTTCACAGCTTGTATTCACCGATTCCATCATCATCATTCTAACTTGATCAAAACCCTAATCCGATCTAGGTTTAGTGTTTTGTTCGTATCACTTGAAAACCTTAAGTTGCATCTCTTTGATCTAAGTTTCGTTCAAGGGTTGTGATACGCGTTCTTGGTTTATTCCTAGTCGAATCTGAAGATAGAAAGTGGTGATTGTGGTTGTTGTTCTCGGGCAGAAAAGAAAACAAACAAGTTACCCTTTTATTCGATATCGGATAAAGGGAAAGTTTGTTTATCGGTTTTGTTCTAGATCTCGGACAACAAGGAACAGTTATAGGATTTGTTTGGTTTGAGGGGTTTGAGCATATACAAGGTTTGTTTGGTTAAACGTGACACGACTTGCATATCGGGCGTATTCGGGTTATGTGTTTGTGTGAGAACTCGTAGAGGTAATTGATGAGTGTCTAAATACTCATCATTTTTGTACCATTTAAACTGCAAAAACATCTGAAAACACTCAGAAATGCATCAAAATGATAAAAATATCACAAATAAGTGTTTTATGTGTTTTAAATGCAAAAATATCAAAATCTGGTGAAAAACGTATCAAATTTGCATAATTGGCAGTTTTAGTCCCCCAAGTTTTAAAAGTTGTCAAAAACAGTCCCTGGTAAATCTAAATAAATAAAAATGTTATTCAAGGTCCCTGAAATATTCTAACTTTTCAAAAATGGTCCTTGAATAAATCTTTTGTTAAATGGCAGAAAAGGTCCCTGAACTTTCATAAAATGTCAAGTTTGGTCCCTGGAAAATTGAAAATGTCAAAACTGGTCCTTGTACTATTGGAACTTGTCAATATTGGTCCCTTGTAACAACTTTGGAGAAATTATAGTTTTGGTCCCTCTAATTTGGTAGATTTGCAAATTGGTCCCTATAATATTAAACCATGCCTTGTCAAAACTGAATTGAACCCCTGCCTTTATACCATTTTGGACCCCCTGTCATTACCTATTTTTGACCCCTTCCATTATGCCCAGTCAAACCAAGTCAAACTCTATCCTTTCCCTCTCACCACTGTACACCTGTCTCTCCCAAGTTGCTCTGCAAATCCAGCCACCATCACCTCACCTTTTCACCTTATCCCTTCAACACTACCCATCATCATCATACCTAGCCACCCCCCCCCCTAGTTACAGTCTAAAAGTCAACAGAGGTCAAAATAACCCTTTCCCGCCAAAATTGGATAAATGGCCAAGATGATCTCTGTTCATCCATTGGCTCAAAAGAGAGGTGGGATGTGCTCAGAAACACGTGGCAAGACCTTTTGGGTATAAAAGAAGGAAGAAGAAACAAGAAATAAGGAGTAGTTAGTTTTACATTTTTCCTTGTATGTCGTATTTAAAATTTCTATGTCTTAAATAAACTTTAAGTTGTAATTTCAAGTATTAATGTATGAACCTTAGTTAATTCAGTGTATTGGAACTAATTTCAAGTATTAATTCCAAGTTTGAGAAATTTTCATGTAAAGTCAACGAAAGTCAACTGATAAAGCTCATCTTAATTTTAGTGTAATTTGTGTTTAAAAGCTTTTTAGTATAAGTAATTCAGATTTTAGAAGTCCATTTCAGTTCAAAATTTCAATGTTTAATGAAAAGTTTTCTTTAAACATATGTTTTGGTTACATAAAGGACTGTTTGGTTTGTGGGTTAAAATGGGTCAAAAGAGAGTTTTGAACCATTTTGGGTTTAAAAATCAGTTAAGTCCAAGCATTTAAGTTTGTGTTTAGAGTTGTAAAAGAGTTTTACAAGGATTCATAACTTTTTAGTTTTAATTGGTTATAAAAAAAATATATATATATTTGAATTCCTCAGTCTTTTGCATAGCAGTTTAAGCAAGATTTTGTTGAGATAAAAAATTATAAAAAATAAAAATCACAAGTTCATTAGCTTATCTTACTTGTGTCAAAAGGAGAAAATTCAAAAAAATGTCTTAAGGGGTCTGCAAGTGGTTCAAAGTGGGTGGTTTGGGAACTTACTTGTTCTGTGCAGGGGTGATCAGTCCACATCCATGGTTCTTCTCAGCTTATTAATAAGCTGCAAACAGCTTGTTAATAGTGTCTATTGGGAGAAAAAGCAAGTGGACTAGGTGTGCTTCAAGTAGCTAGAAGCTCAGGTCCCAGCTCACCTTCTAGCTTATCTCAAATAAGCTCCAAAGTGAGCCTCTTTGGCCTGTTTGTTGCAGTCACATAGCAGCTAAGCATGTAACTTTTTGTTTCATGTGCTTATTGGTATTGTTAGTTAGCTTAATTAGGTTTGTATTCTCTTATTAGTTTACTCAGCTTAGGTTTTAGTGTAGCTTGTGCTTATAAATGCATAAGGTGTGTTTGGTTGAGTCTGTTCCCACAACAGAAGCAATCAGTTTATGCCTTAGCTTATTAGGCTTGGTTTTAGCTTATTTAGACTTTCTAGGAGTTCATCAGTTAATATGTGTTAGCTTAGTTCAGGTATTGCTTTTTCAAAAGTGCTCATTTGCCTTAAAAGATCTTCAAGGGTGTTTGTTTAAAGCTAGTTGTGAGCTGCTATAAATAAGCAGTCTCAACTGCTTATTCCATTGAGTCCTTAGGATCTCTGTCTGCTTCTTAGAACTCCCCAGCTTCATTTAGACTTAGCCTAGTATAAAGTAGCTTATCCTATTTTTATCTTTAGCTTAGCTTTTTGTTTGTATAAGCTTATGTGTGCCTAAATCTCTGTCAAAGGGTTGTTTGGTTGGGTCTGCCCACAACAGTGGTCAAATAAGCTGTTAAAACAGCTTATTTGAAGTCCTCTCAAGATAAGTTTTCATAAAATGTTTTTATGTTCACCTTATCTTTGAATTGTAAAAAGAAAAAGTTAAAAATAAAATGGTTCAAAAAAATGTGAGAGACCAGGGTCGAACCTGGGTCTCCAGACTCAGAAACTTAACACACCACACCACAACCATCTGCGCCCTTGGGACTTGTCTCACAAGTTTTACACAAACAGATCATTTAACCATTAAATCCGGTTTTACCTATAAGCTCTCTTGAGCTTATTCAAAGCTTATTTTCCAAAACAAAAGCCTGTTTTCTCATTTTTCTTAGGTCCAAAACTACTCATAGTAGTTTCTGTGAATTTTTCATATTTTTCTGAAAACGTTTAGTATTTTTAATAATTAATTTAGTTAAATCTAGTTTTTAATTCATAATAAATAATTTAAGAGTCAAAAAAATACCCGGCTTTTTCCTAAAATTTTCTTTTGTCACATAGAACGTAAGAAAATTGTTTTTACATTCGTAGGACTTTTATTTCATAAATTTTACGTTTTAACTTGCGCACTCGCGTAATTTTTATACTTAACGTACGTTTTTTATTTTAAGTCACGTTTTAGATAATTTAAGTTTACGTTTTAATTAAAATAGTTTATTTAAGTTATTTTGTTTTATAAATCATAGAAAAACATCATTTTGCAAATAGTGATAGCGTTTATTTAATATAATTTATCTTTTTAATTTTCTTTAATTTGCATTTAAGCCCCTGTAATTTATAGACTTTCTCTTTAGGTATAGATCAATCACAATCCTTTCCCGTTCAAATCTTCTCGATCACTACACATTTGATTATTCTCGCACAGCTCGTTGGGACTTAACGACCTGGGGAAACACTATACTCTCCTGGACTTCATTGCATTCGTGTTTAAACTGTTTTAAGTTTCTTACGGTCGGCCATTCACAAGTGGCCGGCTTGAGTGAGAAAACTTGACGGTTTTGCACCAATCAAATTTTGGCGCCGCTGCCGGGGAGCAGTGCTAATAGTCTTACGTTTAGCAGATTAGTGGTTTTGAATAATCACTCCTTGTGTATACCATCTATATATGTTTATATTTTCTTTTAAAAATCAAAAACCCAAAAAGATTTTCTTTCTTATTTTCACAAAATGTTTATTCAAAAATCCAAAAATATCCATCTTTACCCTCTCACATCTTTGATTCTTCATCCCTACCCCTCTGAAAACATTTGATTCTTTCTATGTCTTATCCTCACCCTCTTGGTTGTCAATGGTGTGGTGGTCCTTATAATGGTGGCAATTGCCCCAGTTGTAGCATGGTGGAATCAGGAAACGGGTCTGTCTATAACCAGGATCCCTATTCCTACCATAACACAACTGATTTATTCCATCAGCTATCACACTGTGAGACTCAGCAGTTTTACTGTTGTGAGTACTGTGGTGGTTCACACTCCAGTTCTGATTGTCAATCGGGAAACACGCTTGTCTATGAGCAGGTTCCTGATAACAATTATGACTACAACACATATGACTCACAACCACATCAGTTTTACTGTTGTGAGTATTGTGGAGGTCCTCACTCTAGCTCTGATTGTCAAACAAGGAATCCATTTCCTTGTAACAATTACGACTCTTCATATCATGACCAACCTCTACAGTACCAAGTAAATCAGGCACCACCTCAGCCTGAGCCACTTCCTCAAAATCTTCTCCTTGATCTTTTGAATTTAGTGAAAGATTTGAAGGAATGTAAACATCCCCAAGATAATCCAAATGAAAAATCCATGGAAGTTTTGTTAGCTGAAGAGCGGACTGCTAAATTAGATTCCCAGATTGCCTTTGAAAAATCTATTAGGGAATCAATTGCAAAAGAAAAAGCAGCCAAATCTAGCTCTCGATTTCGTTTCATTCCTGATGACGATGATGATGAAGTTACCCTTGATATTAGTCAACTTTGTACAAATTCATCAAGTTCATCAGTTGAAATTCCTTCCATGAAAAATCAGGGAGAAAAGACTATGATGGAATTACTAGCAGAAGAACAAATGGAAAGTATAAAACATATGTATGCTAGTCCTTCTAAACTCCCTCAGTCAGTTGATATCCCAGCAGTTGAGATTCCATCTCAAACAACTGCTATCACACCCGAAGCTCCCACTCACTCTCTGAGCATGGGGGACGAGCATCTTGACACTGTCCCTGAAAAGGAATCGGACGAATTCATAAAGTCTAGTGTTGAGAACCTTGTCCCAATCCCGAGAGAGTCACAGGGAACTTCTGATCATATGTGTGATTCTCTTTCCCCTCTTGAGTGTTCAAAAGATCATTTTGATACTTTCTCCGATCTTAGCGACGATTGTGCTTCTTATGGAGACATTGAGTATGTTGAGGCATCACTTCCACAGTCTGATCCTCTTCTTGAGGAGTTCACCGATGAACTCACTCACATCAGTCCACTTTCATCAGAAAGTGACGATGATCTCTTTGATTTCGAAGCCGGTCTTGGAGAAACTAAAAATCTCCTATATAATGATCATCCACTCATTTCTTGTCCCATTTCCGACTCTTCCATTCCTTCTCTCACTCCAAATGAGGAAGATGACAACTTTTGGAAGGAGGTCGATGCTTTTCTTAGTGATGAGTCAATTCCAACAGGGATTGACGATACTTACTTTGATTCGGAGGGAGACATCCTCTTTCTTGAAAATCTGTTGATTAAAGAACCATTTCCAGCTCTCCCTCCCGGAAATTTTGTTGCCAATCACCATACAAGCTTCAAGTCTAAACTTAAAAATCTAACAAATGGTGATTTGCTCCTCACTAATGAAGAATGGGATTGCATTGTGATGCACATCTTTATTCCATTTTTCACAAATGGTGTGGTTTCTCGTTCCCTTTTCTCCTTCAGGAATGAGGACACTATTTTTTATCCCGGCATTTTCATTTATTATTTTTGAGCCGGTTCTGTCTGTATCTCATCGGTGTGGAACTTTCACGTACTTCAATGTTTATCCAAACATCTTGAATGAAAGTCCGATGGAGATTGTCTCTTCCACTTACTTCCCCATGAACCAATTAATTCGGGGTCGAGTCAAGCTAGCGACTCGGTAATCAAAAACAGTAGTTAAACATGGGTTTTCACCCGTGTGTACCACCCTAGTGTGGGGGAGATACCCCACATATTGTATATAGATCTAAAAAATGAATGAAAATTGTAAATATTAAAAAAGAGAATAATTGTTGTGTTTCTACACTTAGCTAGTAATGTTATCTTTTTACGTTATAAGTTTCGGCATAACAGCCGGTACTTTGAATATTGAGGACAATATTCATTTCTAAGTGTGGGGGGAAAATTCTTGCGAATTTTGATCATAAATGTACCCTTTTAGTCCCTTTTCCCCCCAAAATGGCCAAATTTTAAAAATTTTTTTTACTGGAAGTACTATGTACTAAACACAACAAATGGTAATCAGTCCACCATGTCTAACCCACATAAGGATTGGCTAATCCAGGAGCAAACGGCTCTTGGTAAAGATATCTCAAATCCGTTGACGGCTTACAATTTGCCCAAAATTGTATGGTATTCAGCTCACCATATCCTTAAAAGTGAAGAGTTGGCTAGCCCGCAAGTTTTACCATGTTTTTACTACTCATAAATCTGTGAGTAGTTAGGGGGTGTGATTCTATAACGATCAGGGATCGTTACAAAATTCTTTTTAATTACCTAAAGTAGAGAAATGGTTTTCGGTAATGAAGACCTCATCGGTTTACAAAGTCAAGTTCATTCTTGGAACCATGTGGCTATTGGTTCACTAAAACTCGTTTAGTGGTCGAAAGTTGCCTAAACTAAACAGAAATGGTCTTCGGCAAACGAAGACCTGATCGGTTGAGAATCTATTTAATAGTCATAATAGAAACCACTCAGCTAATGGTTAATACCAAAAAGGTGACGGAAATGGTGTTCGGTATTTGAACGCCCGATCGGTTGAGAAGTGAAAATTCCTATACCACTCGACTTATGGTATGTTAAAACCCGTTTAACATTCGGCAGTTGCCTAAACTCTATAGAAATGGTTCTCGGCAAACGAGGACCTAATCGGTTAGGAATACACCCAATCTGTACCACCTGACTAATGGTAAACAACACAAATCATGTATCATGAAGGTCATTT
>BPTQ01000007.1:150087897-150098734 GCA_019973895.1 Chrysanthemum seticuspe
GGTTATCATGTTCCTGGTCAAAACTGTAAAAGTTAAAAGGTCCCTGGTTTGAACTGTAAAAATGTTATTCAAGGTCCCTAAAATATTCTAACTTGTCAAAAATGGTCCTTGAATAAATCTTTTGTTAAATGGCAGAAAAGGTCCCTGAACTTTCATAAAATGTCAAGTTTGGTCCCTGGAAAATTGAAAATGTCAAAACTGGTCCTTGTACTATTGGAGCTTGTCAATATTGGTCCCTTGTAACAACTTTGGAGAAATTACAGTTTTGGTCCCTCTAATTTGGCAGATTTACAAATTGGTCCCTATAATATTAAACCATGCCTTGTCAAAACTGAATTGAACCCCTGCCTTTATACCATTTTGGACCCCCTGTCATTACCTATTTTTGACCCCTTCCATTATGCCCAGTCAAACCAAGTCAAACTCTATCCTTTCCCTCTCACCACTGTACACCTGTCTCTCCCAAGTTGCTCTGCAAATCCAGCCACCATCACCTCACCTTTTCACCTTATCCCTTCAACACTACCCATCATCATCATACCTAGCCACCCCCCCCCCCCCTAGTTACAGTCTAAAAGTCAACAGAGGTCAAAATAACCCTTTCCCGCCAAAATTGGATAAATGGCCAAGATGATCTCTGTTCATCCATTGGCTCAAAAGAGAGGTGGGATGTGCTCAGAAACACGTGGCAAGACCTTTTGGGTATAAAAGAAGGAAGAAGAAACAAGAAATAAGGAGTAGTTAGTTTTACATTTTTCCTTGTATGTCGTATTTAAAATTTCTATGTCTTAAATAAACTTTAAGTTGTAATTTCAAGTATTAATGTATGAACCTTAGTTAATTCAGTGTATTGGAACTAATTTCAAGTATTAATTCCAAGTTTGAGAAATTTTCATGTAAAGTCAACGAAAGTCAACTGATAAAGCTCATCTTAATTTTAGTGTAATTTGTGTTTAAAAGCTTTTTAGTATAAGTAATTCAGTTTTTAGAAGTCCATTTCAGTTCAAAATGTCAATGTTTAATGAAAAGTTTTCTTTAAACATATGTTTTGGTTACATAAAGGACTGTTTGGTTTGTGGGTTAAAATGGGTCAAAAGAGAGTTTTTAACCATTTTGGGTTTAAAAATCAGTTAAGTCCAAGCATTTAAGTTTGTGTTTAGAGTTGTAAAAGAGTTTTACAAGGATTCATAACTTTTCAGTTTTAATTGGTTATAAAAAAATATATATATATTTGAATTCCTCAGTCTTTTGCATAGCAGTTTAAGCAAGATTTTGTTGAGATAAAAAATTATAAAAAATAAAAATCACAAGTTCGTTAGCTTATCTTACTTGTGTCAAAAGGAGAAAATTCAAAAAAATGTCTTAAGGGGTCTGCAAGTGGTTCAAAGTGGGTGGTTTGGGAACTTACTTGTTCTGTGCAGGGGTGATCAGTCCACATCCATGGTTCTTCTCAGCTTATTAATAAGCTGCAAACAGCTTGTTAATAGTGTCTATTGGGAGCAAAAGCAAGTGGACTAGGTGTGCTTCAAGTAGCTAGAAGCTCAGGTCCCAGCTCACCTTCTAGCTTATCTCAAATAAGCTCCAAAGTGAGCCTCTTTGGCCTGTTTGTTGCAGTCACATAGCAGCTAAGCATGTAACTTTTTGTTTCATGTGCTTATTGGTATTGTTAGTTAGCTTAATTAGGTTTGTATTCTCTTATTAGTTTACTCAGCTTAGGTTTTAGTGTAGCTTGTGCTTATAAATGCATAAGGTGTGTTTGGTTGAGTCTGTTCCCACAACAGAAGCAATCAGTCTATGCCTTAGCTTATTAGGCTTGGTTTTAGCTTATTTAGACTTTCTAGGAGTTCATCAGTTAATATGTGTTAGCTTAGTTCAGGTATTGCTTTTTCAAAAGTGCTCATTTGCCTTAAAAGATCTTCAAGGGTGTTTGTTTAAAGCTAGTTGTGAGCTGCTATAAATAAGCAGTCTCAACTGCTTATTCCATTGAGTCCTTAGGATCTCTGTCTGCTTCTTAGAACTCCCCAGCTTCATTTAGACTTAGCCTAGTATAAAGTAGCTTATCCTATTTTTATCTTTAGATTAGCTTTTTGTTTGTATAAGCTTATGTGTGCCTAAATCTCTGTCAAAGGGTTGTTTGGTTGGGTCTGCCCACAAGAGTGGTCAAATAAGCTGTTAAAACAGCTTATTTGAAGTCCTCTCAAGATAAGTTTTCATAAAATGTTTTTATGTTCACCTTATCTTTGAATTGTAAAAAGAAAAAGTTAAAAATAAAATGGTTCAAAAAAATGTGAGAGACCAGGGTCGAACCTGGGTCTCCAGACTCAGAAACTTAACACACCACACCACAACCATCTGCGCCCTTGGGACTTGTCTCACAAGTTTTACACAAACAAATCATTTAACCATTAAATCCGGTTTTACCTATAAGCTCTCTTGAGCTTATTCAAAGCTTATTTTCCAAAACAAAAGCCTGTTTTCTCATTTTTCTTAGGTCCAAAACTACTCATAGTAGTTTCTGTGAATTTTTCATATTTTTCTGAAAACGTTTAGTATTTTTAATAATTAATTTAGTTAAATCTAGTTTTTAATTCATAATAAATAATTTAAGAGTCAAAAAAATACCCGGCTTTTTCCTAAAATTTTCTTTTGTCACATAGAACGTAAGAAAATTGTTTTTACATTCGTAGGACTTTTATTTCATAAATTTTACGTTTTAACTTGCGCACTCGCGTAATTTTTATACTTAACGTACGTTTTTCATTTTAAGTCACATTTTAGATAATTTAAGTTTACGTTTTAATTAAAATAGTTTATTTAAGTTATTTTGTTTTATAAATCATAGAAAAACATCATTTTGCAAATAGTGATAGCGTTTATTTAATATAATTTATCTTTTTAATTTTCTTTAATTTGCATTTAAGCCCCTGTAATTTATAGACTTTCTCTTTAGGTATAGATCAATCACAATCCTTTCCCGTTCAAATCTTCTCGATCACTACACGTTTGATTATTCTCGCACAGCTCGTTGGGACTTAACGACCTGGGGAAACACTATACTCTCCTGGACTTCATTGCATTCGTGTTTAAATTGTTTTAAGTTTCTTACGGTCGGCCATTCACAAGTGGCCGGCTTGAGTGAGAAAACTTGACGGTTTTGCACCAATCAGGTAATCGTGTTGATTACTTGGTTTATTTGTTTGATAACTTGCGGGTGACTACGAGGGTTAGTTTTCTTGTTTCCTTTTATACTGCATTTGTTTATTATACGTGTTAATCTAACTGCTTAAACTAGATCCATATTTCACTCCGTACTCGTAGTGTTAAATGGTTAACATGATTATAAAAAACCCAACAATGGGTGACATGAACCTGGTAGGGCAGTGTAAGAGGTTAGGAATAAAAGGTCATAAAGGATGAGAATTCTTGGTCCTAACCTTACACTGCCAAAGGAGGATGGATGGAAATATAGTTTGATAAAGTCATTAGTGTTTGATGACGCCAGGCATTGTGCTTATTTCTTATGCTTGTCTTGTGAGAGAGAGAGGGGGTGTGCAAGTTCTTAGCTTAAGGTATATCACAGTGTTTGGAAATGTAGTCATCACTTATGATTCTTCAAATTTGATGTATGGAGCATATGCCTATGATGATGCCTTCTAGTTCTATATCTTCATTGTTCAGAGTGAGGATGTTGCTGCCTGAAATGCTGTAGATTATAGAGCTAATAGGAAATGTAGTCATTATGTGATATGCATTGGTGAAGATTAGGTGAATATAGGTTGTTGGTATTTTCTGTTTTAATCAGTATGGTTAGCAATATAGTTTGATATATGTTCTTTTATTTGTTTTCTGTTGATCTGAACTTTTGGGCATGTACATAACTATTAGACGTAAAAAGAAACCAAAACTTAGGTTAAAAGTAATATTACTACTTATTACTTAACAAACAAAAAAACATAAATTTTTTTCTAACTAAATGGGTAACAAGCTGAAATGGATGAGTCATACTTCATAGTTAACTAGGTTAAGAAATATATTTATTAAAGTTAGAATTAAATACAACAGAATGTAAATGTCTAAACTAACTATAATTATAATAGTTTTTTTTTCTTTTATTCGAGTTTAGACGAAGTAAAACTTGATGGTTCAACAAAATATAAATTTAAATTAGCTTGATGTCATATTGTAGGTTGTTGGGTGCGCTAGATACATTATAATGGATTAAGTTACTCAAATGAATCCAAAAAAATTAGGGCTATTCGGGTTGAGGTGGCACAACTTCAACAGGAGAATTGCAGCCCATCAATAGCAACCTAGGTACCCAACAAAAGAAGATGGCTCAAGAATTATTTTGAGCTTTTTTGTTATTTGAAGCAAAGTTTCAGAAAAAGGCCCAAATTGGAACACAAGCCAAAATAAATGCAAAAGATAGGTTAATAAATGTTTTGAAATTCGTATTGACCCGTTCGATTGAACCGTGAAACGAATCACGGGAAGCCAGTTTTGAAGAAAGAATCAGTTAAACTGTGAACTGAAAGCTCGGTTGGTCAATTACGAAACTGAATTTTAAGACATTGAGTTAATCGAGATTACCAGACTCATAAGAGTCAGCAAAACTATATGTTTCTGAAAGCCAGATACTTTTACTTTATGGTCAAATGATAGGTGCTTTTTGTATCAAGGTTTATCATGGTTAATTTACTTACAATCACACCTATTTCACTTGGGAATTAGTTTGTGTTTAGCAAGTTGGACCGAATATGTGCTCAAACGATCAAGAACTATAGCAAAATAGCTTAAGGGAAACTTAGTGTCTATTAGATATGATCTTGAAAGCTTGAAGAATTTAGAAATGGTGAAATAATGTCAAAAGGAGCAAAAGAAGACATAAGGATGAAGCGGAAACAAGCCGAGCAAAGAAATTAACGTTTATGCAACGTATGTTGAAGTTGTTGTAGTATTTCGGATTTATGGTTTGATCTTTTGTACTTTCATAACTTAATTTGTTTAAACGATTTTAGAGTTGTATAATGTTGATTTAATCTTAATGAATATGTCATGTTTTCCATCATTATGTTACTAAATTTATTTGATAGATAGTTGTAAGACGGTATAATATTGTCGTTATCCTGTTCGTGTCGAGCCTTTCCGTGTGATGTATGAGACAATTTGTGCCAATACACATATTCCGTGCCTAGAATTAATTACTGAATTAGCACTAGTTTCTATCTATGAAACTCGAACAACTATAATCTCTGGTAAAAAAAATACTTTAGTTATCTTGTGATCAAACGTGCAACCAGAAATGATTATGTTTTTAATTCATATGTTTATAATCTTAATTTTGTTGCTTACTAGTTTTAATCAATTTAGTTTTATTATTTTTAAGTAGAAGTTATAATCAATCTTTCTCGATTATAGAATTCATTGTTTTTCGTTTAATCAGATATAAATCATTGTGTTAATCATAAGCTTCTCGTAAATACAAGCTTTTATTTTTATTCTAAAGCCGGTGATTTTAAAGTTAATTTGGGTCCTACTATTGCTACGGGGGCTACCCGTAGCTCTGCATATTTTGTCCAGGGAATATTCCTTTTGTCCCCCCATTTTTTCTAGTACAACACAGTTTTTTGTCAGTTTCTGGTCCGTATTTTTGACAGTTTTAAGCGTTTGGCTTATTAAACTTTATATTTACAGTTCCGCATTTTCAGGTTTATAGCTTTTTGATATAAACAAAATTATAAAAATAAAAAAAAAACAAAAAAAAAATAAAAAAAAAACAAAAAACATAGGGGGGTATATATAAAAATATAGCCCCCGTATGAATAACTCATCCCGTTAATTTTTGTAAAGTCAACGGTGCTCGATCATCACACTTCAATTATCAACATTCATAATTCATTCAAAGTCTACAACAAATAACATTAACAGAAAACATTATGCCCACATAAAATACCACCGTCCATAGAAAATTCATATATATGCCTAGAGGTGGCAATTCTCGACACGACACAATAAACGACACGAACCCGACACAAAATTAAACAGGTTTGGGTCAAGGATAAATAGGTTTTGGTCAAAAACGGGTCAACCCGTCTAACCCGTTTAATAAACAGGTCGTGTTTGGGTTGAGTAAGTACTAAACAGGTCAACTCGTGAACCCGTTTAAGTATATAATATCTTAAAAATAAAATATATAACATGGTTTTTATGTTGGATGTTGATTAAATGTATTTTGTTATTTACTTAGTATGAGTGAATTATAACTTTATACCTTAGATATAATGAAAATTGACGCTTGTAATTTAGAAAATTATTCCATAGTTATTTGTATGTTATTCTTATCATCTTTTAGATCTTTATATCATTTTTTGTATTTAAACTAGTTAATCGACAAACCACTAACTTTATTCAGTGTTTGACCTATTTACTTAAATGGTTAAACGGGTCACAAATGGGTTACACGTGTTATGCAGGTCTGGGTTAGGGTTGAGTTTCTTGACACGATTAATAAATGGGTCGTGTTTGGTTAAAGGTTATACTAACCCGCCACCACGCAAACTCAAATAGGTTAACACGGATACGACTCGATTACCACCTCTTAGGATTTTTGGGTGTCTGTGTTGAGAGAGGCTATTGAACGGGCTACCCTTAATGCTTCTAAGTAGAGGCTATTGAACGGTATACCTTAATGCTTCTAAGTCCTGTATACGTGCCCAAATCAAACCTATGTGGCTATATGTAGACTTCAATTTTCCCCATTAAAATTTCAAAATCAACTAGACTAATCTTTTATATAATAAAAGAATTGCATCATTTCGGAGTGATTTTGATAATATTCTTTTTGAAAAAACAATTGTGCCAATAGGATAGCTCAATTTCGCCACGTAAGCAAAATCGTGTGATGTGATTGGTTAATTGATGAGTGTCTAAATACTCATCATTTTTGTACTGTTAAAATGCCAAAAACATCTGAAAACACTCAGAAACATATCAAAATGATAAAAATATCACAAACAAGTGTTTTATGTGTTTTAAATGCAAAAACATCAAAATCTGGTGAAAAACGTATTAAGTTTGCATAATTGGCAGTTTTAGTCCCCCAAGTTACAAAAGTTGTCAAAAACAGTCCCTGGTAATTCAAAAACTTGCAAAATATCATTTTAGGTCCATAAGATTCAAAAGTTGTCAAAACAAACCCTTTAAAGTTTAAAAATCACAAAATGACAACTTTAGTCCCTGAACTTTGGAAAAGTGTCAAAAATAGTCCTTAAGGTTTTAAAAAGTGAAATTGATCAAAAATAAACCTTGTACTATTTATAAATGACAAAAATGGTCCTTATGATAAAATTTTGGGAATTTACACCTTTAGTCCCTAAAAATCCAAAAATTACATATTAGGTCCTTAAAGTTTAAAAAATGAAATAAAATACAACTAAGGTCCTTGTACTAATCTTACTTGGCAGTTTTAGTCCTTGTGAGAGCTTTGGAAAATGCTCAAGATAAACCCTTCAACTTTGGCCAAATTGCATAAAAGGTCCTTGTTTGTTAACACTAAACCATCCGGACCCTATTATTACTTTAAGCCCAATCCAACCCAAAAACAGTGACCCGGCCCAGTTTTTAAATTCAAATAAAACCGCTACACTGTTCATCCATCTCCTTCAACCCTGTTTCACCAATACCAGTGGTATTTAACCACTTGATTTCCAATCCAGCTCATCCCAAATCAACTTTCCACCTCCCCCCTCCACCTCTACATCAATCCAAAGGCAATTAATGGAAAAAACCTGCTCGAAGACATTTTTGGCGCCAAAATCGCCAAGTGGCAATTATGATTATCTGGCTGATTTCAACGGATGGATTGTGGTGGGATAACTTCAGAGGTCGACAAGAAGATATTTCAAGTCAATAAATATCAAGGGTGAAGCAATGGAGATGGTATCTAGTGTAATTTTTAAATTTCATTGTCGTTTTAGCTTAATTCTAAATTCCAGTGCATTTTAAAGCTTTTAAATCTTGTATTTCATGTTCTCAGTGTAATATAAAACTTTTATAAGCATCAATTTCCAGTTTCAAGTCTTATCTCTTGTTATGCAATTTTTACTATTTCAAAGAAATCTCAAAATGTTGAACTGTTGTTAGCAATGGTTAGTTTGGACTTAGAAGCTCATATAAGCTCCATATAGAGCTTATGCAAGCTTTTAGACACTCTTATAAGCAGTTTATTGGTAAAAATCAGAAATTCACAAAAATAACAAATAAATAACTTAAAAATAAAAAATCATGATGCAAGGTTCAAAAATGCTGGAGCAGGATATATAATGGATGGTCTTGGGTGTAGTGCTTATTGGTAAGCTATAGGATCTGTTACTTGGTCCTAAGTCTCAGTTTTCAGCTCAAGCTACTTGTAAGCCTCTTGATCTCATTTTGGTATTTAACTGTGTAAAACAGTTATAAGTTTATATCTTTGTGTTTACATGTTCAGTAGTTGTAGTTAAACATAATTAAACTATAAAAACAGTTACTTGTTCTTTAAAGTTTGTAGTTAACTAAAATTTCATTTTCACAGTTAAGTTAGCATAGTTGTAATTTCTCAATCTTATGTTGTTATTGATGTGGTTTTATGTTTATTCAGTCTTCTTTAATGAAATTATAAGGTTTATAATCATGTTCATGGTCTGAATCTTTGTTATCTTTTGAAAAACACCAAATCAGTCACATAAAGGGTTGTTTGGATTTGTGCAGTTCACTGTACCAAAGGTTGTGCAGTCCTGTGTTTGTGCTTATTTCATGTCTCACTTGGTCTAAAGAACTCAGTTAAACAAGAAAAATAGTCCTTATTTTGTGAAAAGTCAAACTCTCACTTAATATCATTTATCTTGTTCACTGTTAGGTATTTGGTTTGCTAAAATCATCATATTAGCTCAAAAGTAGTTAACATAGCTCAATATAACTTCATTACACCTTAATATTACATAATCAGTTCATAGAATCAAGTTAAAATTCAGTTTAGTCAACCTTTCATTTCAATTAAAAAGTCAAAGATCTGTCCTGTGTACAGATTTGGTAGCCAAGTTCATAAGCTCTTAGAGAGCTTAATAGTGATCATCATCCTGTGTGTTTTGGCTTTTTGAGAAGCCAACCAAGCTGTCTCAAGGTTACAAGTTCCTATTTTCCAACTATAGCTTATTTGATAGCTTTTTGTTTAGCTTATTTTTCACACCTGTTTGCAAATATGCCCTGTACACCAGTTTTTATAGCTCAAACATAAGCTTCTACAGAGCTTATTACTTGTCCTCAACCTATGATTTTTGGTTCTAAGACAGTTAACCTGGTCCTTTTCAAGTTCCAAGTTTTAAAATTCCATTTGCAGCTTATTTGATAAGCCTGCAAGTGCTTATCAGTTGGTACCAATTCACTCAGCATTAACTGAGTTTCACTCAGTGTTTTATCAGGTTTTGAAAAATCTTCTCCCAAGCTCATAAGAGCTTTTCATTGTCTGAGTTTTGGTATAATTGGTCTCACCCAGGTCTATTACAAGTTCCATTCATTACTTTTCAGTTTTAGCTTATTGTGTGTTCTGTGGTTAAGCTCAAAGTAGTATACCAAAAATCTGTTTTGCTTATTTAGCTTAAACCTCAAATCTGTGTTAACTTGTAATCCAGAGGTTCAAGCTTGTTGTTTTTGGTTGCAATTGAGTCATTATAGCATATTTTAGCTTCTGTATCAAGTTGGTAGTCTTTGGTTATCATTTGGCTTTTTCAAGTGCTTAATAATAAGCAGTTACAACTGCAGTTGCTTATTTCTCCACACAAGCCTATGTTTTTCTATTTTTCCTAGATTCAGGATATTAAAATAGACTTTTCCTGAAATTTTCATAATTTTCCATAACTGTTTGCTATTTTTCTTAATTAAAAACAGTTTTTAGGCATTTTTAAATAGCTTTTAATACTAATAAATTATAAAAAGTCCAAAAAAATGATTTTTCAATTTCCTTAGGTTAAGATAAATATAAAAGTAATAAAAAGTATTTTTCCATAATTTTCTTAGTTTAAAAAGTATTTTTTAGCATTTTAATTAGTTTTAAATAGTTTTAAATTAATAATAAATACATAATAAGTCTTAAAAATATATTTTTAGTTTTAAAATAAGTTTTATCATATTTTAGATTTTTCTAAGTTATAATTTCATTTTTCTAGGTTAATTTTGTATTTTCTTGTATTTTAGTGCATTTTAAATACTTAATAAATAGTTTTTAATTAATAATAATTAAATAAATAGTTGTAAAAATAATTTTCTTTTTCTAATAATTTTCTTTTATTATTAGGATTATAAAAATACCATTTTCATATTTGTAGCTCTTTTATTTTTTAAAACTCACATTTTATTTTATACGTAGACGTAATTTTATTTCAAACGTAAGTTTTAAGTTGTAGGTTTTAAACGTTCATCGCCTTTAAAAATAGTGATAGCGTTTATTTAATAGATTTTAACTTTTTAATTAACCACAATTTTGTTAATTAGTCTATAATCTTACTAGTGATTCCTATTACTAGCTATTCCAAAAGCTACCTTTTAAATATGATTTTCTTTTCTAATTGTTTATTGTCGCTGAATTTACGTTTAATTTTTCTAATTTTTCAATTTTAGATAATTTATTTGCGATAGTGATAAAAATTTCCGCTACTTGCAAATTTTGGATGTTGAATTTTGAATGCAAACTTTATTTTAATGCAGATGCATATTTTATTTTACACTCAAAATTTCTTTATTTTCTCGATGTTTATACTTTTACTGTAAAAATATTAGGATTATTATTTTCTTTTAATAACCTTTT
>BPTQ01000007.1:150157174-150168242 GCA_019973895.1 Chrysanthemum seticuspe
TTTTTGTCCGTGAACAAACGTTCTTTTACTTTGACTACTAAGTTCACGAATAACTTTATTCGAGAACTATTCGTTTACTCGTTTTGTCCGTTGGGTGACTAGTGTCTTCGTTATTATATGGTTTAATTGATCTAACGTTGATTTTTGTTATTCGAAATTGGTGACTTATCGTTTAATTGTGTCTAAACTACAAATACTATAATTCGATTTTGTCTAATACCACGGATGAACGTCTGGTTTTTATTCGTGGGTTTATTCGATGTTTGATTTTAGGTTAATAGTTCTGAATTTGATCTGGATTTGTTGATGACTATTGGTTTTCTGATGGGGAATTGTTCGTATCAAGAGCTTATTTCAATAAGCACTTGAATCATCAGTTTCATTTTCTTGCAAACAAGTGCCTGTTTTTCGAATTTTCCTAGCTTCTTATCATTATTTTAGATTTTTCCTGAAATTTTCAGATTTTTATAAGCTGTTTTGCTATTTTTCCTAATTTTAATTAGTTTTTAGCACTTTTTAAATAGCATTTAATACAAAAAATTCAGAAAAGGTCCAAAAAAAATAAGTTTTCATTTTTCTTAGGCTTAGATAAATATAAAAAGTAGAAAAAGTAATTTTCCATATTTTTCATAGTTCATTTGGTAATTTTTAGTAATTTAATTAGTTTCTAATAGTTTAAAATTCCTAGAAAATAGATAAATAGTCACAAAAATACAAAAATAGTTTTGAAAAGTCTATTTTGATATTTTAGACTTTTCCAAGTCTTAATTTTATTTTTCTAGCTTAATTTCCTATTTTCTTGTATTTTAGGTAATTAATTAATAGTTAAAAACAGTTTTTAATTAGATAATTAGTCTTAAAAATAATTTTCTTTTTCTAAATATTTTCTTATATCATTAGGTTTGTAAAAATATCATTTTCATATTTTTAGGGTTAATATTGACTTAGTTTCACTTTTTAATTTTTACGTCGCGTAGATTTTAATTTCAGTTTTATAAAATCATAAAAACAAAAACATCATTTTAATTATAGTGATAGCGTTTATTTAATAGATTTTATCTTTTTAATTTTCTTTAATTTGCATTTAAGGCGTTTTTAATTTGTTGGCTTTTCCTTAGTTATAATAATCACAATTCCCTTTATCATTCAAATTTCTCGATCACTAGACGTTGATTGATCCATTGCATAGCTCGCTGGGACATAATGACCCAGGGAGACTCTATACTCTCCTGGATTTCATTGTATTGGTTTTTGAGCAGTTTTAAGTCTGTTACAGTCTGTCATTCACAAGTGGCAGACTTGCGTGATTAGACTTGACTGTTTGGAACCAATCAATAGTTTAAATATTTATGAAATGATAACTTTTATTGAAAACAACACCTCTCCACGCCTTCATGAAATTCTAATTAGTACCTGAGATGAACATGCTTAAAAGTCAACAAAAGTTGAGTGATATTCATAGGTTTAAATAATAAGTTGAACACAAGTAAGAGATGATAATTGCTTCGAATACAATCACCATGGAAAACATAGATTATTATTATGCGCTAAGCTCATGACACCAAACTAACTGCATACACCTAATTACTGGCGTAAGTAATAATATTGCCCTCAGAGATGGAATTGCCAATTCCATAGTTAACCAAATATAGTGCGCCCCGGTTATTTCCGATAACCGAGTCGGGGTCGTTAATTCCCATAGTACTATCCACAATATTCGCGTTCACTAGCAAGTGATTAATGGTTCATGATGTAAGGGACTTATGGCAGGCAACTTAGGCTATAATAATAATGATCAGATAAGCATACAGTTTAAGAAAAGACTTGTGTTCTAGTTTATAGCATGCATCTCCCTCGCGGGGTTTGAAAGGAATAAGTAAAGGCGAGGCTATGAACTCACCTTTGCAAATGGTATCCGAGTAGTGTAAGGTTAAGTAGTATGAGCACGAAGTACCGTCACGCGACCTATAATTAGCATGGCAAGTCTTAGTTTATTGTTTTTATCCATGATTTAATGTATTGAAAACGGTTGAAGTATTTTCAAGAGTTTGAGTTTATCGTTGCTTGTGTTGGCAATGGTTAAGTTTAAATAAGTTTCGAAATGCTTATAAGTCTTTGGCTCTTGGAAAAGTGAGTGGGACAGTTTACGAAACATTCGTAAAAGAGTTGGCTCGAGTATATTTATTAAAGCAGAAATAATTACAAACCAACTTATATTTATTTGATTTTTGTTTAGTTTTGAAAAGTATAGATATATGTACAATATATATTTATCTAAGTTGTGGGAAAATATTATATTTAGAAAAGTATAATATTTTCTAGTTTATGTAAATGTGGTTGTCAAATAGAAATATGTACCAATTATATTTATGTGACGAAGACTTGTAGAAAATATAAATTTATTATCTTTTAGAAGTTTTAGGATGGGAAGCGTTAAGTGTAGATCTTGGAGGGATCAAAGTTGTAAAGATTTATATAAGTTTCAAATTTTATAAGGATTTTAAGAAAATGTGTTAAGTGGTTCAAAGTCGAGGGTTGAAATCGTAGATATCAATATTAGTTTACAAGGCTTATAAGAGATCTTGAGAAATATGATAAGAGGTGCGAAGTTTGGGGACTAGTTTTGTCAAAATACCAAAGTTACAATTATAACACAAAAAAAAAATGGGTAATTGCCGTGAGGCAGTTTCGAACCCACAACCTCTCCTGCCAACAGACAGCGCTCCCACCAACTGAGCCAAGGGCCCTTTTGTGTTAGATTTTACAGCGTTATACTACTTAATGGTTATGTCGACTGTTTCATGTTAGCTATTTAATTCTTCTCAGTAGCAAGTTTCGAAAGTTTTGCATGCATATACATTACTTCTTCTCTTGTTCGGTGGTTTTAAACAAAGATGTCGAGTGTACCAAGGATACAATCTAAGCCTTACATTCGTGTTTATTGTTAGTTTCGAAATAGGTTGACAACAAAACGAGTTTCTATCCATTCAAGTTTATTAGTTAGTTTCGAAATGGGTTGTCAACAAAACGGGTTTCTATCCACTCAAGGTTACTAGTTTGTTCCGAAATGTTGTTGGTTTCGAAATGTAGTTGGTTTGACAACGTAGCTAGTTATAATAAGGTCGTGTACAAGTGTCGTGAAAATGCATCGATGTGTTTTTAAATGGTTAAGAATCTATATCGTCCTATTTATGGAAAAAGAAAAGAGAAAGGACTTACGACACCAAGAATGGTGGTGGAGAATACGTGTAGACAAGAATGGTAACCAAAGAAACCCGATATGCTTTCCAAAGTGAACCCGACTACCTTGCTTCTAAACCCTTATGCTCGTTATCAAGTACCCTTAGTTTTCTTTTGAGTGTTTGAAAGTGTAATGAGTTTGAAGAGGGTGTGGAAGAGTATGTGTGTGTCGACGTGAGCTAGAGTAACCCAAGAGAAATCCAAACTTCCAAGGCCAAGCTTTGCATACACTTAGAGGTTTTTGAATGAGATTTTGTAAGTGGAATATGTGATGAGCTATGGCTCGTGGGTTTTTAAGAAGAAAAGAGGAGAAACCTTTGGTTAAAGACCAAGAGTCTTTGTTGAGCATTGGTACATGAGACCTTGATTTTACTTGTATCTAGGGAGTATTTAGGAAACAAGCAAATGGGTTTATGGTTTTTGTATGGTATTCGGCTGCTACAAGGACAAGAAGGAAAAGGAGATGAGTTGTGTGCATGGGGAACATGTTTCCTCTTGTCTCAAAAGTCAATTATCTAGATACATGATGGATTTTAAGTTTATTTTTCTAACAAAGTTTCAAGGTTAGTGCATCTACAAGGTTTTGGATGAGATGGGGGTACTTGTGGGTACATTCGGTTACAAGAAAAGAAAGAAAAGAAAAGACCTCAAATTTTCGTTATGTATATCGTGTCCCGTTTGAGCTTAAATGTGAGTCACGGTGTCCCGGTTTGATGTTTTTGACTAACGTGTAATATATAAATTTAGCATGTTTTTATGAAGGTAACAAAAAAAATATAAAAATAAAATATTAATTCTAACTCGTAGAAATATTTATTTGACTTTAGCCATAACTAATTTAATGTCGGTACGCGTGCGGCTCGTAAGACAAGAAATTCTTGTGAGACTGATTTCAGTTATCAGTAAATATCGGGCATGATTAAATGAGACTACTTGGAGTTGCATAAATTTTTATGCAATAAAATGAAGCGTACATGCTAAAATGCTCAAATAAGTTTTGATAAACAATCTAGTTTATTAATACGAAGGTTGATGATAGTGAAATTTTACAGGTGGCTACAATATCCTAATGATAGGTGATCGTGGATTATCGATTATGTATTGATGATACGCAATCTCTTCCTTAGTGGGGTAAAGATTGAAGTAAGCACTATTTTCCACATCCACGTTGTTGTTTATCATGCCATTGTCCGAATTACTGCTAATCATAGAGCCAACTACAGCAGCGCTGACTACTTTCTCAACAGCTTCCCTAATTGTACTATCGAATATTTTCTGCAAATCCTGAAGGTCGGTGTTTCTACTCACATAGCGGCTTCGACGGTTGTGTTGGTTATAGGGTTGGGTTTTGAGTGACATTGATTTTTTTGGTGTTGGGTTGTCAAGTGGTGGTTGGTTATCACCTTCCATGATGAAAAGTGATGGGTGTTACGAACAAAGGTCACGAAGAAGGGGGATAGACTAAGAGAAAGCTAAAAAAATGAGAAAAAAATTTACTTGATAGGAATCAAGCAAAGAACCTAAACGAGGTGGACTACTAACTAGCTATTCTATTCCCCGGCAGCGGCGCCAAAAACTTGATAACGCTACACGCGTCGTTCGGGGTCAAAGGAACTTCCTTTTCTTCGAGCAAGTTTTATAACACCCTAGGCAGTGAACCTAATCGTTGTAGTGTAGTAATTAGGGTAAGCCACGGGTATTGATATCGTTCTCTAGGGGAATAGGAATGCTAGTGAGAAGTTACTACGCTAAGGTTGAGGTTGAGGAAGATTATTTTTTGTATTTTTATATTTTATGAAATTGAAAGGTACGAATCTCGGGTATTGGATTTGGGGGGTTGGTACTTCTACCGATTACTCTACTATTATCTAATTATCTAAACTAAGGTTGTGGGAGTCTATGTCTAATTAATGTGTACTCGTATGATAGTTTAAAGATGTGTTTACTTAGGTTTTACTACTCCTTAATTATCTCCTATTGATGGTTGAGTTGTCACGTCCTTATTCTTAGTTGCGTTGTGTGTCTAAAGTTGTAGGGTATGCGTTTCTCCCTAACTCTTTGAACTTACCAAAGGGACTCGTCTACAAAACCCACTAGGGATGATAAACTCTTACTCTAAGGCACTCTTTGGATAGTTTAGCCTACAACTACTCAGGTAATCATATTCTAAGGTTCACAAAGATGAATCAAGCATTAAGTACACAACGAATGACCTATCGCATTACTAGATCATTAATCAACTAAGATAAGAAACAACCAATCAATATTCAATAATTAAGTTTCATACTTCCTAAGCAAACACACAAATAAATTAGCCGGACATGGAGAACATGCAAGCATACACACAAATAATCAAAGATATAGTAAAACCTCTATAAATTAATAGTGTTGGGACTGAGATATTTTATTAATTTAGCGAGATATTATTATATCGATAAATTAATAATTTACTAATTTAAAGAGGTTTTATGTATGACCACTAAATTTTCAAGTCTAAGAGCACTCGGTAAAATAACTCACCAAGTGAGTTAAACCTTAACTCAATCGCATTAACGGCCAAGTTATCATACCGTGCAAGTGAGTTAAGGTCGTGGGTAGGGTACGTTAACCCCCTAACGCGCGTTAAGGTCGTGTTTTCTTTGAGTTAAGCTTAAGTTACCACACCATTTGCTAACTTAAGGTTTAGTTATGATAAAACTAAAGTGGGGCCCAAAATGTTGAGTTATGATAAGGAGTGTTTTTTTAGTTAAGGTTAAAATATTAAAGCTAACGGGTGCTGACGTGGCACTGAGTTAAGGCTTAATTCGAGTTATTACACCTTATGCTCTAATATACTAGCTAGTTACAATGTACACTCATTAGAGACAAAAAATAAATTTGAAAAATAAGTTCCAATTAACATTTATGAATTCACATTCACACTTTTTGAAAATAAAATTAACAGTTTTTGTTGCAATACGAGAAGAAAACGCATCAACTCTTTAGTGCAATAAGGAAATTTTAAGATAAACTCAATATAGATTTGAAGTTCAACAAAAATCAAGTGACTATGGATTATTTGTTACTAAACAATCTTAGAATTTTGAAGTGTATCTCTCTCACACACACATATATACATTTATATGAATTTTTTAGTAATTATTAATTTATAGTTTCGTTGGGACTAATATATATACACTGGGGTCTCAAAAAAATTATTATCTTATTATTTTATCGATTTGGGTCCAAATTTGTACTGGTCCCAAGTTGGGACTGGACAAATTATTAGTTTTGCCGAGGTTATTAATTTATCGAGTATTAATTTATAGAGGTTTTACTGTATAATTGAATTGATGAAGTAAATACTTATCTTGATGTAAAATAGGGTTTAGAACCCTGAAATACTGTACAAGACACCTTTGGTTCGGTTTTAGGTTTTCACTAAAAAAGACTCTCTCTAAAACTGAAAAATTCGGATTCTATATATAAGATTACATATGCGACGGCGTCACCTTATGTTTCGTGACGCCGTCGTGTCGCCGTCATTAGGGTTTCGTCTTGGCCACGTTAACCTTGCGACGGCGTCACCTTATGCCTGTGACGCCGTCCTCTTCAGCTTCTGGCGCCGTCTGGGTTGCATCTAGGCCGTCTGAGTTGCGACGATCTACTCCTTTAAAGCCCGACGCCGTCTCTTGAAAATACGAGTTTTGTCTTCTGACCCGTCACAAAATCCTACGACGGCGTCGCAGTTAAGCAGTGACGCCGTCGCCTTCTATTTTCAACAGCTTTGAGTGTCTCGATTTTAACTTTGGCCATTTTCTTCGTATATTCGCGCCTTTTCGTCCAAATAAGTGTCATTCCAGCATTTTGCCTTCAAGAGACCTAAAAAGTGAAAAGGAACGATATTAAGCAATAACGGATACAAAAGTGATCAAATAAGGGCTAAAACGACCCCTCAAAATGGTACCTTTTAAAACCTTATCACTTAGACTCACTAAAGGCTTACTTAAGATCTTAGTCTGATTTTATCATCACATCTAAAACTCACCATACTTCCGCTTCAACTACTCACAAACTATTTCTCATCTCTCAAAACACTTTAAGAAAGCAAGCTAAACTACTTTAGGAAATTACTTCTAGTCTTTTATATGTCAAGGTAAGACAAAAATTAGTTTTTCAATTCTTGAAATTTTTAAGAATTTTTCTTAATATCACCTCAAGCTAAAACCTGACCACTAGGATCATTTATTATGACTTGTCACCCTCATAACTTTTAGTGTTATCCTTGGACATCCATTGGTAGTCTTCTTGTCCCATCCCTCTTCCATAAAAAGTAATCATTTGCTATAACACTTAATACCTCTAATCATTCAAATACCCTTTCATCCTAAACCCTTAGGAGAACTGAAACATTCAAAATGAGATAAGCTTTAGCTCCCAGAAACCTCATTACAAACCTGTCCTAACTGCTGAGAGCCGGATCCCTAGGATTAGCCTAGCCGGATCCCTCCAAGGAGGGAACCGTGGGATCCGGGTGACAGTTTATGAAATTCATTGCTTAAACAATCATTTCAACTCATCTTCCTCAATCTCATCTTAAATGAGTCCCTAGATTAGTGAAACTCTGAACATAAACGTTGTGCATGTTAATCATCACATTTCCAAAAACATTAATGGATTCAGTCTTAAAGGCAACTACCAAGCTCTTCCCTTATAAGCCATAGAACACCTTAGTCATCAAACACTAAACATCATTGCTTATGGTTGAGATTTCCAACAGCTAGAGACTTCAAAATTGAGTCAAAACCTCGAAACCCATTAATAATAAGGATCTCACCTAAACTCTGTCTGATAGCCGGATCCCTGGTCTTTAACCAGGCGGATCCCTGCTGAGAGGGATCCGCGGGATCCGTAGCTGCAGAAAGCATAAGTCAACTTCCATATTCGAATCACCTTTTGGTTTTCTAAACCACTCTTAGAATTCATTTATTATCTTCCTAGAGATGATCAAAACCCCAAGAACATGCCTATTCCTCTAAGTGGTCATTAATTTAATTTCCTCATTCAAATCATCCTTTATAAACCAAACAACCTTAGGGTTAAAATCATCACTCTCAATCACATCCCTAAAATCAGCAACTAAAGAAGTTCTTGCTTGTATCATCATCATCATGACTAAGGCTCCTAGTGCTAACTCATCCACTCAAAGACCACCCAAGAAAATTGCTAGAATCACACATGAAGTTTCCTCAACCGGATCATCTTCGGGTAAGTCCACCAAAACTAGGATCTCTCCCACACTAAGAAAACCAATCAAACTAATTCACAAGAAGAGTGCTTCCACTAGGACTTCATCACATAACTTTACAAAACCCACCACACAATCATTTGAAAATCCTCAACCCACTTCACTTGAACCTCCACTTCAAGAAACTCAAAACCATGACAAAGAGTGCGATCATTGAAAACATGTTGAAAGAATGAAACATGAACTAGATGTATTAATACATGACCTACAAGCTCAAACTTAGAACATTTAGGAAACCTTTCTCATCCTTGATCATCATTGAGCTTTTAGTCGAATCTTAAGTTTGGGTTAACTTATTAGCATTAGTAGCACCTATTTGGCTAGTTCATTCTCTTAGTTTTAAAGATTTGGTTGTGTATCTCTTGTTTTATTGAATGAATAAATTTTTTGCTATGATGTGTTGTGCTTGTTATTTATCTCTTTCCCCTCAATAGCACTCCTTGATATTTCTTCACTGCTGAAGAAATTGTAACAGATAGCCGGATCCCTTCCAGATTACTAGACGGATCCCTCCTTGAAGGGAACCGTGGGATCCGTGGTACAGGAGCACAAATTTCTACTAACTTGAGTCTCTTTTGCAGGAAATTATGCACTATACTCTTGTTTTTCTAACCTTGTCTTGTAGCTATTCAAAATACACATGAAAATATTGCCACCATAAAGCTAGGGGGAGCTTTGTGTCAAAACGACATTGCAAAATCATTTGCAAACTTAAATCCAAATTTTGGGTTATACTTCATGACACCCCATAGCAACTTTGCAATATTTAAGGGGGAGCACGTTCTCGTCACTTAGACGAACCATTTGCAAACTTAATTGCAAACACAATTAGTTTATTTTACATTATGTCCTTGACGCCCTTTCAAAGGGATGGACTCGTCAAGGGGGAGTTAAGACGAGTACCATTCCCGTCACTTGCTCTCTTCACATTTTTACATTTGTTTTTCTCTTTCTCTTATAAAAATTGTGTTAGTTTCTTTTAACACTTTTTGTTTCGACAAAAAGGGGGAGAAGAAAGTAAAAACTACAAATTCAAACTTTTACGAATTTTAGATTTTTCCTTAAAATAATTTTATGTTTTGTCATCAACAAAAAGGGGGAGATTGTTAATACAAATAAGCCGTGAAAACGTTTATTTATATTTTACGATCTTCTAATGTTTTGTTGATAACAAATATAAAATCATTTTAACGAAACAAATAGAGTACGTAAATAGCTTGAGTTAATAGTTTTCTAACACACTTACGCTTTCACATAAAACACTAAAATAAGTATAAGTGATTTTATGATTTAGATAAATATGTACAACAACTAGTGTTTGCATATTGGGTTAAACATATACTTAAACTAAGTATACTAAAATGGGTAAAAACTAAGTGTATGCTAAATTGGGTAAATACAAGTATATACTAAATGGGTAAATACTAGCAAATGGTTTTGACCCATAACCCATGGTTTTATATATACCACTTAACCAAGTACATTGTATCTAGAAAGAAAACCATGGATCAACCCATAACCCATGACCCATGACCCATAACCAAAAATACCCATGGGCAAAGAGGAGAGGACCACGGATCCCTAGCTTTGTGCTAGCCGGATCCCTTGTGGTAGGGATCTGTGGGATCCGGGGAAACAGAAGAGAATTTCCTCTATAAATAGAGAGCCATTTCTTCCTCTCTACTTGGACTTTTTCAATAAATACTTCCCCAAAGTATTCTAACCCTCTAACCTCAGATCTAAGTGATCTATGTAGTTTGTCTTTTGTTTTTGTGTGATCTTCTAGGTTCCTCTTAAAGGAAAGATCACCACTTCTTGAAGACGTGCAAGCTCAAGTCCATGAGTTGTCATGCTTCGTCATCATCAAGACAACGAAGGTTCTCTTGTTGATAGATCTACTTTTCTCCATAAAAGTTGGGTTGAAGGCATTAGTGAAGAATGCCGAAAATGTAAAGATGCAAGCATTAGTGAAAGATGCTCATCATTCGTGTCAAGGCATTAGTGAAGAATGCTAAAGGTGTCAAGACGAAGGCATTAGTGAAGGATGCCAAGCGTTGTGTCAAAGGCATTAGTGAAGGATGCCAAAGAATCAAATCAAGTAGCATTTGGGAAGAATGCTGTGCTTACTACTCGTAGAAAGTGATTACGAACGTAGAAATGTAAAAGCCGTAAGAAGTGATTACGGAAGTTGGGTTGAAAATACCTCTTTTCATCTAGATAGTTGTTCTCTTGGAAGCAACAGAACTACTACTGCTTCGTACTGTTGAGTACCTGAACTCGAACGTGCAGAAGTTCTTCACCACTAGAAAGGAAATTCTCCTTGGATCTTCTAGTGTGTTTTTGTTTTCTGTTTGATGTATCTAGTGAATCTAGACTCCAATCTCCCAATCTTATGAAACCCCTTCATAAATAACTTTTTCAGGTTCATCTCTCCTTCTTTACCGAGAGATAAATATCTCCTTTAAGAGAAGACAAAGGGGCCTAGGGTGTCTAGGGATGGTGTTCCCTAGGCCGATCGTGTTTCGATCCCTAGGCACCAGG
>BPTQ01000007.1:150181197-150235232 GCA_019973895.1 Chrysanthemum seticuspe
ATATAAAAGTAAAAATTTTATTCAAAATAGTATAAAATCTAAAAAGATTCAATATTAAAGTAAAAAGATCCAATTAAAATATAAAAGAATATAAAATCATGTAAAATTTATGAATTATTTATCAAAAATTAATTATTATTAATTTATTTATCAAAATTTTTATTAAAAGAAAAAGATTATTAAAATAAAATAATAATCCTAACATTTTTATAGTAAAAGTATAAACATCCGGAAAATAAAAAATTTTGAGTGCAAAATAAAACATGCAAATGCATTAAAATAAATTTGCATGCAAAAGGAATATAGGGGATTCCTGGGTCGTTAAGTCCCAAGGAGGATGAATTGGTGTTAAACAACTTCAGATGTCGAATAATCACTAAGGATAGTGATCAATAAGGTTTTTGAGAAATTTATACCTAAAGAAAAGATCTACAAATTACAGCGACTTAAATGCAAATTAAGAAAATTAAAAAGTTAAAATATATTAAATAAACGCTATCACTATTTTTACAATGATGAACGTTTAAAACCTAAAACGTACGTTTAAATAAAATTACGTAAACGTACAAAATAAAACGTGAGTTTTAAAAAATAAAAGGCCTACAAATATGAAAATGATATTTTTACAATCCTAATAATAAAATAAAATTATTAGAAAAAGAAAATTATTTTTAAAACTATTTATTTAATTATTATTAATTAAAAACTATTTATTAAGTATTTAAAATGTACTAAAATATAAGAAAATACAAAATTAACCTAGAAAAATGAAATTATAACTTAGAAAAATCTAAAATATGATAAAACTTATTTTAAAAATGAAAATATATGTTTTAGACTTTATATGTATTTATTATTAATTTAATACTATTTAAAACTTATTAAAATGCTAGAAAATACTATTTAAACCAAGAAAATTATGGAAAAATAATTTTTATGACTTTTATATTTATCTTAATATAGAAAAATTGAAAACATATTTTTTTAAGCTTTTTCTGATTTATTTGTATTAAAAGCTATTTAAAAAGGATTAAAAACTAGTTTAAATAAGGAAAAATACTAAACAGTGATGGAAAAATCTGAAAAATTCAGGAAAATGCTAAAATAGTATTCTAAGTTTATAAAAAATATAAAAACATATGCTTATGTGGAGTAAAATGCAACTGCAATGGATTGGCTTATAAATAAGCACTTCAAAATAAGCTAAAATTCACAGATGAGTACCAAATGAACACATAAGCTAGGTAATGCTATATTAAGTATATCTTAACTATTTAACAATACTATAGATCATTTAATAAGCTTAAACTAGTTTTGAGCTTATTGGATTATTAATGAAAAACAGTGATCAGTAGGCACTTTTAAGCTATTGCATAAGCTAAACAAATAAGCTAAATGGAAAAACAGATATAGGGACTTAAAGTAGACCTGGCTAACTACACAAGAACCAAAAACCAGCTCCTCACAAGCTTGAATGAAGCTTGTGAAAGGGGTGCAAGATGTGCCTGTGCACACTCATTGTGCACAGGGCATTTGAGGCCTTCTTGGAAGCTGATTCAAAGCTTATTGGAGCTTGAGAAATGTAAAACAAAACTGATATTATTAAACTAGACCTACTGATCTTTCAAATCCCAAAGTCTCATAGATTTTTATGAAGAAATGAACCAATGAGACTTCAACAAAGTTTTGTAAAAACTGGATTTTCCAAATCTTGACTTTTATAAACAGAAATGGAATTTTGACTTCTATGAGATTTGATTTGATTTTATGGACTGCACATGTTATAATAAGCTATGATAAGATGATTTTAAGCTAAAGTAACAAGTAATTAGCTAATATGATGAGATTTGTATCTCAAATTCTTAACAGTCAACTAGAAGGGTATGATTAAAACCAATTTTGACTTTTTATAAGACAAGCACTAGATTTCAATGTTTAACTGAGCTAGTATATGCTATTGTGACATGCAAAAAGCAAGAACACAGGCTTAAACATCCTATAACACAGTTAACTGAATAAATCCAAACACTACTTATGTAGACTGTTTCACTAATCCTAACTAGAAATTACATGAAAGCTTACCATCCAATACTCAAAAGAGATTAAACTCTACTTTATAAACTGGATTGAATCAAATTCTAACCATAATAACTAGCCTATAGCAATTCAAACAAATATGCAGGATCAACATAGTTAAATGGAAAAAAAAATATGAAAACTAACTTGAAGTCCAATCTGTGGAGAAGCTTAGACAGAACCATAACCACACTATTCCAATCTAAATATACCCAATTCCAGCTCTGCATCACCCAATATCATGAACAAATTCAAATGATGCCTTAACAGTTGACTTTTGTTGACTGAGAGAGTTTTAAAAGTAAAAACTGAGTAGAAACTTATATAAGCAATTAATAAGCTATAGGAGAGCTTATCAGAGCTTATGAGAACTTAACAACCACTGATAACAACATTCAATTTAACATGAGATTCTTTTGAAATTTGAAATTTAGCATAAACTGAAAACTTGCATTAAAGCTGAAATTGATGTTCACAGAAGTTTGATTATACATTAAAAACATGAAATACAAAGCTTGAAAGTTAATTGATACACTGGAATTTAAAATTAAGCTAAAGCGACATATCCTAAACTAAATTACACTACTTGGTTTCTCCACACTGCTTCAATCTCTTATTTATTGATTTCATTCTCTTCCTTGTCGACATCTGATCAGTTCCCACCTATTTGCAGCCCTTGGATCACTTGAAATCATATAAACCGTCCATGTGGAAAATTGGCGGGAAAAGTCTTTGAAGCAGGTATCTGCAATTAATGCAGTGTGGGTTGGCTTGCAAGGTGGAAAGGGTGAGGGTGATAGGTAGTTTTACAGCTGGAAAGGTGGTAGTGAGTAGGTGGAGGGAGGTGAGTGGTAGCAGGTGTTGGGAGGTGAGGGATGAACAGTGCACGCGTATTTATCTGTTTTAAAAATTGGGCTGGGTTGATTGGGCCAGGATATTGGACTTGGGTAATATATAGGTCCGTTTGGTTTACTTAATTCACAAGGACCATTTATGCAATTTAGTAAACTTGAAAGACTGATCTTGAACATTTTCCAAAGTTATCACAAGGGTTAAACTTGTAACATGTGAATAGTACAAGGACTAAATTTGCATAAAATTTCATTTTTTATAAGTCCAGGGACCAAAAATGTCAAGTTTGAAACTCTAGGGACCAAACTTGTAATTTTCTCAAAACTTATCATAAGGACCATTCTTGTCATTTATTAATAGTACAATGTTTATTTTTGATAATTTTCATTTTTTAAATTAACCAAGGACTATTTTTGACATTTTTCAAAGTTTAGGGACTAAAGTTGTCATTTTGTAAATTTTAAACTTTAAAGGGTTTATTTTGACAAATTTTGAATCTCATGGACCTTAAATGACATTTTACAAGTTTTTGAATTACCAGGGACTAGTTTTGATAACTTTTGAAACTTGGGGGACTAAAACTGCCAATTATGCAAACTTGATACGTTTTTTACCAGATTTTGATGTTTTTGCATTTAAAACATATAAAACACTTGTTTGTGATATTTTTATCATTTTGAAGCATTTCTGAGTGTTTTCAGATGTTTTTGGCATTCTAAACAGTACAAAAATGATGAGTATTTAGACACTCATCAATGTCGTTATACACATAAAGAAAATAATGGCGCCAAAATTTCCCACCAAAATCTACCAGATCTGCTCTATCTATCACATAAAGAAAACTTGAGATCTTATCCCACCAAAAGCCACCAGATCTTATCCTCAACCCCACTCAACCTCACAACCTCTTATCTTCTCACAAATTTCAAAACCTGATATGGAGCCATTTAATCCTTTTATGTGTTCTTGTGGAGCAGGAAATATAAAATTAAGAACATCGCATAGAGAATATTCATCTGGACAACAATATTATTCATGTCCTCTGTCAAAGGTGAACAATCATACATTTCTTATTTATGTAAATATACAAATAATTGGGTTGTAATCTCTTAGAATTTTCTTATTATGTAACAGCCCAGAAAAGATAATGGGTGCGGATATTTTATGTGGAAGGATGCACTTGACGAGTACTTAAGAACAATCTCTGCACCAACAGAGTGCTCGAGCTGCCATGAAAAAGATCTTAGGATAAGCTTGCTTGAAACAAAAAAACATGTGCTAGAGACAAGAATAAGGGTGCTTGAGGCCAAACTTGAAATGGCAACGATTCCTGACGACCACGCATGTCAGTCGGATGCATTACTTCATGAGCTGTTAGGTGACAAGGATAATCTTCGTATGTAGTATTAGTTGTTGTTCTTGTAGTTGCTGTTGTACGTAGTTGTTGTTGTTGTTCTTTTAGTTGTTGTTGTTGATGTAGTTGTTGTTCTGGTAGTAGTTGTTGTTGATGTTGTTGTTGTTGTTGTAGTTGTTGTTCTGGTAGTTGTTGTTGTTGATGTTGTTGTCGTTGTTCTTGTAATATGTATCCGTCAAATATTTTTTTAAATCAAAGCACATGCTGGATTTGTAAAGCTGGTCATGTTCTAAGTTAACCTTTGAAATTTTGGGACGACAAAAGTGTGGGGCCCAAACAGAATTCAACCTGAAAATACAGAAAGGCACGACATACTTTTGCAAAATGATACGACAATGTCGTACCAAATTTTATTTTATTTTTTTATTTATCTTTTTAAAATAATAATAAAACGTAATTTTGAATACAGAATACAAAATGGGACGACAATTCTTTTGTATATTAGGGACGACATTGTCGTTCCTAATAATTCTGGGTGGGCAAAAAAAAAAATGCAGCGAATGCAGTTTTTCCAGATTTTTTCCGGATTTTTTTCCGGAAAAAATCTACCAAAACAAATACAACCTGTAATTAATCACAATCCACAATACCAATTCGACAATATGATACAATACCAAATTACTAAACGGATCGAATAACATTCAACAATTCCACGATACCATTCAACAAATATGATACAAAGTAAACTACTCTTAAACTATACAAGGCGCAAATTTCCTAAATAACATGTCTCAAACTAACAAGTCACAAGCTTATAAAGCTAACATGTCTCAAAATTATAAAGTTAACATAAATCCACGATAATATTCGAAAAATTCAATAACATTCGGCTGTCCCGGCTGTCCACGGTCCCGGCTGTCCCAAACACCCGACGGTCCCGGCTTTCCCAAACACTACACATAAAACCATAGTTAAACAAACTATTGTCGTCCCAAAACACATTGTCGTACCAAATTAATTAATAAAAACTTAAGGCACGACATTGTCGTACCAAAACACATTAACAAAAAAAAAAAAAAAAAAAAAAAAAGTCACTTACCAACACAAAGGTGGTGGTGGTGGAGCTGCGGCTGCTGCGGTTGTTGGTGGTGGAGCTGCGGCGGTGGTTCACGGTGGTGAGCTGCTGCTGCGGTGGACCATCTAACCAACACAAACACAACATAAAACCATAGTTAATCAAACCATAATTAAAGAAATTAAATTAACAAACCAAATTTTAACAAAAAAAAATACCTTTAAATGTTATAAAATAACAAAAATTATACAAATTGTGCACAGTGGTGCGTGTGTAATTGATGGTTACGAGTGATAGTAGTGTTTTGGTGGTGTCGAATTGAAGAAAATAGCGATTTTTTGAGATTTTTATGGTTTTTTTTTTTCGGTTTTTACGTGGTGTTTGTGGTGGGATTTTTTTATTTTTACTAAGTGTTGAGAGAGAAGTAGATCTATATCAATTATTGATGTAAATTTGGGACGACCAAAACGGGATGACATTGTCGTCCCTTTTTGCTTTTTTTTTTTGCCCAAATATTTGGCGCGTTGTTCAAATTTTTAGGGAAATTTTGGTCAAAAAAAGGGTACGACATTGTCGTCCCTTTTTGTTTTTTGTTTTTGTTTTTGTTTTTTTTTTTCTTTTCTTTATCTTTTGTATATTAAAATGTGTTTAGAATATTTAATAAATACTAAATAAATTAAATTTATTATAAAATTTTTAATAATTTTAAAATTAATTAAATTAGTTATAAAAAGTTTAAATAAATTAAAAATAATTTAAATTAGTAACAAAAAATTTAAATAATTTAAAAATAATTTAAATTAGTTATAAGAAATTTAAATAATTTAAAAATAATTTAAATTAGTTAAAAAATATATAAATTGGTTGAAAATGATTTAAAATTAATTGTAAATTTTTTATATAAATTAAAACGCCTGAAATGTTAAACGAACGAGTCAAGATGATGTCGTTATACATGACATGTTATACATGACATGTTAAACGACCAAGTATAGGTGCTATGACATACATATCATGTTAAACGACCAAGTATAGGTGCTATGGCATACGTATCATGTTAAACGACCAAGTATAGGTGCTATGGATACGTATCATGTTAAACGACCAAGTATAGGTGCTATGGTATACGTATCATGTTAAACTACCAGGTATGTGTGATATGGTATACGTATCATGTTAAACGACCAGGTATAGGGGCTATGGTATACGTATCATGTTAAACGACCAAGTATAGGTGCTATGGTATACGTATCATGTTAAACGACCAGGTATAGGTGCTATGGTATACGTATCATGTTAAACGACCAGGTATAGGTGCTATGGTATACGTATCATGTTAAACGACCAGGTATAGGTGTTATGGTATACGTATCATGTTAAACGACCAGGTATAGGTGCTATGGTATACGTATCATGTTAAACGACCAAGTATAGGTGCTATGGTATACGTATCATGTTAAACGACCAAGTATATGTATCATGTTAAACGACCAAGTATAGGTGCTATGGCATACGTATCATGTTAAACGACCAAGTATAGGTGCTATGGCATACGTATCATGTTAAACGACCAAGTATAGGTGCTATGGTATACGTATCATGTTAAACGACCAAGTATAGGTGCTAGAATGTTAAACGAACGAGTCAAGATAATGTTTGGATTCTTAAAATTTCTGCTACTTTTGAGGTTGTTTGGATTCTTAAAATTAATTATAAATTTTTTAGATAAATTAAAACGGATGAAATGTTAAACGAACGAGTCAAGATAATGTCGTTATACATGACATTTTAAAACAGATGAATCGAGATAGTATCATGATACACGATATGTAACACTAACGAGTCTAGGTGATATCGTTATACTAACAAGTCAAGGTGATACTGGGTAGTCTATAACTCTTTATCTCATCAAAACATCCAACCAAAACTTCCCTCCAAAAATAATGGCGTCAAAATTTCCCACCAAAATCTACCAGATCTGCTCTATCTATCACATAAAGAAAACTTGAGATCTTATCCCACCAAAAGCCACCAGATCTTATCCTCAAAACCACTCAACCTCACAACCTCTTATCTTCTCACAAATTTCAAAACCTGATATGGAGCCATTTAATCCTTTTATGTGTTCTTGTGGAGCAGGAAATATAAAATTAAGAACATCGCATAGAGAATATTCATCTGGACAACAATATTATTCATGTCCTCTGTCAAAGGTGAACAATCATACATTTCTTATTTATGTAAATATACAAATAATTGGGTTGTAATCTCTTAGAATTTTCTTATTATGTAACAGCCCAGAAAAGATAATGGGTGCGGATATTTTATGTGGAAGGATGCATTTGACGAGTACTTAAGAACAATCTCTGCACCAACAGAGTGCTCGAGCTGCCATGAAAAAGATCTTAGGATAAGCTTGCTTGAAACACAAAAACATGTGCTAGAGACAAGAATAAGGGTGCTTGAGGCCAAACTTGAAATGGCAACGATTCCTGACGACCACGCATGTCAGTCGGCATGGATAATCTTCGTATGTAGTATTAGTTGTTGTTCTTGTAGTTGTAGTTGCTGTTGTACGTAGTTGTTGTTGTTGTTCTTTTAGTTGTTGTTGTTGATGTAGTTGTTGTTCTGGTAGTTGTTGTTGTTGATGTTGTTGTTGTTGTAGTTGTTGTTCTGGTAGTTGTTGTTGTTGATGTTGTTGTCGTTGTTCTTGTAATATGTATCCGTCAAATATTTTTATAAATCAAAGCACATGCTGGATTTGTAAAGCTGGTCATGTTCTAAGTTAACATATCACTTATTACTATGTACCTTTCAATTTGACCATGTTCTAAGTTAACAAGATTATGGTTTCCAAACACCCCTTTTCCAATACTAAATTACACATGAATAAAGAAACAACTTGACAACATAACGAAACAGATCAAACGAAACAACTCGGCAAGCAAACAAAACAACTCAAACGATATTATACACAACACGACATACGAAACAACTCAAACGAAACAACTTGACAACAAAATGAAACAGATCAAACAAAACAACTCGGCCATTCAATTATTTTCCCTGCTACTTCCCGCTCTGCTAGAACCTGCACCATCTTTTCCCTTCCTTTGCTTGACGAACTGTTCAAACAATGCTTCAAGATTTGTTACCCTATTTCCCACATCATCAAATGTGTAATTGAACGGGCTTTTTTCAGCTTCATCTTTTTCCTTCCTTTGCTTGACGAACTGCTCCCACATTGCTTCAGCTTCCAGTAGGTTTGCTCCTCCATTCCATAATGCAGAAGTAGCTTCACTGTCCAAATACACTCTGTAGAATCGCTCTTTCCTTAACCATTCCAGAATGCGGTCTCTCATAAACGGGTCTATGTTCTTATAAGAACCATATTCATCATAAATTTCTGACCCATACGTATCAAGAACTCGAGTAAAGAGATATATGGACGATAAAACCAGTGACCACTCTTTTTCCGGCGTGTAATCAGCCATTTTATTGTTACGTGTGTTTTGTGGTTATTTATGTTTTGACGGGATATATAAGGAAAACTTTGCGGGAAAAATAATGGCGGGAAAAATGTATTTAATTTTAAATTAAAGTATTTGATTATAAATATAAACTATTTAATTTTCATTCTATATTAAATAAAATTATTTAAATTAAATAAAAATAATTTTTTAAAATTAAAGAAACTAATTAAAAATAATGGCGGGAAACTATTGGCGGTAAAAATAATGGCGGGAAACAATTTGCGGTAAATATTTTTTTTTTAATTCTATAAATGTAATTAATTTTAAATTAAAGTATTTAATCATAAATATAAACTATTTAATTTTAATTCTATATTAAATAAAATTATTTAAAATAAATAATTTAACTAAAAACTTGTGTTAAAAAAATAGATTTACAGTTTGGGACGACAATGTCGTCCCAAAGTGTTTGGCGGGTCCAAAAATACTGGCGGGATGTATTTAATTTTCGTGAAAAGTTATTTAAATACTAAAAAATGAAATAATTACAAAATGGGACGACATTGTCGTCCCAAACTGTATGGGTCAAAAGTTCTTAGCTGACTGCTGTATTTGTTGAAAAACGTGTGGGTCCTACTTGCAATTTGGGACGACAAAGTCGACCCAAATAATTTGTCCGTCCCCAAACTATGATTTTGGTGTAGTGAGTTCTGTGATTATGGGGAGTAGGGGAGTTGGGTTTGTATGCTGAAGTGTTGAACACAAGTACACAACTAGAAAACTATTGACCCTTGTTAAAGGACCATTTTACCCTCATGTGCAAGGCACATGGGGAAATTAACAGACGTTGACTAACAGAAAATTATTCAAGTGACTAGTTTGACATTAAAAACCCAAGTTTTGGACTCCCCACGATGATAAATGCCAGCTTTGTCCCATCGCGAAGCGTATGACCAAGTTTAGGGACCAACGGTGTATTTTAGTCATAAATATATGTAATGGGTTATGGTTGAAAACATATCAAAAACACTCTCTAATCTCTATATATATACTCTAATCTCTCAAATATTTCTCTAATCCCTCTATAATGGAAAACTCACAATCACAACAAGCTTCCACTACTCCCTCTGTTAGAACTAGCAATACTCGAAAAGTTTTCACAAATGATGATGTATACCGAATTAAACCAACTCAACGAAAAGGGGATGTTTGGTCTAATTACGATTTGTGTATTATGAATGATACGGTAGAAAAGGCGTGTTGCAAGAAATGTGGGAGATTTTATAGCTCCTCGTCTAACACTACACTAAGGACTCATACGAGCGGTAGTAGTGCGATTAGCAAAAATGATGGATCACAAGGTAATATTGGTGCGTATGGTCAAGTTTTTATATATGATAATGATGCGCTTCGACTTGATTTAACGAAGTTTGTCATTCAAAAAGCGCTTCCATTCAACCACTTCAACAACGACAAGCTTACGGAGATCATCAAAACAAGGCTAAAACCGAGGTATCAACAAGTAAGTCGTACTATTCTTAGAAGTGATGCTTTTAAATTATGGGAAACGGCTAAAAAGATATTATTGATTGTTTTCGTGAATATAAATATAGTGTTTCTATAACTACAGACGTTTGGACCGCACCACTGGTACGACAAATTCTTATCTCGCCGTTACGGCTCATTGGTTTAATCACGAATCTTGGTTATTAATGAAACTGACAATTGGTTTTAAACTATTTGGTTATCCTCATACGGGATCTAATTTAAGAAAAAATTTACATGACACTTTAATTGAATATTATTTAGATGATAAGGTTTTTACGATTTCACTAGATAATGCATCCAATAATACTAGAGCTATGGAATTGTTAAAATTACGTATAAAACCCGTTTTAGATGGTGCTTTTTTCATTCCCGTTGTGTTGCTCATGTTATAACTTTATCCGTGTAAGCGGCATTAAAAATATGTGATAGTTTAAAAAGTAAATTTAGGGGTTTATTAGCAACTATATATAGTTCGAGCAACGAACGACAAATGAACTATAGACGTTTTCGTAAACAATGTGGTGAAATACCCCTAGGACCTTGCTATGATAATAAGACTGGGTGGAATTTTACTTACATGATGTTTGAAAATATATTAAGACAACGTGTGACTTTAAACGCTTTTAATGAAATACTTGTTGGTGGAAATAAGCCTGTTTCGATAGACGACCAAGATTGGCATCGTCTAAATGAATTAACTGTTTTTTTACAAGTTTTTATAGAGGCAACAACTATAGAATCGGGTGTTTATTACCCAACTAGCTCATTAGTTTTAAAGCAAATTTATACTATAACGGAAAAATTAGACGAATTAAAAAACTCACCTACTCAAATGTTTAGAAAAATGGTTAAAGTTATAAAAAAAATAAATTTATAAAATATTTTGGTAGTTTACCTTTAGTTTTTACTTGTTCCGCCGCACTTAATCCATGTTTAAATGTTGGAGGCGTAGATCTTTTAATAACAAGAATAACGGAAAATTTAGACTTATCCTTTGGGTTAGACGGTCAAGACCCCAACTATTTAGAATCCAAACTTTTTAAATTTAACGATAATTTTAAAAAATTATTTGGAATTTATGCACCAAAATATAGTCAACAAAACCCAATTGTTGACCAAATGCGGGTCGGATCGTCTCGAATGGCAAGGGACATTAATATAAACCTTTATAAAAGTTTATGTGAAGACGCTACAAAGCGTCAACGAACATCGACCCCAACAAGCGAGTTGCGACAATATATGGCTACAAACTTTTTAATAACTTTAAGTCCCGAAGAGTTTGCAAACTTTGACATTTTTGCTTGGTGGAAAGAAAGGGAAATCCAATTTCCAATTTTATCCGCTATGGCTCGTGACTTATTAGCGGTCCAAGCTTCGACGGTAGCTTCCGAATCGGCCTTTTCTACTAGCGGGTAGAATTATATCAGAAAAAAGGTTAAGACTAACCCCCAAACCGTGGAAGTATGTGTATGTTTGAAAGATTATTTGGACGGAGTAGATAGGATACAACATGTAACATCGTTGGAAGTTCCGGTATTAGAAGAAATTGAAGAAACAATAGCAAGAGAAGAAATTGACTTAGCGATATCACCTCCGAATACCAAATTAGGTGAAGGTGAATTTGAAGACTTTGATGTTGATTTAGAAGAATTTTTGGAAGATTTAGACTTTGATGATGAATGACTTGAGTATAACGGGTGATGGAAATGCCGAAGCTCGATATTCTTGAGTACACTAATATGTGTTCGGGTGATGGCCATGCCGAAGCTCGAAATGTATTAGTATTTATATATTTTTAGTTGTATAATTGTATTGTTTAAATAAAAGTTATGATTGTATTTTTTTAGTATGTTTCCGGTGTATTGTTTAATTAAATGTTTGATAATTAACAAGTTTATTAAATAAATGTTCGAAGTTTTTAGTAAAATTAAGAAAATAACCGAACTGGTAAAAAACCGTTAGAAAAAACATTACGAACATTTAAAACCGAACCAATAAAAAAAACCGATTCCGAACATTTATAACCGAAAAAATCCAATTCCGAACAATTATAACAAAAAAAAACCGAAAAAACCGAAACTGGTTTTTAGAAAAACCGGTTTTTAAAAAAACCAAACCCGGTTTTAACCGATTTTTTTGCACCTCTATCACCAAGTGATATTCAGAAAATCACAAGTGATACTTTGAATATCACGGAATATCACTTGTGATAGTCACTAACGTATGAAAATAGACGAAAACGTAAAAAAACATATCAAAACGTAAGAAAACGAACGAATACGTATGAAAGTGTAAAAACACGTCTGAAAACGAACGAAAACGTATGAAAATTGGACAAAAACGAAGGTAAACTGATGAAAACGGATGAAAACATATGAAAACGGACGAAAACGTATGAAAACGAACGAAAACATATGAAAACGGGCGAAAACGTATGAAAACGGACGAAAACGTATAAAAACGGACGAAAACGTATGAAAGTGAAAAAAAAACACGAATTAAAAAAACGTGAATAACATGAATTAAAGAAAAAAAAACGTTAATTTGAAAGAAAAAAAAACGTGAATTCAAAAACAAAAGGACTAAAAAATTATAAATTAAAAGGAAATACAAAAAAAAAGAAAAAAACATAGACTTAGGTTTATATATTAAATCTTAGGTTAATCCTCACTATTAGATCAACTTAAATTGATGGTGAGAATTTGTCCCTTGATAAGCATAGATTTGTTGGTAAGCAAAATAAAGTGACCCGTAAGATGATTTTATACTTTGAGCATACAAGTACTTCAAATTAGTTACATGAATACATAAAAGTAGTCCTATTTTTTATACTGAAGTGCAGATATTTTTTTTTAACAAGTAAACTTAAACAAAAGATATATAGATAATTGTTGAAAAATTTATCATACTTTAACACTTTTTTATTCGCTGAATAGCTTATTATCTTTGTTACTATTAAATGAATAAACTTTTCAATATGATTTTTATTGTGTATAAATGTGCTAGTTAGATGTGTCGCTTCCATTAATTGAAAAGTTAAAACGGTTATTAGCAAGACATAATATTGAATGTTGTGATCACAGAAATGTGATCACAACGCAACACTCTTTAATCACATTTCTGTGTAATAATAGTTTAATACAAAAGTTAAAACGGTTATTAGCAGGGTACTCGTGCGTTGCGATAGCGGGTACCAGACAATTAAAATTTTCAGCGAGATGTTTTTCAGTTTTATATTTTACGAAACAATAGCTTTACGAATGACGACAATTTTAATATTGAATAATTTTAAACAATAACAAGTTAACTCATATAAAAAAATGTTGATTTTTCACGTGATGTTGTGGCAATAAAGAGGCGGTCGCAAGTTATTTAAAAAACACCATAACGAATTTTAAAAATTACATCCATTATGTTAAGAAGATTTATTTCTCCAAAAATACACATTATATATTTTTTTTTGGCACTTATTTGTGTTATTAATGTTTATTATATTTATCACACATAGGTAGAAAATACAAGTGTAAAAGTACTTAAAAGAATATTTAAGAAATTATGTGTGGTAATTTTGAAGAGCATGGTTATTATTATATAATTAACATTTAACACTTTGCACCTTCGCATTATATGCTTTGTAAAAAATCGTCTAATTTTTATTAAATAATTTTTTAGTTTCTTACGGTAAGTTTTATCAAAAATTCTAAAATGTCTATATGTTGGTTCTCGAGACACTCTTACTATTTAATAATATTTTTCGAACATTTAATTTAGTATGCATTTTAAAACTCTATTGATAAATGAGAATACATTTTGTATTATATAAGTTTGTATAATAAGCTTAATAACTTGTATTTTTCATTTGGAAAGTGTTTTAATATGCAATTAATTGATATTGATAGGTCAAATTTATAAATTTGTTATTATAAGTAACTGTGATGCCTTAATATTTTAAATATTCTATTTTAGAGAGTTCAAAATGCTTTATAATACAGTATAAATGTGACAACTGACAATTTAGGGAGTCTATTTTAGGTAACCGCATTACGTTAAACTAAGCCGAGCTTTGCCTTTATCACTATTTTCATAAACCATGACTTGATTTTATATCGTCTATTGGTTTTTACGGTTTATTTCACTATTGAATGAGTTATCTTATGAGTTTTAACTCTATTTGGTAGGCACTATTCGATTCGGCACTAGAAAAGCCTAAAACGAGAAATATTGTAACTTTTAGACCGTAACTCGAAAATTGACAAATAAATAGTCAAAACTCGTGGAAAAACATAAATAACGATGTTAGAAATTCAAATGAACGTTGTGGGATACTCGGGGGACAATATATGAGCTCGGGAATGGGTAAACGGGATAGTTACAAAAAATGACGTCTTCGGCCCCTCCCCTTCTACCCTAGCCGGCCACCCCTCCTCCCATTTCATTTATTTATTAGTCCCTAGTCCCAAATATATAAACCCCTCACCCTACCTCATTTGCTAGTTTCTTTCTCTCACTAAAAACACACACACTACACACTTTCTCTCTTTACTCTCTCTCTCCCCAAAAATAAAACCCTAACCCTAATTATCAACCACCACCGCCGGCCACTATTCCGGCCACCACCGCCACACGACGGCGCGTGACCACCCACCTCCACCACCATCTTGAAGCTCTCTTTCTCCTCTTTCCAACCATATATAACACTCTTACTAAAACCTCCATTAACACCTTCAAATCTAAAGATTAAGATTCGGATTTCTAGGGTTTCAAGTGGGTTTTTGCAATTCGTGTTTGGATAAGGTAAAAGAGACATGAATACACCTAGTTTGAGCTTTGAAAAGCCACGAATGGCTTATTAGGGTTTCGACCCTATGGTAAAATTTAGGGCTTTTGGGTGAAACATGGAATTAAGTCTAATTAACATCTAAATAAACAAGTAGTTAGTGTTTGGTAAGCATGTGGTGTATCAATTTGATGGGTTTATGCATTTTAGGTCTAGTTTCATATTTTTTGTTAGAATAGATTATGGGTTTTGTGTTTGGTTAATGATTGGAGCTTGGTTGATGGTATTTGGATGTTGTAGAATTGATTTAGAAGTGATTGGTTGGGTTTGAGATGGTGTACGAGCCACCTAGGGCACGTACGAGCCCCATGGGTTGCGTACGTGACCCACATGGACCACGGGTCCGGGTCGGGTCGTTTTGATAGCTTGTTGGTTGATGTAGTTGAGGTTTGGATGAGACGCGTGGAGCCGAAAAGCTTCTAGAGCTTGTTTGGTTCACGTGGTCTTAACCGTGACCGTGTCATGACCATTAGGGTCATAACGTTGGTTTCGGGTATATTTGGTTGATTGATTGGTTGGCGAGATTGTTTTGAGTTGATTTGAGATTGAATTGCGCTATTATGACTTTTAAATTGAACTTGATATATATATATATTGCCAACTTTGAGCTACGTCGGTGTTACTTTGACTTTTTAGTCAATAGATGACTCCGACAGCCGTAACATGGACTTTAGTATAGTTTGGACTATTGATTGATTAAAAGCCGAGAAGTCATGACTCGTGCTTGTGGACTCGAAACGAATAACAATATGAGATTAATATTGGAATTTGACAAAAAATATATATATATATATATATATATATATATATATATATATATATATATATATATATATATATATATATATATATATATATATACATGAAAATGCTAATAGACTATGGAACATAAATAATAAATGGGATTTTGTCCTAGGAATGAAGTTAAGAAGCTAGAGAGTGAGTTCTGGAACCATAAGGTTAAGGGTACTGACATGGCGACTTATACTCGTCGTTTCCAAGAGTTATCGTTGCTTTGCCCTGATATGGTTCGCACTGAAGAGCTTAAGATTGAGAGGTATACTGATAGATTGCCTATAGCTACTCGAAATGATGTCATCGTTGCGAAGCTAGTTAATTTGCATGAGGCAATTATTGTGGATCAGCGTTTGATGGACTCTTATGTGCTAAAAGTAGGAGACAAGGGTAAGAATGATATGAGTGATAAGAGGAAGAGGAATGAAGTTGTTAAAGGGAATGGCAACAAACGGCATGAGACAGCCAGGGTGTTCGCCATAGGAAATGGAGGAAGGAAAGATTATGAAGGTAGTAAGCCTATGTGTGGTCGTTGTAACCGACACCACCATGGACTATGCCCGAATGTGTGTAGGAAGTGCTCTAAGGTAGGACACATGGCCAAAGACTGTAGGTCTCGTCCACTTGCTGCAGCTCAAACTGCACAAGGAACGGACTGGAAGGCCACTGCCACCTGTTTTGGATGTGGAAAGAAGGGACAATTTAAGAATGAGTGCCGATAGCCGTGGATGAGAGAAATCCCGGTAATGTAGGAGGATTTTCTAACCGAGGTATGGGAAGTAATGGCTTAAACCCTGTGAAGCGTGAGGTTGTGGAAAACCAGGGAAACCATGGTACTAGGAATCAGCAGAGAGACATGGGAACAACGCGTGTTTACGCTATTGGGAAGGAAGCTGGTGAGGACCCTAACGTAGTTACGGGTACGTTCCTTCTCAATAATCGCTATGCTTCCATACTGTTTGATACTGGTGCGGATATGAGTTTCGTATCCACCAATTTTATGCCATTACTAGGAATCTCCCAAACACCTCTAGGGTTTAGTTACGATGTGGAATTAGCCAATGGAAATAGGGAGAAGATAGACACCGTAGTCCGAGGTTGTACCTTAAGTTTCCTAGACCGCCCGTTTAGTATAGACTTATTGCCGGTTACCTTAGGAAGTTTGGACGTCATTATCGGAATGGATTGGTTGTCGATGAACGGTGCACACATCATCTGTGATGAGAAGATTGTGCGTTTACCGTATGGCGGAAAAGTTCTGAGCATACAAGGAGATCGGATCGACTGTGGAAATCCTTCCCGGTTGAGCATCATCTCTTGTATTAAGACCCAGAAGTACATCGATAGAGGAGGTTGTCTTTTCTAGGCTCGAATTTCTGAAAAGAAAAATGAGGAGATGAGTGAAAGACACCTTAATGATGTACCCGTCGTTAGAGAATTTCCGGATGTGTTTCTCGACGATCTGCCAGGGATTCCACCTGTCCGACAAGTGGAATTCCAAATAGAGTTGATACCCGGGGCGGCACCCGTAGCCCGGGCACCTTATCGACTTGCTCCAAGAAAATTGGAGGAACTGTCTAAACAGTTGGCAGAATTGTCAGAGAAGGGATTCATTCGACCAAGTTCGTCATTGTAGGGAGCACCAGTGTTGTTTGTGAAGAAGAAGGATGGATCGTTTCAGATGTGTATTGATTATAGGGAATTGAATAAGTTGACAGTGAAGAACCGATATCCGTTACCTAGAATAGATGACCTATTCGACCAACTCCAAGGAGCTAGTGTCTTTTCTAAGATCGACTTACGATTTGGTTATCACCAGCTTAGAGTTCGAGAGGAGGATATCCCTAAGACGGCGTTTAGAACTCGTTATGGACACTATGAATTCCAAGTGATGTCGTTTGGTTTGACCAACGCGCCAGCGGTTTTAATGGATCTCATGAACCGAGTGTGTAAGCCATACCTGGATAAGTTTGTGATAGTATTCATAGATGACATCTTGGTATACTCCAAGAGTAGTGAGGAGCACGAAGAGCATTTGAGGCTCATTTTAGGATTGTTAAGAGAGGAGAAGTTGTATACCAAATTCTCTAAGTGTGAATTTTGGATTCCGTCCGTGCAATTCTTAGGTCATGTGATAGATAGTCGAGGTGTTCATGTTGACCCAGCTAAGATTAAGGCCATTAAGGAATGGGCAGCTCCCAAGAACCCATCAGAAATCCGACAGTTTCTAGGTTTAGCAGGCTATTATAGGAGATTCATTGAGGGATTTTCCAAGATAGCTAAGTCGTTGACCAAACTAACACAAAAGGATGTTAAGTATGAATGGGGAGAAAAGAAAGAAGAAGCGTTCCAACTTCTGAAGGAGAAGTTGTGTAGTGCGCACATCCTAGCTTTGCCTGAAGGAAGCGAAGATTTTGTCGTGTACTTCGACGCTTCGCATAAAGGCTTAGGTGCTGTTTTGATGCAACGTGAGAAGGTGATTGCTTATGCATCCCGACAACTTAAGAAGCATGAGAAAAACTACACCACCCATGACCTTGAGTTAGGTGCTGTAGTGTTTGCTCTTAGGTTCTGGAGACATTATCTGTATGGGACTAAGTGTGTAGTATTTACCGACCATAAGAGCTTGAAGCATATCTTAGATCAGAAGGAACTGAACATGAGACAACGTTGTTGGTTAGAATTGCTTAGTGATTATGACTGTGCGATTCGTTATCATCCTGGTAAGGCTAATGTTGTGGCTGATGCACTTAGTCGTAAGGAGGACATTCCACCCCTACTCGTTAGATCCTTAGGAATGACCATTGTTTCGCCCTTACCTTCTCAAATTTTAGCCGCCCAAGCAGAGGCATTGACGGAAGAGAACCGTCCTTATGAGAATCTTCATGGAATGGTAGAAAGTAAAAACGACTTCTTGAAGCGTTCTGACGGAACCTTATGCTTCAGAGACAGAAGCTGGATACCATTTCATGGTGGAATCCGTGAGTTGATTATGCATGAGTCGCATAAATCAAAATACTCTATTCATCCTGGAGTCGATAAGATGTATTAGGACCTTAAGAAACTTTATTGGTGGCCTAATATGAAAGCCGATATAGCTCAGTATGTCAGTTGGTGCCTGACTTGTTCTAAGGAAAAGGCCGAACATCAGAAACCCTCAGGACTATTAGTTCAATCCGAACTCCCGGAATAGAAATGGGAGCGAATAACCATGGACTTTATCACTAAATTACCGAGAACAGTTAGCGGCAATGACGCTATCTGGGTAATCGTTGATCGTTTAACTAAGTCTGCTCACTTTTTAGCCATTAGTGAAACCGATAGCCTTGATAAGCTTGCTCGATTGTATCTTAAGGAGGTAGTATCGCGTCATGGAGTACCGATATCTATCATTTCCGATAGGGATAGCCGTTTTACATCCCACTTTTGGAGATCATTACAGAGAGCATTAGGAACAAACTTGGATATGAGCACTGCTTACCACCCGCAGACCGATGGTCAGAGCGAGAGAACCATTCAGACTTTAGAGGACATGCTTAGAGCCTTTGTTATTGATTTCGGCAAAGGCTGGGAGAGACACCTCCCTTTGGCCGAGTTCTCTTACAACAATAGTTATCATTCTAGCATTAAGGCCGCCCCATTTGAGGCACTGTATGGCCGAAAATGTCGTTCTCCTGTTTGTTGGGTTGAAGTTGGCGAGAGTCAACTTACAGGTCCCGAACTTGTCCTAGAAACCACTGAGAAGATAGTTCAGATTCGTAACCGATTGCAAACCGCTCGTGATAGACAAAAGAGCTATGCCGATAAGAGACGTAAAACTTTAGAATTTTAGGTAGGAGATCGTGTTATGTTGAAAGTTTCTCCTTGGAAAGGAGTGATTCGCTTTGGAAAGCGTGGAAAACTCAATCCCCGATATGTTGAAAGGTTGGGTTTGAGATGGTGTACGAGCCACCTAGGGCACGTATGAGCCCCATGGGTTGCGTACGTGACCCACATGGACCACGGGTCCGGGTCGGGTCGTTTTGGTAGCTTGTTGGTTGATGTAGTTGAGGTTTGGATGAGACGCGTGGAGCTGAAAAGCTTCTAGAGCTTGTTTGGTTCACGTGGTCTTAACCGTGACCGTGTCATGACCATTAGGGTCATAACATTGGTTTCGGGTATATTTGGTTGATTGATTGGTTGGTGAGATTGTTTTGAGTTGATTTGGGATTGAATTACGCTATTATGACTTTTAAATTGGACTTGATATATATATTGTCAACTTTGAGCTACGTCGGTGTTACTTTGACTTTTTAGTCAATAGTTGACTCTGACAAAGCCGTAACATGGACTTTAGTATAGATTGGACTATTGATTGATTAAAAGCCGAGAAGTCATGACTCGTGCTTGTGGACTCGAAACGAATAACAATATGAGATTAATATTGGAATTTGACGAAATATATATATATATATATATATATATATATATATATATATATATATATATATATATATATATATATATACATATACATGAAAATGCTATTAGACTATGAAACATAAATAATAAATGGGCTTTTGTACCAAAAATATCGATAACAAGACTCAAGGACCAAGGGTCCGGGTCGAGTCGTTGTGGTAGCTTGTAGGTTGATGTTGTTGGTGTTTGGATGAGACGCGTGGAGCCGAAAAGCTTCTAGAGCTTGTCTGGTTCACGTGGTCTTAACCGTGACCGTGTCATGACCACTAGGGTCATAACATTGGTTTCGGGTATATTTGGTTGGTTGATTGGTTGGCGAGATTGATTTGGGTTGATTTGAGATTGAATTGCGTTAGTATGACTTTTATTTGGACTTTATATATAAATTGTCAACTTTGAGCAACGTCGGTGTTACTTTGAAATTTTAGTCAATAGTTGACCCCGACAACGCCGTAACATGGACTTTAGTATAGTTTGGACTATTGATTGATTAAAAGCCGAGAAGTCATGACACGTGCTTGTGGACTCGAAACGAATAACGATATGAAACTAATATTGAAATTTTACGAAATGTATATATGAAAATGCTAATAAACTATGAAACGTAAATAATAAAAAGGCTTTTATACCAAAAATATCTGTTGGAATCACTCCTAAACTATAATTCAAGTGTTAGTTATTCTTATGTAATAGGTAGCTTATTATGGCCTTTATGTTTGTTATTAGCCTTAAGCTTGTGTAGAAGGCCCATGAGCTTAGGCCCATGTCTATTAAGGAAAGGATGGAAACTAGGAGTGTTGCCCTAGCTTTCCTCCTATAAATACCTTATGTAAACCCTCACTTGAGGGTTGGTTGTTCATTTTATTCACTCACTCATTCTCTATTCTTAACCGGCTTATTGCTAACGTGAGTGTGTGTGTGTTTAGTGTTCATCCACCTCTCTTCTCTTCTCTATTTCTTTATATGTTGCTTGTGTTGTAAAACTAGTGACCTATCAGTGGTATCAATCGCCTAATAGTTGAGTGAACGTATTGTTTGAAGTGAGTTTTGGTCTCACGCTTAACTTGCGTCTCCATAACTTTGGCTTAATCAAAAACGTATTTTTTACACTTTTTAATCCAAGATTCTTGTCCTTTCAACGTTATAAGGTGTTAAACTTACTGTTTTTGGCAAAAAGTTTCGAACTTTGTGTGTAGATCATCGTTTTTCATCTAGTTTTTGTACGAAGGTTCTATCCTACGCGTAACTATTTTAAGAGTTTTGGTTCATCAAGTTTCACACTTTTGTGTCTTTTGGTGTTATTGAAGCTATTTCATCACACAAAAACTGGTTTAGAAACAACTTTGAGCATAATCATATTTACGAGTAATCCTACGCGTAGCAAAACCCTAAAACTATGTGTAAGGTTATCCTTGGCTTGATCTTCGTTTTCGTGGTTTACTCCGTGTTTTCTTGCTTGGATAAGCCTGAAAATACGTCGACTTTGGATATCTTTTGCACTGTGTTAGTGTAAAAGATCATTTGGGCAAAACCCTAAAATTACGCATAATCATAAGCTTACGCGTAGAAATCCTACGCATAAGATTCATCTTACGCCTAAGCCTAGTCTTACGCATAAGATAATCCTACGCATAACTTTCTACGCCTAACTTTTGTCTACGCATAACTTTAGAGTCTTTTCCATACTTACGCGTAAGCTAAATCTACGCGTAACTCCTTACTGTTACGCGTAACTTTGGTGTTTTTACGCATAAGTGCTACTTGGTTATTGTGATTTCTACGCCTAAGGATACTTCTTCAACAAAGGTTCATTCGACTACAAAGATCCATTTTTACCAACACAAGTTTTCAACATGTCTCAACCACCATACTCTAACTATTTCCCTTACACTTATACTCAACGTCAACAACAATTAACTCCACAACATCAACAATGGAATCAACAACAAGCAATTTATCAACAACAATTTAATCAACAACATACTCCACAACTTGGAGCAATTCCTCCACCACAAATGGTTCAAACACCTCCAAGCCTTCAAGTTCAACCCTACACAAACGATTTCAATCAACATCCATCAAGGAACACTATGAAGGAACCCACTTGGTTTGCAAAGATGTGTGAAGCTTTAAGCAGCCAACAATCAATTCATGAGGCTGGATCACTTGATAGACCTCCAATGCTAACTCCAGGAAACTACGATCAATGGGTGATAAGGTTCTTTAGGTTTTGTGATCTGAAGAAGCCACATGGAAAGTTCTTAAAGAAGGTTATCTTGGAAGGTCCATTTGAGATGCCTACTGTCATTGTACCCGGAGATCCAAATGCTATTCCACCAAGAGATGAACAAACGAACATTGCTACTGTTGCAGACTTGAATCCTCAAGAACTTCTACACTATGCAACAGATGAGCTTGCAATGGAATATATCCTCGTAGGATTACCAAACCCAATTCTTCGTAGTGTTGATGCTCAAAAGACTGCACAGAAAATGTGGGATCATATTCGTCTTCTTATGGAAGGATCTGTACTCAATCAGGAGGATTTGGAATCCAAAATTTACTTGGCTTATGAACACTTCATGATTGAACCTGGAGAGACACTAGAGTCCTATCATCATCGATTTTCAGACATCATCAATGATTTGGATAAACACAACATCATCATGCCAAGAATTGCAGTGAATACTAAGTTCCTGAGTAGTCTTGGTCCTGAATGGGAGAAGTATGTCATTTTTCTCCGTCAAGCGAAGAATATGCATCATTCTACATATGGATTGTTGTACGATTACTTGAAGCCTCATGAAAAGGAAGTTGATCAGGAAAGGATTCTCCGTGCTCAAATTGCTCCACCTACACATCCGGAAAATCAACAACTTGCCTTATATGCTCAACAAAGTTATCCTCCTCAACAAGCAACTCAACCAACTGCCTCAGTCACACAAAACAATCATTCACAGCAACAATCTCAACAAAATCAATTGGTTCCATACAACAACACCAATGCTCAACCAATTGTCAGTGAAGCTAATGAGTACATCGATCCATTCGAAGCATTGCAACAAGGATTTGTTATGATTGCTAATGCTTTTGGCCGTTATACCAACAAATCCAACAATCGTATTCGTTCCTCATCTAACACACGGACTCAGGCTGTTGTGAACAATGGAAGAGTTGAAGTTCAGAATCGTAGTTATGGTCGTCAGATGGGCGGTGGTCAAGGGTTTAATGCTGTGGGTAGGAACAACAACAGAGCTCAAGTGGTGGAACAGGGAAATGCTCAGAATGGGTTAACTGGTCTTCGATGCTACAACTGCAATGAGAAGGGACACCTGGCTAATGCATGCCCAAAGCCGAGGACTAGGGGTAGTGCTTATTTCAAAGAGGCTCTTCTTTTGGCTCTTAAGGATGAAGCTGGTGGATCTCTCACAGACAAAGAACAGAGTTTTATGGCAAATGCAGACTCAGATGATGATATGGAGGACTTGCAGGCTAATGCAGCAGTTATGTTGATGGCTAATATGCATGAGCTACACATGAGTGACACAGGCCTAGTGTATGACACTGATGGCTTGTCTCAGGTACCCGAACAAACCATATTTATCACTGATCTAATATCTCCGCCAATATCTGAATTCGGCAAGGCTCAGAATGTTCAAAATGAGTCATCTACATCACATTCCAACGATTTTCAACTAAACCCCGTAGTTACATTTGACGATCAAGATGACCTTATGGGTTCTATTGATAATCAAATTGACTCCGTGGTTATACTTGAGGATCTAAATAATGATCATGTTGTGACTCCCGTTGAACAAACCGAACTTTTGCCTCATCCAGATCTTGCTCTCTTATTTAAAGACCAACAATCCCAAATTGAAGAATGTTGTGCATTAAATAAGGACTTAAAAAGTAAAAATGCACTGCTAACCAAGGATTTTGAATGCTTACAAATGCAACTCAACTTTTTTAAGACTCAAGAAAACCGTGAAAAAGGTTTTGAAGCCGCTTTTACTAAATCTTATCAAAACGAAAAATATTTAGAGAGACAGATGCGTGATCTAGCCGCTTCGAAGAATGCTTTGTTGTCTGAGATAGAACAACTGAAACATGAACATAAAAAGCAAATTAACGCTCTTACCTTGGAAAATCAAAAAGCTAAGGCTGAGTTGTTAACTTGTCAAAAACAGTTCTCTGCATACAAAAAGCATTCAACGAATCGAATAGATGACCTTCTTGAAGAAATTATCGGCTTGCAAAACAAACTTAAAGAGTTTAAAACTGTTGTTTACAAACATGGTGAATCAGTAACAGCTATTGAAAAGTTTACTTTAAAACCCAATCCAAAAGGATATGGATCAACTCTTGCTGATTACAAACCTAAGCTTTCACTAAAAACATTCAAACCAAATCCTGAAGTTTCCAGTGCAGAATATAAAATTAATGATACTGTTATGAGTGTTGTTGAATATCATCGTCAAGAGGAATTAGATGCAGAAGACGAGAGTCGATCAAAATTAAAAACTGTTGTTTACAACAAACCTTTTAATTATTCAAAACCGGTCACTTTTGTCACACCAACGGATTCTTCTAACACACCAAAGGTTATCATAAAAACACCAGAGTCTTCTAATGTTAATCCACAACCAGATTATGCACAAATTTATGGTCCTTTACCTTCCATTAGTGAAGTAAACTCAAAACCTGAAAATCGAAAAATTCTTAGATATTTTGACATTTTCATGGCTGACCTCAAAACTTTACAACATGAGATAGAATATCATTCTGAAATCAAAGTTCAACATTTTCAATCGCCTCTGGCGCGAGAACAAAGAGACATTTTTCAGAAAAATCTTTTACCAAATGTTAAAAATTTGAAAAATTGTGCATTGTCTTGGGAACGGGACTTTCATAAGGAACTTGGAGTGATGAAGGTCGTTTTCGAGAAAACAGAAACATCTATTTCTAACACTAAACGTAAAAAGAAAATGTTGAGAAAAGATGTTGATCGACTCTTGAAAGATGTTATCTGTGCTGATATCCATAATGTTGTGTTATTCAATTCTTTGCCACATGCATCTGATTATATCTCTGCTGATACTGTTGATAAGAGGGTAACTGTTGAGAACACCGATAATGTGCTTCAGATAGAGTCTTTCAAAGCTGAAAATGCACGATTGCTTAACGAACTTTCCTATGCAAAACGTCGTCTTAATTGGTGTCAAAAAGATATTCACAATAAACAACTTGCTTTTCAAAACAAAATCGCTCAGTTGCATACTAAATCTTCTGATCCTAATTTTGAGAAAGTGAATGATCAAAACGTGTCTTTGAAAAGTCAAATCTCAAAATATGAACAAGAACTTGTAAAAGTTAAACAGGAATATGATGTCATATTTGATTTACTCAATAAGACTCGTCATGAAGCATCAAACGAACTTGATCACTATCTTTTACACACTAGAGAAGTCATGAATTTTGCTGGAAATATTCATTCTGAAAATCAAGATTTGATTCACACTATCTTTAAGTTAAGATAAATGTTAGGAAAGTATGAACTACTTCCGCCGTGATTAAGAGAATATCACCAGTCACACTTAGTAATCATGAACCTAGAATCCCTACTGCCAAAGCACAATTTGCTAACGTGCTTCCTTCTACTGAAACAGGAATAGTTGTGTCTTTTCCAACCGTCCGCACTTCACAGCCTAGGAGCACTCAATCGAAGAATAGGAAGTTGCGACCAAAGAAAAGATCAATAAGGAATGCTAAAGTAGAAGAACACCCTAGGACAATGAATAAGACTCACGTTGCTTCCACTATAGATATTGCGTCTGGCAAATGTAATATAAATAGTCATGTAACGAATGCTAAACCTTTAAGTACTTTTGACATTCAGTCTGATGCACCTTGTGTTATTTGTCGAAAAAGTATGAATTCTGATTGTCATGACAAATGTGTTGCTAAAGCTATAATCTCTCGTTTACGGAATCCTAAGAATCGGAATACCTCTAGGCCCACTAATCATTCTAAGTCTGTGCTTGTAGACCACCTTCTTTAGATACTAAGGCAAGCATTGTTGTCCCTGTAGCTCCAGTTTCACCTCCTAAGAATGTAGTACCACCTAGTGCATTCACTAAGACTAAAGCAAAGAGTAGTTATAGATGGCAGAAATGGATATATAACACACTAGGATTTAAATGGATGCCTAAAATTATTAATGTGTGTATGTCTCATATACCTGCTTCGGAACCCTCTAACATTTCTGGTTCCACATCTACTTCTATTCCATCTGTGTCGTCTGTATGTAATGCAGGTGATACAGATCATTCTCTGGATTGTTGATATCGGATGTTCCCGACACATGACAGGCAACCTTAAACTGTTATCAAACTTTATTGCAAAGTTCATTGGCACTGTCAGGTTCGGGAATGATCACTTCGCAGCTATCATGGGCTACGGAGAAAATGTCAATGGGAACATCGAAATCAGCAGGGTTTACTATGTGGAAGGCCTCGGTCACAATCTATTTTCAGTAGGTCAGTTTTGTGATGGAGATTTGGAGGTCGCCTTCAGGGAGAAAACTTGTTTCATTCGTGATCTACAAGGAAACGACCTTATGTCTGGCTCGCGTAATTCTAGTCTCTACACTATCTCTATGCAAGACATGGTTGCTTCATCTCCCATCTGCTTACTTTCAAAGGCAACATCAACAAAATCCTGGCTATGGCACCGTCGTCTTTCACATCTAAACTTTCAAACCATCACCAATCTTGCTCGACACAAACTAGTTGAAGGTCTCCCACGATTCCGGTATTCAAAAGATCATCTATGTTCAGCTTGTGAACAAGGTAAAAGCACTCGTGCTCATTTTCCTTCAAAGGTGGAACACAGCTCTCAGCAGGTGCTTCATCTTCTTCACATGGACTTGTGTGGCCCGATGCGCGTGCAAACGATCAATGGCAAACGCTACATCTTAGTAATTGTTGATGACTACTCATGATGGACTTGGGTCTACTTCCTTAGAAGCAAAGACCAAGCTCCACAAATGATCATCACCTTTCTCACGAAAATACAGGTTCAGCTCCGCAACACCGTCAGGCTAATCAGAACAGACAAAGGAACTGAATTTGTTAACCAAGCCCTTCGTGAATTCTATGAGAAAGTGGGAATTCAGCATCAAACATCTATTGCACGTACACCTGAACAAAACGGAGTTGTTGAAAGACGAAACCGAACGTTAGTGGAAGCTGCAAGAACAATGTTAATCAATGCTAAACTTCCAGATTACTTGTGGGCAAAAGCTGTATCTACTGCATGCTATACTCAAAACCGTTCCATGATCACAAAACGCCACAACAAAACACCTTTCGAGCTTGTCCACAACCATAAACCGAATCTCAAACACTTTCATGTATTTGGATCCCTTTGCTATCCAAATAATGATCGTGATGATTTTGGAAAGCTCAAAGCCAAAGCTGACATTGGAGTCTTTATTGGATATTGTGAGAATTCTAAAGGGTACCGGATATGGAATCGTCGTACAAAACAGGTTATGGAAATGATTCATGCTCATTTTGATGAACTTACGGAAATGGCATCTGAGTATAACAGCTTAGAACCCGGTCATAACCGCTTAAACTTGCCCCAAACCCCATCATCAGCTGAACAAAGCCCCCAGCTCACTCGTCAACAAATGGAAAGGTTATTTGCTCCTCTGTTCAGTGACGATATTGATGATCGTGCTCCAGGTGTATCCGCTGTTTCCGCTGCACAACCTGATAATATTCCTATACCTGATACACCTGCTACAACAACTACTGTTGAAGATGCACCTACACTAGTTGACTCCAACACAACAGTTGAACAAACCGCTTCCAACAATGATGAACCGGCTGATGATATTCTGAATGAAGTACCCCTACCTGCAGATTTTGATCCAAATGCGTTCTTTAACCCGTTTGCCAATGAGACTGCTACACCAGATGTCGCGGAATCTTCAACAAACCATTTGAATCCTCAGAATCTACACAATGTATACCAACATCAACCCTCTATACATAAATGGACAAAAGATCATCCTCTGGAAAATATTATTGGCAACCCGAACCAACCAGTCGTTACGAGACAACGTCTTCACTCAGATGGTGAACATTGCATTTATGCACTCACTGTCTGCCAATCTGAGCCTGAAAACATCAAAGACGCAATGACAAAAGACACCTGGATAGAATCCATGCAAGAAGAACTTAACCAATTCAAACGTCTTGAAGTATGGGAACTGGTTGAAAGACCATCAGGGGTTTATGTCATCGGTCTAAAATGGATTTGGAAAAACAAATTGGATGCTGAAGGGAATGTTATCCGAAACAAGTCACGGCTAGTTGCTAAGGGTTATCGTCAGGAAGAGGGAATAGACTTTGAAGAATCTTTTGCTCTGGTTGCTCGTTTGGAGGCTGTTCGGATATTTCTCGCGTTCGCGGCTCACATGAATATGACGGTCTATCTGATGGATGTCAAAACAGCGTTTCTCAATGGTAAACTCAAAGAAACGGTTTATGTCAGCCAACCAGATGGATTCGTTGATCCTGAGTTCCCGAACCATGTCTACAAACTGAACAAAGCTCTGTATGGTCTTAAACAAGCTCCTCGGGCATGGTACGATAAGCTATCATCTTTCCTCATTGCCAATAATTTCACCAAAGGTTCGGTCGACCCTACTCTTTTAATACAATATCACGGGGCACATATCTTAATTGTTCAAATTTACGTGGATGACATCATTTTTGGGTCTACACATAAAAAGTACTCAATCGCTTTTGCAAAATTAATGAAGAAAATTTTTGAAATGTCCATGATGGGTGAACTTACGTTCTTTCTAGGACTACAAGTTCATCAATCACTCCGTGGTATTTTCTTGAGTCAGTCCAAATATGTCCTTGAATTGTTAAACAAATTTGGAATGAAAACCTGTGACACTTATGCCACACCAATGACTCATACCAAGAAGCTAGATGCTGACTTAAATGGGAAATTAGTGGACCCTACCAAATACCGTAGCATTATTGGGTCTCTAATGTACCTTACAGCTAGCAGGCCTGATATTGTCTTTGCTGTTTATCTATGCTCCCGTTATCAGTCAAGACCAACTGAAACCCACCTCTCTGAGGCTAAAAGAATCCTCCGATACATCAAGGGAACCTTTAACTTGGGGATCTGGTATCCGAAGGATTCTGGTTTTGAACTAATCGCTTTTTCAGATGTTGATCACGCAGGATGTTTAGATTCACGAAAAAGCACTTCAGGAGCACTACAATTTCTTGGTGATAAACTGGTGTCTTGGCAATCAAAGAAGCAGGATTGTACATCGCTGTCCTCAACCGAAGCAGAATATGTAGCAATGTCCGCGTGCTGTGCTCAAGTCATCTGGATGAGAACACAACTCAAAGATTATGGTTACGTATTTGACAGAATCCCGATGTACTGCGACAATCGGAGTGCCATTGCAATCTTGTGCAACTCAGTTCAGCATTCGAAATCAAAGCACATCGATCTACGCTATCATTTCATCAAGGATCATGTAGAACAGGGTACAGTTGAATTATACTTCGTGGGTACAGAATACCAGTTGGCAGATCTTCTCACCAAAGCCTTGCCTCCCGCTAGGTTTAATGAGTTGGTCCACCGGATTGGTATGAGGTGTTTGACTCAAGAGGAATTGGATGACCTCCTAAAACAGTCTTAAAAACCTGTCAAACACCAAAATCTCTTTTGTAAATAATTTTTCAAAAACAAAATACAAAAATATAAAATCTTATAGAACAACAAAAATATTCTTCTAATCTAATTTTCTTTCAACATGGCAAGTACATTTCTTCCGTCAACACTTTATTCTTTCAAAATTCAGTATTTTTCCGATCAAGTGTTGAGGGGGAGAAAATTATCACTTAACTGTTTAATAACATCTGTGTACTTGCATGTTATCATATCCCGGTTGTTTCTTTTATCAATGGTGGAAAATTTTCTGGTTCAATGACACTCCTCAGACTAAAATTTATAACCTTTCATTATTTCTTAAGTCGAGGGGGAGTGTCGTCAAGTTTCTTTCTTAAAAATCTCTGTTTGATAACTAAAATGGAAGTTAAATGGCTTTGTATGAAAATGGAAAAGGTGGAGGGACCAAAACTGTCAAAATGTTAAAGTTATTTTAATAAAAACACTTTCCACCTAACACTTCACTTCACATTTAATACTCCTAAGCTAAACAATCCTACGAACCAAAATCGTTTGACAAATCCGTGTTTCAGATCATCATTTTGTAAGTTGTTTCATAATCTTAACATGTTTTTAAGCATTGGTTTTGATTCTTACACGAATCCAACGGTCAAAATGTTGTCTATGATTATTTTAGTGGTCTACGCATATGCGTATGAACACCCAATCAAGAATGGGTGTTTATGGTTAAAAAGATAGTGCCTAAACGTTTCAATAACATCATTGATGTCTTTTTTATCATCAAAATCCACCCAGAAACACGAATTGATGGGTTTTCAAATATTAGGGTTTATGCGAAGTTTTGGGTGTTTTCAAATGTGAAGGTTTTTGGTGAAAAAGATAGTTGTATAAGGTTGTTTTCAAGTTAAATTGAGCATATTTAAACCCAGAAATCACCCAGAAACACTAATGATTCTTAAATTGAAAATTAGGGTTCTAGTTCATACGAATTGGGTAATTTTTTATTCATGGCTTATTTGATGTTAAAACTTGGATAAAACAACTCTATATGCTTCTTAGAACTCCCAGAAACACTATGGTGCTAATCCTATGGTTAGAAATCATATGCGTAATTCTTAACCTCTAGGGTTTTGACCTACGCGTATGACTTTCTACGCGTAACTGTTTAACAAGTGTTCATGCCATGATTTGTTGTTAAAATGAATTTATGTGTTAATATTGATGATATGATGGTTTTATTTCAGGCTTGTTACTCGTAAAACTCAGAATCAAGGTCCTTGTTACTCTACGCATAAGGATTACCCTACGCGTAGTCAGTTATGCGTAAGAATAATCCTACGCATAACTATTACGTGTAAGGTTATACAATGGGACTACGCGTATCCTGTGAAGGATATGCGTAAACAGTGACCTCTACGCATAAGGTCTACTCTTACGAGTAAGCCTTACGCGTAAGGTTTATATACGCCTACGCGTAAGCTCTACGCTTAAGGTCCCCTTTTCCTACGCGTAACTTTTCTTACGCGTAAGTTAGGATCCTACGCGTAAACTTTCGTCTACGCGTATATCATTTATGTTTACGCTTAACTTTGCCAAATCTACGCCTAAGCCTGGATTGACCTTCATTATGAATTGTTACGTGTACAAACTTGTTAATAAACAAATCATATCGTCACGAATCCAATAATGTCACTAATAAACTTAAAACTTAAAGTTAACTAACTCACGAAACATTTCACGACGTCATTGGACTATTGGACAAACAAGTGACTTAGGACTCGTAACAATCATTGACACTGTACATTCAATAACTAGACAATAAAACCTTCTGTTGACTAACATTATGTCTTTCGATATGTTGGTTCTTTTGGCTAATGTTATTTCAGATCACGACATGGCTTTTCAAATCAATGTGGATGCACCAGAAGTTCTCACAATTGCTGACATCTTCCCAAATGGCTATCCGAGAAAGATTGGAAAGAACAACCTTAGGGTTGACTTTGACACCCTCACATGCTCAGAATCTTCTTGTCTCATTGCGGTAGATATTCTAAAGAATCACCCCTACCAGAATATGCTCTCACACTCTGCTACAGTACCAGAGGTCTATATTCAACAATTCTGGGATTCAATGCAGAGAATCACAGGTCAAAGTGCAGTGACAGTGACACTTAATCACAAACAAGTCACCATCACTCCTGCAGACTTACGGGCGGTTCTTATCATTCCAGACATCGTGCCAACCGACTTCTTTGCCACACCTCCTGAGGAGACAGTTCTTCAATTCCTGATTGATATTGGCTATGATGAAGCTTCATGAATTGCCACTAAGCACTCTCATGTGGAGCTTAAGAACATTCCTCAACCGTGGAGAACCCTCTACATCATCATCACCAAATCGGTCTCTGGTCATGATAGGTGAGGTGATGCTTCGGTGTACCTCAGCGACTCATCTGAACTGTAGATGTACTTCGGTACATCGCGTTATCTCACTTGTGGGACTCCAGTTCAGGAACGGTCTTTGTGAGAATTAGAGTTGTGTTTTCACACTATGCTGTTAACACTCTCGAAGTTCAAACTTGTAAGTGCCGGAATCCGCTTATTACTAACCATTTTAATGTTTTCTTCTTATGGAAGCTATGGAGCGGAATGATCGTGCAGATTCTTCTCATGCTCACGCCAACATCTTCACTAATGGAAGTTCTATTCTAATGCAACACAACAGTCAGAATGATTCTTCGTCAAACCAAAGAATCTACAAAGTTAAAGACTTAAAGAACTTCATCAGTACTGAATCCCAACGTCAAAGAGCGTGTGAGCATGTTGAAGAATGACGTGGAGACACTGGAGCAGCAAAGCTGACATGAGGCAGACTTGATGCAAACTACAACATACTATCACTTTCATCACAAAGAACAATGATCAAAGAACAAAAGTTAAAGATGACGTCAAAGCAGAACCGTTTAAAAGAAAACAATTTCTCTACACTGAGGAGATTGTTCGAATCAAGGAAATTCTTCTCACAAGAAAGAAGAATGTCAGAAGACGTCAGAGCTACTATTACATCAACGCCTTCACCGTTCATCACCAACACTTGAGGGGGAGATTGTTGGAATCACTCCTAAACTATAATTCAAGCGTTAGTTATTCTTATGTAATAGGTAGCTTATTATGGCCTTTATGTTTGTTATTAGCCTTAAGCTTGTGTAGAAGGCCCATGAGCTTAGGCCCATGTCCATTAAGGAAAGGATGGAAACTAGGAGTGTTGCCCTAGCTTTCCTCTTATAAATACCTTATGTTAACCCTCACTTGAGGGTTGGTTGTTCATTTTATTCACTCACTCATTCTCTATTCTTAACCGGCTTATTGCTAACGTGAGTGTGTGTGTGTTTAGTGTTCATCCGCCTCTCTTCTCTTCTCTATTTCTTTATATGTTGCTTGTGTTGTAAAACTAGTGACCTATCAATATCGATAACAAGACTTGTCTTGTTATTTATTATTTTAAAATGGAAACTAACGACTAAAATGGAAAAGTTTTCTAATAAGTAAGTAATTAATGTTTCAAGTGCACGTTTATCGAAATATGCCAATTATGGGCATTTAATACTAGTTTCAAGTATTTGTTTACTTACGTTGTGTGCATGGGTTACAGATAACCTAACATTAATAGTGTTGATCCACGTGGGTAGCGGACTTATTAAGTTGACGAATCTAATAAGAGACCGCTAAGTACGTAGGATAACGTTATTAATGGGTGAATTATCCTTATGACTCGTTAGGATGTGACCGGTTTATGGGATAATAAGCGACACAAATAAATAATTGAGTTTATCGAGTTGACGAATTCGATAAGGTCTACTATTTATTCCGAAACTTATTTGACTATGGAGCTTATTGCTTAGATGTCTCATCGTGTTGCATTAAGTCACATATTGGTTGTTTGAGTGCATTCATGGCATTATATTGAGTCGATACAGCCACATGAGAATACCAAACACTAGGACTAAACGGTGAAACAAGACATTTTTGGATATAACGAAAAGGAATACATTGGGGTAGATAACATTGATTTTAGGAAATATATATTAAAATTGGTTTACATTAATAGGTTGTGCCGAGTCGATAGTTGTTGTGCCGTGATTAGCTGTTATCTTTTGCTAGTGTTTATTTGTGCGTTGCTTGCTTGAGGTGAGTTTCATAGCCCCACTTTTATCTATGTTTTTAACTAATTGGGGTGAGAATCATGCTACTATTTTTGGACCTTCTAAACTATTTTGATTTGATTATGTGCTTGACTGATTAGATAGATATGTGGTAGTTGTTGCCTTAGTCTAGGGTAGCAATCCTAATTGCTATAACACTTGCCTAGCTAAGTATAGACTTCTACCTCGACCTAGTCCAGGGTTAGCAATCGTTCTAGACTTTGCTACGACTGTGTTGGCTAGTGTCGCTAGGGGCCCAATATGATATAGGATATGATATTTGTTTGTGATTGATGTGTATCTATCTTAGGTATCGCATAGCAAATTAACTCCTACAGGTCCACTACTTTATATTTGAATTTAAACCTATGAACTCACCAGCATTAGCTGAGCTTTTAGCATGCTTTCTCAGGTATTCAAGGTGATGTTTGGAGTGCGTGTTTGGTAGAAGCTTGGCTAGGAGGCATGGTCAAGGATCATAATCGACTCTGACAACTTATGGGGACCTATTTTATTAAATCATGTTTGGGCCTAATATTTACACTTTGGGATTAAGGTTTTGAATATTTAAATTTGGGATTGGTTTTGAATGTTAAATGACTATCTTGTTTTCTATACTTGTGTGAGATACCAATCCAATTGTAACGCCCCGAAAACTTGATTAAGTCTTCCGCTGTACCGAGATTTGGGGGTGTTACAATAAATACCAGCTACATGTGTAATACGAGTATAACAATTAGTTAATAATATATTAAAATAATATAGAGCCATTTATAAAATCCATCGTTATATATAAAAACGATTGTTACTTACAAAACCTTCTTTTTATCTCTTTTAAACATCTAATCAACTTCTCTTTATCAACAACGTATCGGTATCACAAATGTCAAATTAAATGGAAAAAACAAAAGTTGTCAAGATCGTGATCCTGATCGTATGATCGTACGATCTCACATACAAAAAACGATTAGAATCTTAAATCAAGTAGGATTGTTTCAGGATCGTAAGATCGCGATTAGGTGATAAGGTTTTAAAAGGTACCATTTTGAGGGGTCGTTTAAGTCCTTATTTGATCACTTTTGTATCCGTTATTGCTTAATATCGTTCCTTTTCACTTTTTAGGTCTCGTGAAGGCAAAATGCTGGAATGGTACTTATTTGGACGAAAAGGCGCAAATATATGAAGAAAATGGCCAAAGTCGAAATCGAGACACTCACAGTTGCTGAAAGTAGAAGGCGACGGCGTCAGGTGTTGGCGACGCCGTCCCAAAATTATTGTGACGGGCCAGAACCCAAAACTCGTATTTTCAAGAGACGGCGTCTAGTGGTGAAAGAGTAGGCCGTCGCTACTCAGACGGCCTAGATGCAATCCAGACGACGTCAGAAGCTGAAGAGGACGGCGTCACGGACATAAGGTGACGCCGTCGCAAGGTTAACGTGGCCAAGACGAAACCCTAATGGCGGCGACACGACGGCGTCACTAAACATAAGGTGACGCCGTCGCAATTGTAATCTTATATATAGAATCCGAATTTTTCAGTTTTTGTGTGGAGAGTCTTTGGAGTAAAAACCTAAAACCGAACCTAAGGTGTCTTGTACAGTATTTTAGGTTTTTAAACCCTATCTTACATCAAGATAAGTCTTTACTTCATTAATTCAATTATGTCTTTGATTATTTGTGTGTATGCTTGCATGTTCTCCATGTCCGGCTAATTTATTTGTGTGTTTGCTTAGAAAGTATGAAACTTAATTATTGAATATTGATTGGTTGTTTCTTATCTTAGTTGATTAATGATCTAGTAATGCGATAGGTCATTCGTTGTGTACTTAATGCTTGATTCATCTTTGTGAACCTTAGAGTATAATTACCTGAGTAATTGTATGCTAAACCATCCGAAGAGCGCCTTAGAGTAGGAGTCTATAATCTCTAGTGGGTTTGTAGACAAGACCCTTTGGTAAGTTCGAAGAGTTAGGGAGAAACGCATACCCTACAACTTTAGACACACAACGCAACTAGGAATAAGACGTGACACTCAACCATCAATAGGAGATAATTAAGGAGTAATACAAACTAAGTAAACACATCTTTAAACTATCATACGAGCACACATTAATTAGACATAGACTCCCACAACCTTAGTTTAGATAATTAGATAATAGTAGAGTAATCGGTAGAAATACCAACCCCCCAAATCCAATACCCGAGATTCGTACCTTTCCATTTTCATAAAATATAAAAAGATAAAAAATAATCTTCCTCAACCTTAACCTTAGCGTAGTAACTCCCTACTAGCATTCCTATTCCCCTAGAGAACGATATCAATACCCGTGGCTTACCCTAATTACTACACTACAACGATTAGGTTCACTGCCTAGGGTGTTATAAAACTTGCTCGAAGAAAAGGAAGTTCCTTTGACCCCGAACGACGCGTGTAGCGTTATCATTAGGATCGTAGGATCGGTTAGGATCCGCTCCTATTTCTAACCCATTTTTTGATACTTTTTTGTTCTTTTTTTTCTATAATAACTTATTAAACATAAATACATGTCTTAAAACCCAAATGATTCTTTCTCTTTTTCATTTTTGAGTATTCAGATATCAATTCTCGGTTATTAAGAAAGAAAAAAAATGCATACCTAATTCCTTTTGCTTGTACCAAATCTCAATTTCATGTTTGATACGATAACTAATTCCTTCTTTGCTTATATTATGTTTTTTTTTTCTTTAGTCCTTTAATTTTATGATCCGAGTTATTTAAAAATGGTTTCTTTCTTTTAGATTTCTAGCAAATAAAGTAATAAACTAACAGATATATAGATTAACAATGACTAAGAATTTACTTTCAGTATTATATATTTAGTTGTTATGTACCTTTTTGTTGTTTTTAGTTGTGTATAAGAGTACTTAACTATTATGTAGAACTATAAATTTTTCTTTAATGTAGAAATCATTCATTTAGCAAAGAAAAACATGATTTTTTTCTTTTATCATTCATTTAGATTCGTTTATCATATAAATATATTGTGTAGAAATATATAGAAGTGTAAAAATACAACTCCTACACAAAAATATATATGTTTTGTAAGATCTTACAATCCCGATTCGATCCTATGATTACGATCTTGCAAAGCCGAAAACGATCTTAGGTAAGATCTCGGTCTTGACAACCTTGAAAAAAACTACTCCAATACAATAAGTAATGACTACTTGACTATATACATTGTATATCCTAGAGCACATTTGGTAGGGAGAAATTGAGTGAAATAAAATGGTATAAAGAATAAAAATTCAGAGAAATGGAAATGGTTGACAAATTTAATAATTTCCCGTGTTCGGTGACGACAAACAAATTAAGCTAAGAAACTAGTGATAAATGATTTTTTTTGTTATTAAATGTGATTATCATGTCTTCAATTAATCCACAACAAGTTAATAGAAATTTGAGCGTGAATCTATTAGACGAAGATGGCCGATCCCGGTTGTGGGCTTTGGATCCGTTAGAGTTTTTAGGATTTCTAGTAGGTTCTATGTAATTGCATTATAATATCGTATCAATAATACAATATCTCCTATGGGTTATATTGTCTAACATGGTATCAGAGCTATGTTTGATCCTCAGATCTAGGTGGCTAAGTTGAGCCGCCTCCTCTATGTCAAACCATCACAACCTAGCTACCAACATTTGTCCCGTTTAAAAAAAATGTCTATGTTATTCTTTGATTTTTTTTCTTTGCTTTTCTTGCTGCTCCAGATGAAGATTTCTCTCCGCTTGCTGCTGTCGAATGTCTTCATCAACAAATATGTTATTTGCTTTTGCTACTGATTTTATTTGCTTTTGCTGCTACTTGAAGAATTGCTTTCACTTGCTGCGGATTTCTTCATCAAAAAATTATGTTTTTATTGCTTTAAAGTCTATTTAGTTTTCTAATCCAATATGAACTTTCGCGATTTCGCCGCTTGGATTGCGGGGGAGTATTAGACACAGATGGCCAGATCACAGTTGTGGGTGGGTCCGTTAGGGTTTTTACGGTTTCTAGTAGGTACTTTGTAATTGCATTATAAATACCATATCAATAATACAATATCTCCTACGAGGTTTTCCATGTCTAACAGAATCAATGTCTTATTTTTAACGTTGATTCTTTATTAGGCTGCTAGCAATGAACTATCATTAAAAATGAAACATTACATAAGATCTAGATCCACTGGAATTCAATAAGAAATCTAACACCATTAAACTATGTAGAAACATCAAAAGTTATTAACACTAAGCTTCTTTTTTTTCTACAAACAACATGATTGTGAACATTCGAGGGTGCTCAAATTACAGTTTGTACCGCTATGTCCACGCAATGTTTTAGGCAACATCTAGCTGCAACGAGACAGCTAGCACAAGTAGGGGATTTAGGCCCTCGATTCTACAACAAATACTTGTGTCATTTCCACTTTCTCGCTTGATTACATGACCGGGCAAGTGGGTTTTTAGGATTCATGTTATACGTTCTTGTATGTAAAGTGCAGCTATTACTTCGATCTAATATGACTCTTTTAAATGCAGATTCTCCCATTAGCGCTTTTTCACAAATGATCACACGATAAAACTTGAAACTTAACCACTTCTAGCATACATTATGGCCAGATGCTCCTTGTGTAACATACCAACAACCTGTCTTATGGCTTTCCTTGACCACTCCCAACATATATAATTGTCTTTATGGAAGCAAGAACCATAATAACAACTTAAACTACATCTACAAAACAAAATTCCAATCAGTATGAGACAAATAGATTGGGGCGTTAGGTCTACATCTCATTTAGGCACTTTAACAAACATCTTATGTGCATAAAAATAAATAAATCTGCAAGGTCACATTTGAAGCAAATACACAAAATAGTAGTTCTAATAATTAACTTAACGATCAATATGTTTGATAACGCTACACGCGTCGTTCGGGGTCAAGGAAACTTCCTTTTCTTCGAGCAAGTTTTATAACACCCTAGGCAGTGAACCTAATCGTTGTAGTGTAGTAATTAGGGTAAGCCACGGGTATTGATATCATTCTCTAGGGGAATAGGAATGCTAGTAAGGAGTTACTACGCTAAGGTTAAGGTTGAGGAAGATTATTTTTTATATTTTTATATTTTATGAAATGGAAAGGTACGAATCTCGGGTATTGGATTTGGGGGGTTGGTATTTCTACCGATTACTCTACTATTATCTAATTATCTAAACTAAGGTTGTGGGAGTCTATGTCTAATTAATGTGTGCTCGTATGATAGTTTAATGATGTGTTTACTTAGGTTGTACTACTCCTTAATTATCTCCTATTGATGGTTGAGTTGTCACGTCCTTATTCTTAGTTGCGTTGTGTGTCTAAAGTTGTAGGGTATGCGTTTCTCCCTAACTCTTTGAACTTACCAAAGGGTCTCGTCTACAAACCCACTAGGGATGATAAACTCTTACTCTAAGGCACTCTTTGGATGGTTTAGCTTACAACTACTCAGGTAATTATATTCTAAGGTTCACAAAGATGAATCAAGCATTAAGTACACAACGAATGACCTATCGCATTACTAGATCATTAATCAACTAAGATAAGAAACAACCAATCAATATTCAATAATTAGGTTTCATACTTCCTAAGCAAACACACAAATAAATTAGCCGGACATGGAGAACATGCAAGCATACACACAAATAATCAAAGACATAATTGAATTAATGAAGTAAATACTTATCTTGATGTAAGATAGGGTTTTAAACCCTAAAATACTGTACAAGACACCTTAGGTTCGGGTTTAGGTTTTCACTCCAAAAGACTCTCCTAAAAACTGAAAAATTCGGATTCTATATATAAGATTACATATGCGACGGCGTCACCTTATGTTTCGTGACGCCGTCGTGTCGCCGTCTTTAGGGTTTCGTCTTGGCCACGTTAACCTTGCGACGGCGTCACCTTATGTCCGTGACGCCGTCCTCTTCAGCTTCTGACTTCGTCTGGATTGCATCTAGGCCGTCTGAGTAGCGACGGCCTACTCTTTTACAACTGGACGTCGTCACTTGAAAATACGAGTTTTGGGTTCTGAACCGTCACAAAAATCCTCGGACGGCGTCGCAATTAGCACCTGACGCCGTCGCCTTCTAATTTCAGCAGCTGTGAGTGTCTCGATTTTGACTTTGGCCATTTTCTTCATATATTCGCGCCTTTTCGTCCAAATAAGTGCCATTCCAGCATTTTGCCTTCAAGAGACCTAAAAAGTGAAAAGGAACGATATTAAGCAATAACGGATACAAAAGTGATCAAATAAGGACTAAAACGATCCCTCAAAATGGTACCTTTTAAAACCTTATCAAATATCCCTACACTTGTTATTAGCTTGTCCTCAAGCAAATGTGCTTTTAACCAATTAATTTATAAGTTAGGGGTCATGAAGCATTAATTCAAAACGGTCCACAACACATATAAGCCCCGCAAAAGTCATAACAAGCACGGAAATTACATACTAGCACCTCACATGGGGTGTTTGGATACTCACATCTCTCTCGGGTGTATATATGAAATATAACAAATAGGAAATGGAAGATAAACACTCATTAACCGGTCCTAGTACATAGATTACCATAGGCTTGAGAATAGATCAAACCTCCATCGCTTTGGCGTAAGCACCTAGGAAAGACTATCAAAGAGGTCTTTTAAAGGGTTGTAATGTTAGGCTTACGGTAAGGAAACAAGGGTTTGGTGGGATAGGCTATTTAGTGGTGGCAAGTCAAAAATCTCTATGTTAAATGCATATGAAGAATGGCGTTGCTAAGCCAAGACTCGACACTCTAAAACTCTAGGTAACAAAAATAAACAAATATAAATTTAAAGGATAGATGTAGGATGGTAGCCCGTATAATTCTTTTTTTTTTCACTTTATTTTTTTTTCTCTTTTTTCTAATTTTTTTTTTCGAATATTTTTTTTTTATTTATTTTTTTTTTTTATTATTTTTTTCCATACACTTTTACTCTACCATCCTCTACGGTAACATCAAAATGATAGCGATTTATAGGCACATCCCTACTTTTGAGTTTTTATTACTCTAATACTAATTTGACCCGAATTGAAAAGATCAAAACACTTGGGGTACATTATTACGCAAACAAAGGGAATTTGAATTTAACGTTCCCTTCCCGTCATTTCATAAACTTTAACTTTTCCCATGAATCCCAATCGTCCCAAAACTGTATACAAAGGATATGACTCGACTTAGCAACTCATGCAAGCAACCAGATAATTGAACTAAGGGTTTAGGGTGATAACAAACATTTGCACTAAAAGTGAGTGCATAAGGGGTAGGCTAAGGCGATTTGGGTGTATATTTGGGGGTGGGGTGTAAACAATGCTCTTCATTGATATTCCGGAAAATCCGAAACATCACGAGAACCGCGAAAAGGATAGGCTCTGAGGGGTTAACTAGGGGTATCGTGTACTAAAGATGAGTACAACGCAAAGGGTGTGGGGGAATTACTCAACCGATGTGGAAGAAGTAATTATATTACGGGTATCAAACAAGGGTTATCCTAATGCCTCTTATCATTTAGTTATTCCTAACTACACAAGTGTAGTCTCACTTGCGATCTCGGAATGCATCACAAAACAAGTTCTAGAATCTAATATACTACCGGTTCACACTCTAAGCATTAAAGATGAATGCTTTAATTCCTACTAATCTAAGGGCGATCCTCACATTTTGGGTGGAATTTGGGTGGTAAAGGGTTTTTGTGCTAGTCATGCAACTTCCTATCCGTGAGACGCTTTTGTTAAGACTAATGGCCCACTCCTATATGTCATGAAAAATTTTAAATTTGGTGCCAAAATTACCCTAACCGACATTTCCTCATGGTTTATTATACAATCACAATTGGACAATGCAAATAGTCAAGGATAAGCATAGTTTCAAAGTTCCCGTTTTATTTTCCCTCCCTACACTTAAACTGAACATTGTCCCCAATGTTCCCCGAAAGTATCAAAGTTATGATAATGGAAGGTAATTAAAAACGAAAGAAACTAATACTCCCCTGATTAGCTCGGTAGGATCCGTGTAAAGTGGTGGTTAAATCCTTTTCAAGAAGAATTTTTGCGTGAAAAGCTCCTTCCAATTTTATGTAATTTCTTCTTGACAAACTAAACCTGCACACTTGAAGAAAACAAACGGAACCTTTGCGTAAAATCGGCGGTAATAGTATATATAAGACTCGATTTTAACTAGGATATAATGCTTGTGGAATGGATGTTTACAGAATTTCTAAGAAAATTAAGACCTGGAAAATTCCAAAAATTTATAAGTAGCTCAGAAAACGAGAAAAAAGTAATCTGATGCCTCTAAAGAATGTCCATAACTTTATAGATATTATGTATCGTGAATCGTGATTTTGACAAAATAAAATTTTGTGAACAAATAATGTAGTCAAAAGACTATTGTTTCTGTGTATGTTTTGAAGTGTCTTGAATTAAGTTATTTTAAGGACGTATGTCGGAAAAATTTAGACAATTGATCCAACTTATTCACGTATAAGGACGTATTTTGAAAAAATTAGACAATTAATCTAACTTATTCACATGTAACTTAACCCAATTAGGCATATATACGCAATTGAAATTAACGCTTTAATGTAAGTATACATTGTTGAGTCATTTTAGTGTCCAACAGTTTCTAAATAGCTTTGAACATAAAATAGTCAAAGTATAATTAACATAGTCGGTGAGTAAAAACTTAGCAAAACTCATTATGGGTTCTTGAAGACAAAGAGTCTTCACTCAGTGTTGATGCTATTTAGTGTCTGAAGAACAAGTCCCAAAGAAGGTGTTCAGTTATGTAAGGTTTGAAAATACCTCGATGAATAATATATGAATGATGCAGTTCAGTGTCTGAAGAACAATCCTAAGACACTGAAGAAGAATAAAAATCTCTAGTATCTATTAAATAAGAGTATATCCGTTATCTAAAGTAGAAATATGTAGTACACTCCTCACCAAACCAGTAAATTCTCAACACGTGTAAAGAAGATACTTTTGAAAACTCTAATTCTCTGCTATAAAAGATAATATTTGTAGATGAGTAAATGCATCCCTTGCAATGAATTTGATACACAATTCAAGAGAAAATTTATTCCTCGAATTAAACTTTAGTCGTTGAACATTTAACGAATTCAGTGAGTACGAAAATTTTTATACTAAAACCATAACTTGGGTTTTTGTTTCAGTTAAAGATAAGATCACCTAAATTGTCATTCAGCTAAGACTGTTAATCCAAACACAATCTTTGTAAATTTCTTTAATTCATTTCAAATAAGAATTTAAATGTTAAAAAACTATTCTTGTGTCAGTCTTGTTAAAGCTACTTTTACTTGTTTTTGCTATAATTTTTTTAAACCACATTAGACTAAACGTAATGGGACCAAATTATTTGGTTGGTCTGTGGAATACGTCTCCCCTACTACGGAGACCATATGGAACACCCCCCTTTCTTTATTTGCAATCTTTATTTGCAATCTTTGGGTCCGTCATTGGACCGACAAAATGAGCACAATATTTGAATGTTAGGGTGTCGAGTATATTAAAAAGTAAAAAAATAATAAAAATTAAACCCATTTTCCCCTTATAAAAACCCTATTATTTCTTCATTTTTATATGCACAAACCGTTGATGAAATCAAAGCTGGTGTTCGGGAACTAATTGATGGGGATACAATTCGTAAGCAAGCGATTGTCGACTTAGCTGTGCAGTTTGACATCGCACAAACAACTAAATATGATTAGAGGAAAGCATACGCGAAGTGCAAAGATATTCGGCAAGAAAAACTAGCTTTGGTTGACACTTTTTTTAAGGACTGGGCTTGGAAAGATTGAGAGATAAAGGATGTTTTATTTAAAACTAGAAGGGTACTCGCGCAATGCGGCGGTGGGTACCCAGTGACTATTTTTGTGGCGAGCAAATGTTTTTTATTTAAACTTTCTTTATTTAGCATTTCTCAAATACTTTATAACATAGTAGATATATGTTTTTTAAAAGTAGAACGTCTAATTTATTAATAGTGTAAATTGTTTGCACTTTTATTTTTCTAACTTTGTATTAAATTGACGGTTATAAGTTTAGTCAGCTTTTATTATAAACAACTCTATTAAAATATTTCATTATTGGAGGGGGTTACTATATGGTTTAAATGAGACTTAAATTTTCCATGTTTACATTAATTTTCTAATTTTTCATTTATAGTAACGTTTTGTCATAAAATTTTAAAACTTCCTTTTATAGGAAGTCTCAAATGATTTATAATCTAGTATAGATGACGGAAACAATACAAGATCAAATCAGTGTTAAAAATATTTAGATGCATTTAAAAAACAGATAGGATGATTATGTTTTTCTTTTCGTATCATATTTATATTGTTTTTTATAATTCGTATTTTTTGTTCAAATTGTTTTTTGAAGTTCGCATGTTTTTATATTTTCGTATTATAATTTGTATTTTTAATTAATTGAATGATATTTTAATTTAGACAAAAAGAAATGCGGTCACATGTATGGTCTACGAGCATTAATTTGTGTTTGGTTTAGAAGAAAGAAAGCTGAATTGACGCTCATATACCGATGTTGTTTGTAGTCTTTGTGGTGTGGTCTTGTTACTATCGGGCTTAGGGCTTGTTTGTTTAATTTTTTCATTAAGTCATGTTAATTAACACATGACTTAATGTGGAGACCCTCACTTTTATCACTTATTATTTTAAGTCATTTATTTTGATTAAGTGAAAAACAAACAACTTTTCACATGATTTAATAAATTAAATTTTTTCATATTAAGTCAATTAAGTTGCATTCAAACACCACCTTAGTCGTGTAAAAATACAATCACTATAAAATAACAACACATATTCAACTATACGACAGCAATCAACTTTAATTATTCTTGAGATTCACGAGATCGTGAGTCAAATAGAAGTATACAACCATATTCATATCTTCATCATTTATTCATATAGTTTCCCTATCCAGCTACAGCTCATACAGGAGTTTATTGACTTTATTCTCCACATATATATTTGTGTTCCTTATATGTTCATATCCTGAAAATCATAGGAAAGAAAAGAAAAACAGATTAAAAATAGTTCATTCACGTTAAGAGTTCCAAAATCAGTAAACAAAATAAATTTATCTAGTTTAAAAACTTACTGGGTATAATCAATGTTGATTCTTCCGACGCTAGGATCAGCAATGGCTGAGAACGCCTCTTGAGAAAGATCAAATCCATTTGCTGAACATCCGGGGCAAAGATCAACAACAATAACATCAACACTACCACCTTTGCATGATGACGGGCCGGTACATGTGATCCTGTACCTCCTTCCACATGCCGCCTTATTGGCAAACAAGCCACTGTTCACAGCAGCGATCATATTACCTTTGTCTTCATAACCATAACATGATGATGCTACGTAGAAACTCAAGTAATTAGAAGACATAACATATAAAGATAACTAGTTTTCTAGCTACAACGTACGCTTGAATTACAAGTAAAGAAAATAAACTTACGAGTGTACACAGTGTAATAAGTAGCTTGCCCAGCAATGGCGTTGGCTACAGAGGCGAGGCATGCAACCATGCCGATCAAAATTATAGCTCGAGTTAGCAAACCCATTCTTAATAAAGTTTTAGCAGTTATTTAGAAAATATAAGGAAATCGTTGTTTAACTAACCCGATGATGAAAACGTACTGGGGCCGTCCTTATATAGGAGAAACTAATTAGAGGCTTAATTACTTGACGTGTTTGAATACAACTTTTACAATTCAATAAAGGTTGGATGACTCTTCTAAATCACATTTCATTATTATGTTGATTACTTCTAGAGTTACTATTTTTATTTAGCTTGTAATCTCTTGAAGAATTTTGATTTTTATGTTCAATCTATTTTTTTGAACATGTTCAATCTTTTCTTGAACGAAACATGTTCAATCTATTGATTGAGATAATTTGTGATATTGTAAAGAGAAATGCTTAATGGGCAACGTAGTTAGGAAGTCTAAAACAGTTTTAATTATTTATGAAGCATAACTACACACTATTAAGCAATAACACGAGGACGAATTTGTGATATACACAACAGAATAATTTTCAATGTATTCTAGATTGTATGAGATTTTCCACATGAATTTTCAAGGTCTTGGTACATACTTCCAAATTCGTTATCAATTTGGTCACAATTTCAACACAAATCTATTGGACACACTCCGTGAAGCGACTGAAATAACATATAGTGTTTCAAATTGACTAAAAGGGACTTCTGGACACATATCGAATTTTATTTTTCTGCTTGTATTATATATTTGTATAATATTCAATTCCCAGAAGGCTATAACAATTACAAACATGAATTACAAGCTCGATAAGCTAGATGTTCCGAGTGGTAACTGGATTACGTAAAAAGATAAGAGTATTATTTCATGCTAAACGATATCTAGGCGTTTATGTATGTCGGTCATGTAAACATATCATTCACGGACCAAATTTTTTCACTCTCTTAGATAAATGATACAATGGAATTATGAGTGTTAGAAGAAGGATAACTATACGGGTATATCATTTTTCATGAATCATGTTATTCATACCTTTTTATTATTATTATTATTATTTGAATGACAATATTTTGCACACCTTATACCACCTATCTCACAATATATCTCGCAAATGCCTTATGCGAGTCTTGAACTCAACAACCTCTATGTTCGTGGGCAAATCACATACCACTAGACAAAAAGGATTTGGGTATGTTATTCATACTTGTTTTAACTCTGAATTGCTACATCGACTGGATCTGGTTTGCCTTTGTATTCTTATATCGAACCGTTTAGTTAATTAGTTCCGTCATCGGTTTCAAAAACAGTAAGCTAGTTTTCTTTACAATGACTGGTCAAATTTTCATCTTAGAAATTCATGCTTTTAAACATCAACATTTCTTGTTAGTTTTCTTTTAACAGCTTAAAAAGTATAAAATTTATATTTATTTATCCTGTCATGTAGACGTACTTGTTTAGTTCTAGGTGGGGTTAAACCAGCAGCGTAGTCATACGACCGATCTATAGTGAGTTGACTAGACAAAGTAAGTCAAAACTAGAGACCATCCACTATTTTTGATTTTGGATTTAGATTTTGAAACGGCTTATAATAGTCTTGAATGAGAGTATCTTCTAGAAGTCCTCAATATTAAAGATATAACCGTATATTGATTTGTGTCTATCACTGTGTACAATCGATATGTATAAATATAAGTACAATGGGCCTAATTATGAATACAAATACAGATGGGCTAAACCCTATAAACATTCTACTAATAGCCCCTCGCAGTTTGAGCGGGAGAGGAACGAACACTCAAGCTGGAGCGAAACTCATCAAACAACACGGTAGGTAATCCCTTTGTGAAGATATCCGCATACTGGTACCTGGAGGGAACATGAAGAACACGAACATGGCCAGTCGCAACCAAATCACAAATAAAGTGAATGTTGATGCATAATCTGGCGCGGGCTGGATTCGACGACTCTCCCTTGGCCGTTCGTCGTCTTCTCGAGCCCTAAGTAGACCTGTCAACAAAGAGAACCCGTTAGGAGTGGACCCGAGGCCGTAGCCCCGGGGTTCCACCTCCGACGGTCAAATTAGTATCGGTGCGATGTGATAAGTTAGGGTTAGAGTAACCTGTCATCTTGTGTATTGTGTCATCTTGTGTATTGTGTGTCCTTGAGAAGGAGATCCAGCCATGTATTTATAAGGCATGGATTAGGATTTAGGCATAGAGTGGGCCGATGTCTGCCGGGCCTGACCCATTCCTGGCCCAGTCCGGACTATACGTCCACAAGCACCCCAAGTTTAGTATGAGATAGCGCATGGCTATGTTATGCTAGACTTAAGTTCTGTTCATGGTCGCGTAGGCCCAATCAATCATGACATTGCGATTGTGAGAGTGGATCCCGTATGCTGCATCCTGGGTGAGGGAGTACCTTTTGTACCAGTAGCGAAGCAGCATGGTGCGACAGAAGACGTGCTTCTGTAGCAGAAGTTCGCGCTGTGCGCGACAAAGATGTGCGACAGAAGACGTGCTTCTGTAGCAGAAATTCGCGCTGTGCGCGACAAAGAGGTGCGACAGAAAACGTGCTTCTGTAGCAGAAGTTCGCGCTGTGCGCGACAAAGAGGTGCGACAGAAGACGTGCTTCTGTAGCAGAAATTCGCGCTGTGCGCGACAAAGAGGTGCGACAGAAAACGTGCTTCTGTAGCAGAAGTTCGCGCTGTGCGCGACAAAGAGGTGCGACAGAAGACGTGCTTCTGCGCGCATTACATCCGTCTTTACAACCGACAGAGGACGTCTCCCCTGCGGCAAGATGGTGCGAATATTTAAATCCGTCTTTGTACCGGGCTTGCAATACCTCTTACATACGATCTGCTTCCAAATATACCTGCGTGACGCGTACGGAAACAGTGGTATATATACGATGGTAGCCCCCCAAGTTTGATGGTGCTACTCGTATATGAGCATTTATGCCTGCGTAAAACACTTAATGCAAATATTAAAAGTTTATGCTGCGAATCGCAACATATAAAACCTCATGAAGTGAAACAATATATAGCACATAGCATATGAGCTTAACACATAAGAGAAGTGGCAGTGCGAATTACCCCTATCGCGAGGTTTTACAAAAAATAATTAATTGTTTTTTTTTAATATATAAAAAAAAACCCGGATGGACGTACCGTGACCGCGACTAATAGACGCAGATGGATATATCGTGATCGCATGGACTCGAACGTTTGTGGATGATCGCAGATGAACATAACATGACCACGGCCTTTGGTCCAGTGCGCTCGTGGCGATTGACTAGCATCGTGGTGTTTGCTCGTAGCTAATCTGCGAAGATGTCCGAACGCACGGCCTAACGCGGGTAGATTTACCACGACTGCGTTGTTCGAGCGCGAACATGCATACCAACCGTAAAAACAGTATCTGCGCGAATTAATTCGCGGCTAAAAGATAAAATAGGTTCGATCGTGCGGACTTTTTCTTTTTTCTGAATGAGTGTATCCATCGGGACCATTCGTAACTTAATTCGTATGTTTATTACGTAAACCAAACGTATTTAATTTATCATGTTGACTCTTTCTCGAACAAAACTAAAGTATGATTTGGACCACGTGGGCCCGGCCAAGATCAAAAGTTTTTATTTTGTAATTTGTATTCAAAGTAAGCCAATAAGAATGAGTCAAATATGCAGACGTGCAGTGCTTTTAAAGTAATATTAAATTCACATGATGGTAAACATAGTTTTACACATGGCAGAATGCAAAGGTTTTAGAGTTACCGACTTTAGAAATTGATTTCTGCTTTTCGGTAATATGAGAACACGAAACATAGTTTATTCGTGGTCCCACGGATGACGCCAACTTGTTGATGCATAATCTGGCGCGTGCTGGATTCGACGACTCTCCCTTGGCCGTTCGTCGTCTTCTCGAGCCCTAAGTAGACCTGTCAACAAAGAGAACCCGTTAGGAGTGGACCCGAGGCCGTAGCCCCGGGGTCCACCTCCGACGGTCAAGTTAGTATCGGTGCGATGTGATGAGTTAGGGTTAGAGTAACCTGTCATCTTGTGTATTGTGTCATCTTGTGTATTGTGTGTCCTTGAGTAGGAGATCCAGCCATGTATTTATAAGGCATGGATTAGGATTTAGGCGTAGAGTGGGCCGCTGTCTGCCGGGCCTGACCCATTCCTGGCCCAGTCCGGACTATACGTCCACAGTGAATGTCAATCTCTATATGTTTCGTGCGTTGATGTTGCACGGGATTAGAAGAGATATAGATAGCACTTACACTATCACAATAAACAATGGTAGCAGTGTAAAGTGGTGTATAAAGCTCCCGTAACAAATTAAGTAACCAACAAGTATCTGCAACAGCTTTGACAACACCTCGATACTCAGCCTCCGCATTGGATCGAGAAATCGTAAACTGATGCTTGGAGGACCACGAGATAAGATTGTTGCCAAGAAACACACCATAGCCTGAAGTGGACCGACGAGTAGTCGGACAGCCTGCCCAATCAGCATCTGAGTATGCAACCAAGAATGATGTTGACGAGGAATAAAGCTGCAACCCATAGTCCAAGGTCCCCCGAACATATCGTAATATCCGCAAGACTACGGTACAAAGTGGGATCTGAAACAGGATCACCGTCACCTGCAAGTTTGGTGTCGGTGTCTACCGGAGTCCGACAAGGATTGCCATTAAGCATAGAAGCGCGCTCAAGGAGCTCAATAGCATACTTCTTTTGGGAGAGAAACATCCCCGAAGTATTACGTGTAACAGAGACATCCAAAAAATAATTAAGAGGGCCAAGGTTAGTCATAGAGAATTCCACATGCAATGAAGTAATGACCTGCTATAGAAGTAATGATGAAGATGCAGTCAAAATAATGTCATCAACATATAATAACAAGTAAGCCGTATCCAAGCCCCGTCGATAAATAAAAAGCGAGGAGTCACACCGACTCTGATGAAACCCAACACGAGCAACATAAGCAGCAAATCTCTGAAATCAGGCCCGAGGGGCTTGTTTATGAATATAAAGATCAATAGACAAACATGATCAGGATGTCGAGGATCCCGAAAGCCATGAGGCTGATGCATATAAACTGTCTCAGATAAAGAACCATGTAGAAATGCATTCTTGACATCCAACTGATGGACCGGCCAATGTTGAGAAAGAGCAAGACTCAGTACCGTAGGTATAGTAGTCGGCTTAACAACCGGACTAAAGGTCTCATCCACATCAATACCTGGAAGCTGAGTACTGCCATTTGCCACAAGACGAGCCTTATAGTTACTAAGGCTCCCATCTGCATTGTGTTTGTATCTAAAAAGCCACATGGAACGAACAATGTTCGCGTCCAGTGGTCGAGGCACAAGAATCCAAGTATTATTTTTCATTAATGCATTATATTCATCTATCATAGTACTATACCAATTTGGGTCTTGAAATGCATGTGAGTAAGATTTGGGAAGTGGTGAAATGGTAGACACATTGAATGTAAAGTGTTGTGTAGGACGGTTTGAACCAACACGAAAACGTGTGACCATGTGGTGATGTTAGGTTCCCATATTTGTAACACAAGCCTCAATATGTAAGAAAGAAAGATAAGATGATCGGTTGAACAAGACAAGACACTATGCGTATGATATGAAGAAGAGTTATGCGTAGATAATGAAATGAATTGAACAACCAACCCTCAAGTGAGGTTATACAAGGATTATTTATAGGAAGGAACTAGGGCAACATGCAAGTTCCCTTCCTTTCCTTTATGGGCTTGGGCCTAGGCTCATGGGCTTTCTACATAAGCCTTGGCATGATTACTAACATAAAAGCCATAATTAAGCTAACTATTACATATTAATTACTAACACTTGAATTCTAGTTTAGGAGTGATTCATACAATTTACCCCTAAGTGTTAGTGATTGATAATATAAACGTTGAAGGTGCTGATGTAATAGTAGCTTTGACGTCTTCTGACATTCTTCTTTCTTGTGAGAAGAAGTGCCTTGATTCGAACAATCTCCCCAGTGTAGAGAAATTGTTTCCTTTGAAAAGTTCTGCTTTGACGTCATCATTTTCTTTGTTCTTAGATCTTTGTTCTTTGTGATGGTAGTGATAGTATGTTGTTGTTGTCTGCATCAGGTCTGCTTCGTTGCTCCAGTGTCTCCACGTCATTCTCCAACATGCTCACACGCTCTTTGACGTTGGATTTCAGTACTGATGAAGTTCTCTTAGTCTTTAAACTTTGTAGATTCTTTGATTTGACGAAGAATCATTCTGACTTTGTGTTGCCTTTTGAGAGAACTTCCATTAGTGATGTTGTTGGTATGAGCATGTGAAGAATCTGCACGATTAGTCCGCTCAAGAGCTTCCATAAGAAGAAAACATAAGAATAGTTAGTGATAAGCGGATTCCAGCACTTACAAGTTTGAACTTCGAGTGTGTTAACAGCATAGTGTGAAAACACAACTCTAATTCTCACAAAGGCTGTTCCTGAACTGGAGTCCCACAAGTGAGATAACGCGATGTACCGAAGTACACCTACAATTCAGATGAGTCGCTGAGGTACACTAAAGCATCACCTCACGACTGTAGACCGTTTGAGACACACTAAGCGTAATCCACGAGGAGTTACCGAAGTGACTTGCTGTCAGGGCTGTTTGATGTTGACCCTGGCAGGAGTTTCCATTCAATCACTGAGGATCACAAATGTGATCCTATCATAAATGTTCTCGACAGATTGGTAAGATATGTGAAGGACACGATAATGTATCACTTGCGTCCTTATTGTTGAACGACAAGTGATAAAATGTCAAGTGTACCTAAGAGATCTTTTGATGAATCTCGTGGCTCTAGACTCAATAGTGCGCTTTGGTTTTCCTGAGCGGAGACTAGGGAGAGGGTCTCCTTGCTTCAATACCAACAATTTCTAAGAGAAAATCCGATAGTTTACGTAGGGTTCCCTGTGAGAATTAAAAAAGCTTATGTTGAGAGAAACTTGAGTGGCTGATAACGCTACACGCGTCGTTCGGGGTCAAGGAAACTTCCTTTTCTTCGAGCAAGTTTTATAACACCCTAGGCAGTGAACCTAATCGTTGTAGTGTAGTAATTAGGGTAAGCCACGGGTATTGATATCGTTCTCTAGGGGAATAGGAATGCTAGTAAGGAGTTACTACGCTAAGGTTAAGGTTGAGGAAGATTATTTTTTATATTTTTATATTTTATGAAATGGAAAGGTACGAATCTCGGGTATTGGATTTGGGGGGTTGGTATTTCTACCGATTACTCTACTATTATCTAATTATCTAAACTAAGGTTGTGGGAGTCTATGTCTAATTAATGTGTGCTCGTATGATAGTTTAAAGATGTGTTTACTTAGGTTGTACTACTCCTTAATTATCTCCTATTGATGGTTGAGTTGTCACGTCCTTATTCTTAGTTGCGTTGTGTGTCTAAAGTTGTAGGGTATGCGTTTCTCCCTAACTCTTTGAACTTACCAAAGGGTCTCGTCTACAAACCCACTAGGGATGATAAACTCTTACTCTAAGGCACTCTTTAGATGGTTTAGCTTACAACTACTCAGGTAATTATATTCTAAGGTTCACAAAGATGAATCAAGCATTAAGTACACAACGAATGACCTATCGCATTACTAGATCATTAATCAACTAAGATAAGAAACAACCAATCAATATTCAATAATTAGGTTTCATACTTCCTAAGCAAACACACAAATAAATTAGCCGGACATGGAGAACATGCAAGCATACACACAAATAATCAAAGACATAATTGAATTAATGAAGTAAATACTTATCTTGATGTAAGATAGGGTTTAAAACCCTAAAATACTGTACAAGACACCTTAGGTTCGGGTTTAGGTTTTCACTCCAAAAGACTCTCCTTAAAACTGAAAAATTCGGATTCTATATATAAGATTACATATGCGACGGCGTCACCTTATGTTTCGTGACGCCGTCGTGTCGCCGTCATTAGGGTTTCGTCTTGGCCAC
>BPTQ01000007.1:150252451-150269308 GCA_019973895.1 Chrysanthemum seticuspe
AAAATAATTAACAAATAGGAGTACAAATTTAAACATTTTTACGAAATAAAACAAAAATTGGAGCAGAATTAACGTATATTTCCATAAAATGTATTTTCTATTCACATCCCTCCTAATGTGTGCAAAAGTTTTCTTTGCATTTGTACTCTTATTGTTAATTGATTATATAAGACTCGATTTAAACTATGATATAATGCTTGTGGAATGGATGTTTACAGAATTTCTAAGAAAATTAAGACCTGGAAAATTCCAAAAATTTATAAGTAGCTCAGAAAACGAGAAAAAAGTAATCTGATGTTTTTACTCCTTCCTGACGCCGTCAGGTTGCAATCCTGACGCCGTCAGGTTATCCTGACAAAAACTGGTCTGCGATTTTCTGGAAAAAATTCTGGAAAATTTACATCTTTAGAATCTGGAAAAATTTCTGCAAAACATCCATTATGACTCGATACAAGCATTTGACTCGAACAAACAAACATAAATATCTTTTAGTTAATTGTTATTCTCATGTTTACGTTTCTTTTGAAAACGTGTGTAATCCTCCCTACACTTATCTTTTATGTAAAATACCTTTATATGCAATTAAGACGAGGTTAAAAACAAAATAAAGCATTTTTACAAATTTAAACATGAGGATAAACAATTAATAAAAGATATATGACACTAACAAGCAAACAATTAAGCATGGGTTGCCTCCCACGAAGCGCTTTTCTTTATTTAAGAGTCTTGTAGCTAGACTCATAGTCGTGCTCCTACGTTTTCTTAATCTTAGAGGCCCATTCGATCTCCTTAACTCTTCTCTCATCATGAATATATTCAGGCCCCAGTTCAAGACAAGCAGTGTAGTAGACTTTATTTTTCCAATCTACTTCGAATGCCGGAATGTTATCTACATCTAAATCATCCATGCCCTCATAATTCTTATTTTTATGGGGCATTGTATATTTAACACTCTCGGCTTCATTTGAGAACTCGATTATCCCTTTCTCTTTATCATAAACCATCGTAGACTCTTCTATAAATGGTTTCCCAAGTATCACGTCTCCTAAAAACCCATCAATGATTCCCTTGACATTTTCCAGAATCATGAAATCACACCTATATGTGAAGTCACCTATGAACACGTGCAATCCCTTAACCCTCCCCACATAGTTACTTGCTTTCCTAGGGCGAAAGGGGTCCCTCATAGGCTCTAGCTTTTTGCTCATGATCCAATTGTAATAGAGTCTAGACATTATATTCATGGGTGCCTTATAGTCAATGTAGGTGTGATCCCTATATAAGTATCCAATCATACACAGTATTTTGATGTTCTTAGGGTTTCCCCTCCTTATGCGAGGCTCGAAAGGTGGTCTTGGAAAATTAACCACGTTATGGTGATAAGCGGTTTCTTTCCCTTTAGGGTATGAATCAAAGTACTCCCTAAGTTCTTCCTCCTCCTTACTACCCTCCATAATTTCTAACACCTTATAATCTCCTTCATCTAGATCATCATCCGAATCACTTGTAGTCGAATCACTATCTAACGGTTGATCAGATTCCTTAAGCGCTTCCTTGAGTGTATTCTCAATTATCATATTTAATTTCCTAAGCTCTCCAATCTCACTCATGATACGGGCTCGAAGTTGGTTAGCAGAGGCTGGGTCAAGCAGTGGGCATTTGTTTGGTGGTGAGGCGTTGTTTGGTTGTTGGTTATCATCCTCCATGATGAAAAGTGGTGGGTGTTACGAACAAAGGTCACAAAGAAGGGAGACAGACTAAGAGAAAGCTAAAACTGAGAAAAATTTACTTGATAGGAATCAAGAAAAGAACCTAAACGAGGTGGACTACTAACTAGCTATTCTATTCCCCGGCAGCGGCGCCAAAAACTTGATAACGCTACACGCGTCGTTCGGGGTCAAGGAAACTTCCTTTTCTTCGAGCAAGTTTTATAACACCCTAGGCAGTGAACCTAATCGTTGTAGTGTAGTAATTAGGGTAAGCCACGGGTATTGATATCGTTCTCTAGGGGAATAGGAATGCTAGTAAGGAGTTACTACGCTAAGGTTAAGGTTGAGGAAGATTAATTTTTATATTTTTATATTTTATGAAATGAAAAGGTACGAATCTCGGGTATTGGATTTGGGGGGTTGGTATTTCTACCGATTACTCTACTATTATCTAATTATCTAAACTAAGGTTGTGGGAGTCTATGTCTAATTAATGTGTGCTCGTATGATAGTTTAAAGATGTGTTTACTTAGGTTGTACTACTCCTTAATTATCTCCTATTGATGGTTGAGTTGTCACGTCCTTATTCTTAGTTGCGTTGTGTGTCTAAAGTTGTAGGGTATGCGTTTCTCCCTAACTCTTTGAACTTACCAAAGGGTCTCGTCTACAAACCCACTAGGGATGATAAACTCTTACTCTAAGGCACTCTTTGGATGGTTTAGCTTACAACTACTCAGGTAATTATATTCTAAGGTTCACAAAGATGAATCAAGCATTAAGTACACAACGAATGACCTATCGCATTACTAGATCATTAATCAACTAAGATAAGAAACAACCAATCAATATTCAATAATTAGGTTTCATACTTCCTAAGCAAACACACAAATAAATTAGCCGGACATGGAGAACATGCAAGCATACACACAAATAATCAAAGACATAATTGAATTAATGAAGTAAATACTTATCTTGATGCAAGATAGGGTTTAAAACCCTAAAATACTGTACAAGACACCTTAGGTTCGGGTTTAGGTTTTCACTCCAAAAGACTCTCCTTAAAACTGAAAAATTCGGATTCTATATATAAGATTACATATGCGACGGCGTCACCTTATGTTTCGTGACGCCGTCGTGTCACCGTCATTAGGGTTTCGTCTTGGCCACGTTAACCTTACGACGGCGTCACCTTATGTCCGTGACGCCGTCCTCTTCAGCTTCTGACGTCGTCTGGATTGCATCTAGGCCGTCTGAGTAGCGACGGCCTACTCTTTTACAACTGGACGTCGTCACTTGAAAATACGAGTTTTGGGTTCTGAACCGTCACAAAAATCCTCGGACGGCGTCGCAATTAGCACCTGACGCCGTCGCCTTCTAATTTCAGCAGCTGTGAGTGTCTCGATTTTGACTTTGGCCATTTTCTTCATATATTGGCGCCTTTTCGTCCAAATAAGTGCCATTCCAGCATTTTGCCTTCAAGAGACCTAAAAAGTGAAAAGGAACTATATTAAGCAATAACGGATACAAAAGTGATCAAATAAGGGCTTAAACGACCCCTCAAAATGGTACCTTTTAAAACCTTATCAGTGGCTAAGAAGGTTTAGTGCATGCGTCACTGGGTACATGACGACTTTGATCTTCAATACCGGTGTCATCAAGTGACAACCAGTAGCATATGAATTGAACCCGGTGTCTGCCCTAAGTTGAATAATCTGGAGGGCTATTTGTTTTCACCCTTTTCTTTAATTTTCTTTTTAATTCTTCAACTCCTTCTTTCTCCGATTCTCTTTTTCTCCTTTTTATGATCATACCTAAGGACTTCTAATTCTAACTATTGGTGGTGTCCTTGTGTAGATCCCTCCGGCTCTGGCGGATCATAGGACGGTTATTCCTAACCTTAGTCACCTTATAACTCCATGACTAACCTATGTTGCCGTAAAACCATTTTCTTGAAAATCTCTCAAAGTGGTTATGAGTAAAAGCATTTAACACCACTGTTGAGATTTAAAGATTTTGAAGAAATACTCCCCCTCCACACGTGCTTAAGTATTTTGACAGAAATCTGCATGGTGAGAGAAGAGCGCGCACTTTTGAATTGATCAACTCAAGATAGACAATCCCCCGCGAGACACGGTTACGTTGTATGGTTAAAGAGTTATATTATCAGCTTTTAGGTGACAACTAGCTCTAATAACTACCTTTAAGGTGTGGACAAACCTCGAAAGATTGTCAAACCCGTCAAAGTTCATGTCTACCAAGATTTTCTCGAATGGTACATTCTACTCGGAAAAGTCCTTTGCGAGACATGTTTACATCACTAGCGAACTAGCTTGAAATTATTACCCGTCCTGGACAAGTCTTTTCGAGTTACTAACATTTAAGATCTCGTCAATTCATTGGTTAAGTCTGTAGTACAACGATTCATTTGCAATTTCACAACATATTTCTTATCACATAATTTTTCTCCCCCTAAAAAATGGCATATAAATGTTATTTTTGATGAAATTTTGATATCGAATATGTCCATTTCGAGTTTTGCGGGAAGATTACCACGAAGAACAATTTGCCAACAAAGTTTTTAATCAAATACTCCCCCTCAACAAGTGATATAAACTTTTGAGGTTTTGAAAATCATAAGGGGAAGTACTTGTTCTTTTGAGCAAAACCTTTTAAAAGTGAAAGGTTTGATAAGTTTTACTCAAAATTAAGAAGCTTTCGCTTCTTTTATAAGGATTGTGGCACTGAAGCGTACCACAGGGTCCTTTCATTACAAGTACGGGTTGTACACTGTTATGTGTACACAAGCGACAGTCATTAAAAAATCACACATCCAAATCAATATTGAAAATGAAACAGCTCAAGGGGTACCGGGAGATTCAGGTAGTCCAGCAATAACTCCAGGAATGCGAACTGGGCATTGATAGCCTGTGAGAGAAATCCTGGGACGAACACCTACAAAGCTCTCCAAAGTTCTGAACTGGTCCCTTCTATACAACCTCTCATCGATGCGAGTGATGATTTTCTTCACATCCCGTCTCTCCCTCAAATTCCATCGCTTTGGTGACCCAATGCCTTGTTGTATCTCCTTCAACCTATAAGCTAAGCCGTCCCTGACTTTCTTCAGTGTGTGATCTCCAAACTTATGAAGCTTTTTACACGCCATCAAGCAGTTGCGGTGTAGTTCACTATGGTAGACTACGCCAAATGGTTTGCTGATGAGAGTGTATTGAGGGAGGTGGTTGATGTCAGGAAGGTCTAGCTGAGGTCTGGTGAGGTTGACACATTTCTGATACGATTCCACGGAAAGTTGCAAGTCTTCTACACGTTCCTGGATCACTATGCTTCTGATGAAGATGAGCAAGGACTTGATGTATTCACGTTGGATTTGTGTCGAGAATTGTCTCATTCTTCCCTGTACCTTGGCAAGATACAGATCTTCAATGTCGTTGAGAGACAAATTCTGAAAGTCCGCTTCACAGAATTCATAGTCCTTTTCGTCTTGTCGTTTGACCACAATATTCTTGAGGAATGTGTAATCCCATTTTGACGAAAGAGAGACATGCTTAATAGCAACGATCTGTTTTTCACTATACACTTCGTGTTTAGACTTTCGAACCTGGCATCTTTTGTAGTAGATTCTTCGGTGTTCCGGCCAATGGTGAATCCCATACATTGCATCAATGTCATACTGTTCCATGCTGTTGGCAAACATGTGAGTAGCCTTTTCCTCGATGGCTATGAAGTTGGAGTATATGGCTGCCGGGAACGGAAGTGTAAGTGATGTAGCGTATTTCATTGACACATCGCTACCGTGTAGAATAAATTCCAGGTCATTGTTGAAGAAGTAGCGGAATGGAATCTTAGGTTGATCTGGTTGGCCAATGGTAGGTAGAGGTCTTGTCCAGTCTGTGTAGTATGGAGCTTCAGGGTTGAGCCAATCGATGTTGTTAGACATGGCTCATGCTATGTTTTCAATATGATATTCAACTTCAATAGCACTTTCCGAGCTGTCTTTGAGCAGTTGAAAAGCTTCATTCTTGATGCGTTTTAACTCTGACTTGGTCATCTTCTTCACCCGAAACTTTTCTTGAAGTAACTTAGCATGCTCCAATGTTCGACCTTCTACCATATCTTGACCTTCAGGTAGGGAGGGAGTAGCATCAACAAGTGTAGAAAACCAGTCATATTCGGTGTCATCTTCGTCTAGCCATGATACGACATCAGCCTTAGGCGTCTTCTTCTTCTTCTTCTTTGGCCTAGATGAGGATACTGGTTTCTTTGCTGTGTCAGGAGAGGTGGGTTGTTGTAGGGGCTCATGGAACTTCTCATCGTCACCACCAGTGTATTCGAAATGATCACCGATTTTCTTTGTTTGGGGTGGAGACTCAGAGTCTTGAGGTTTGTCAGCAGAAGAGCGTGGAGGGGATCGTATTTGTGTTGGAGTCCTTTGGGGTGGTGGTGGCACAGAGGAGGGTTCACCAGACTTCTTTGGACGTTTAGGCTCCTTATCCTTATCCTTATCCTTATCGTCATCGTCTCTTGGACGTTTAGGCCTTTCAGCTTCTTCTCTGCATGCTGTTTTGAGTTGGTATTCCAGCAATGCGTCAAACATGTGGAAAACTAGAAGGGGGGGGTTGAATAGTTTTACCAATTAAAACTTCCTTTTAAACTATTTAGATCGACTTATGTCAATCTATTTGGTTGTGTGTGTTGGATTTTGATAAACAAGCATATAAAGATATGTAATGAAAAGATAAGAGTAAGAAGCACGACACCACAACGCGAGTATTTATAGTGGTTCGGCTACAAGGACACCTTCCTTGCCCTACTCCACTCCCCGAGTCACCTACTCGAGAGTTCATAAACACTACACCAATCTCCTTATGGCGGAGAAGCCTTCACAACGTCGCTTAACCTTTTTCCGGTACAAAGCTAAATACCGAGTTCTTTCACACCAAGGCGAACCACACCTAACACCACGTCGCCTACCCTTTATACGGTGCTAGGCTAACCACCGAGTTCTTTCACACCTTAGGTGAACTACACCTTCACAATGTCGCCTACCCTTTATTAGGTACTAGGCTAAGCACCTAGTTCCATTGCAATGGAGGAACTACTACCACACTACACCAACGACTAATCCCAAAGGAGATCTACTCCTTTACAACATCATCAAGGACATCAATATCCTTGGATCTAATGCTAGTCTATCTAGTACATCGAAACACACCATATCGAATGTACATCTAAGGCACCTTTCACTAATGCCTTTGACTAGATCTACAAGACACCTGATCGGTGCCAAACCGTCAAGTTTTATTACTCAAGCCTGCCACTTGTGAATGGCCGACCGTAACAAACTTAAAACAGTTCAAGCACAAATGCAATGAAGATCAGGAGAGTATAGTGTTTCCCCAGGTCGTTAAGTTCCAACGAGCTGTGCGAGAATAGTCAAACGTAAAGTGATCGAGAGGATTTGAAAGGGAAAGGATAGTGATTGATCTATACCTAAAGAGAAAGCCCATAAACTACAGGGGCTTTAAATGCAAATTAAATAAAATTAAAAAGATAAAAACTATTAAATAAACGCTATCACTATTTGCAAAATGATGTTTTTGTTTTTATGTTTTTATAAAACTGAAGTTAAAAACTACGTAACGTACAAATGAAAACGTGAAACTTACACAATATAAATCCTAAAAATATGAAAATGACATTTTTACAAACCTAATGATAAAAGAAAATTTATAGAAAAAGAAAATTATTTTTATAACTATTTAATTAATTATTATTAATTAAAAACTATTTTTAACTATTTAATATTAGCCTAAAATACAAGAATATAGGAAATAAAACTAGAAAAATAAAATTAAGACTTAGAAAAATCTAAAATATCAAAATAGAATTTTCAAAACTATTTTTGTATTTTTCTGAATATTTTTCTATTTTCTTGGAATTAAAAACTATTAAAAACTAATTAAATTATTTAAAAATACAAATTTAACTAAGAAAAATCTAGAAAAATATTTTTTTGACTTTTTATATTTATCTTAACTTAATAAAAATGAAAAATTATTTTTTTGAACCTTTTCTTAATTAATTGTATTAAATGCTATTTAAAAAGGCTTAAAAACTAATTTAAATTCAAGAAAAATAGCAAACCAACTTGGAAAAATCTGAAAATTTCAGGAAAACTCTAAAATAATATTAGGAAGCTAGAAAAAATGGAAAAACAGGAGGTTGTTTGGAGGAATTGGAAACTGATGTTGCAAGTGCTTGTGAATAAGCACTTGAATAAGCCAAAGGGACACAACAAGCCACCAACTGAGAACAGGAACTAGGATAAGCTAAAAGGACCTAAATACAACAAGTTACAACTATCTATAACCTCTGGAATGCTGATTACCAAGATTTGATGAATTGAGGTCATAAGCTAAAACAGATACTGGGGTGCCTACTTTAAGCTTAAGCATAAGCTACATACTAAGCTGAAAATGGAAAACAGAAGAAGGGACATGAAGTAGACCTGGCCAAGTATGTCTAAACCAAAGGCCAAACCTTGGTGAGCCAATATGGGCCCTGTGCAAGCTCTGCAAGTCCCTGTGCAGACTCAGTGTCAACTGAGTCAGTTGCACAGGGCAAAGAAGCCCATTTGGCAAGCCAGTTTTAGAGCTTGTAGAAAATTTGCAAAAATATACAAAAATGGCAATAATAAACTAGACTAGTAGAACTTTTTAACACAACAAGTTTCATTGAAATTGGACCAGAGATGAGTCCACTAAAAATCTCCTTAGTTGAGCTCAAAACTGAGTTTTGCAATGATTTTGACCTTTTGACAAATCTAAGAAATTGACTAACTTGAATTTTAATCTCAATTTAAGGACTGGTATAGAAGTAATAAGGTTAAATGAGACTACAGCAAGTTGTATTTATGAATTATGAACACAAAATAAACTTTTGATTCTCCACAAATCCAACAGTAAGCACATTAAGACAGATTTCATGTGGGTTTGACTTTTTTGGGTTGCAGACTCAAATTAAAGACAGATATAAGCATGAAATGGCTACACAAGCATGAAACAACAAAAACCAACCACTGCACCAACCTTAAAGATAGATTAAAGAGCACATCCAAACATACCTATACTAACTGCTATGAACTAAAAACTGAACAACTTGCTGAACAAACATGATTTCTTGATCATACTAAGTCTAATTACACTAATTAACACTAAAGAAACAAGTAGGAACTAAAATTAAACACAGATTCAGATACAAGCTCAATATGCAAAAATAGAACTAGAATTGAAAATGAGACAAACAATACTCACAAGAGGTCCAGCCTGTTAACCAGCCTAAACCAAACCCAAAATCACTATTCTAATCCATTTTCAACCCATTCCAACCTCTGCATCAACCCATGTCCAATTTCTTCTCCATTTTGACCCATTTTGACTTTTGTTGACCATCAACCAAATTTGCTTGAAAATGTTATCCAAGCTTACCAAAAGTTCTAATAAGCTTAAGTAAACCTGTTTAAGCTTAAAAATAAGCTAATAGAAGCTTTAAGACAAGAATTTGAAATTCAAATTTTCAACAGTAAACATAAGAACATGAAATTAACTAAAACCTTGAAATTAATTCTTGAAATGAGTTATAATGACCAAGAGGCTTATGTTTAATACATTAATGCTTGAAATTACATTTTAAAAACACTAATTGAAATAACTAAAAAAAACGACATACAAGAAAAATTTAAAACTAAACTACTGCCCTTCAGTTGCCTCTCTTCCTTCTCTTTTATACCCAAAAAGCTCCACGTGTCCTTCTGAGTGATTCCCACTTGATTCCAGAGCCATTGGGTCTCTTTAGGTGCCTTTTGGCTATTGGTTGGTTTTGGCGGGAAAGGTGGTTTTGACCACTGTGGCTCTGACTTTGCAGCTAGGGGGGGGTGGCTAGGTATGATGATGAGGAGAGGGGTTGGAAGGGATAAGGTGAGGTTTTGAGGTGATGGGTGAGAAGCAGTTGCAGGCAACAGGCAAGTGGAGAGGGAAGCAGGAGGTGGAGGGAAAAGGGCTTGTTTGACTGTTTTTGACCAAAGGGTCAAAATGGAAGGGTCAAGGGGTAAGGCAGGGGTCAAAAGGTTCAAAGGTCCAATGGTTAGTTTTAATATCATAAGGACTAACTTTGCAATTTTCTGAAAGATGAGGGACCAATTCTGTAATTTTCCAAAGTTGTAACAAGGGACCAATATTGACAAGTTCCAATAGTACAAGGACCAGTTTTGTCATTTTCAAATTTCCAGGGACCAAACTTGACATTTTATGAAAGTTCAGGGACCTTTTCTGCCATTTTACAAAAGATTTATTCAAGGACCATTTTTGGCAAGTTAGAATAATTCAGGGACCTTGAATATCATTTTTCTTTATTTTGTTTTACCAGGGACTGTTTTTGACAACTTTTGAAACTTGGGGGACTAAAACTGCCAATTATGCAAACTTTATACGTTTTTCACCAGATTTTGACATTTTTGCATTTAAAACACATAAAACACTTATTTGTGATATTTTTATCATTTTGATGCATTTCTGAGTGTTTTCAGATGTTTTTGCAGTTTAAATGGTACAAAAATGATGAGTATTTAGACACTCATCAACACCTTTCACTAATGTCTTTTGTCTTTACTTCGAAGCACCTTTCACTAATGCTTCAAGTCTTGACTTCTAAGCACCTTTCACTAATGCTTATTGTCTTGACTTCTAAGCACCTTTCACTAATGCTTCTTGTCTTGACTTCTAAGCACCTACCACAAGTGCTTATCCTATAGACGATAGATACCATTCACTAATATCTTCGTCTTGACACTTGAGACATCTTTCACTAATGTCTTCAACACTATACTTCTTTGAAGAAAGAAAGAGATCATCAACAAGAGGACTTCAATAGCCTTGATGATGAGGAAGCATGGCAACTCATGGACTTGAGCTTGCTTGACTTCAAAGGTGGTGATCTTGCCTTTAAGAGGAACCTAGAAGATCACACAAAAACAAAACTACAAACATAGATCTCTTGGATCTAAGGTTAGTGAGATTTAACTCAGGGGGAGAAAGTGTATTGGAAAGGGGTAAGAAATAATATAGAAATGGCTCACTATTTATAGAGGAAAAATCCTACTGTTTCCCCAGATCCCACGGATCCCTTCCGCTTGGGATCCGGCTAGCACAAAGCCAGGGATCCGTGGAACGCTCCTCTTTACCCATGGGTATTTTTGGTTATGGGTCATGGGTTGATCCATGGTTTTCTTTTCTAGATACAATGAACTTGGTTAAGTGGTATATATAAAACCATGGGTTATGGGTCAATACCATTTGCTAGTTTTTACCCATTTAGTATATACTTGTTTTTACCCATTTTAGTATACTTAGTTTAAGTATATGCTAACCCAATATGTAAACACTAGTTGTTGTACATATGTATTTAAATCATAAAAACACTTATACTTGTTTTAGTGTTTTATGTGAAAACGTAAGTGTGTTAGGAAACTATTAACTCAAACTATTTACGTATTTTATTTGTTTCGTTAATATGATTTTACGTTTGTTATCGACAAAACATTAGAAGATCGTAAAATATAAATAAACGTTTTTACGGCTTATTTGTATTAACAAAACAATTTACCTTCGTAAGAAGCAAATGTTGCAGATCGTTTAGACATTTGAGTTACCAGCCTGGAAACCAATTCAGCATCGGAGAACACTATGGGATCAGTTGGGTTGATTGTTACGGTTATAGGTGTTGATCTTATAGTTTACTTGGCCAATTGCATCAGATTCAGATAGAGTTGTCTGTTGAACATCTCTCTTGTCACGCCAGGAACGGTGTCGAGAAGGAACTTGTGAGTATATCCCTTAATCATCTCATTCATTTCCCCTTGAAGATCACGTTTCATGAACTTCTGGACATACTCCCTTTCACTAGACATCTTGTCTATCTCGTCATGAAGAAGATTGATACTGTCAGCTAGTTGATTCAACTTTTTGTTGGTCACGTCTTTCTTCCTGACCTGCTTGACAGCTTTGACAATCTTGGTTTTAGCCCGAGATATCCAAGAGTCAGTTGGTTTCTTCACAGATTTAGATGTGGATCTGGTTGTGCCTTTGGATGGTGGAGGTGAAGAGTGAGAAGACGAGTCTGATGATGAGGAGACGTGAGGTGGCTTAGGGTCCTTAGGTGGCTCAGAAGTTTCCTCCTTGGAGCGTGCGGGACTATATAGAAGAAAATTATCATAATCAAAATCTTCATCATTTCCAGACTTAGCCGTTTCATCAGCCTTAACATCTTCACCAGGAGTTTTCTCAGTCTTTTCCATGTTTGGTTCCTCAAAGTCGTAGTTGATAGAGTCCTCAATCTGCCTTTGTTGTTGTTCATGGGTGGTGGTACCAGTTCCCTTATCAGGTTGATTAACCGCATCGGAAACTGGTGTGGCTTGAATTCCACCACTTGAATTTGATGGTTGAATGTTAGGCGTAAGATATGGGTGGTTGTGTAATAAATGTTGTGAGTAAATGTGTTTAATAAAATTAGGTGGAGTGTTTTTGTTAAAAAAAATACTTTGAACTTTTGGCACATTCAGTCCCTCCACCTTAAACATTTACATCCAACGCCCATAACTTCCATTTTGATTACCAAACGAAAGATATTTGGAAAGAAAAACTTGATGACACTCCCCCTCGACTTAAGAAATGATGAAATTTTGTAAATTTGAGTCCGAGGAGTGTTAGTGAACCAGAAATGTGACCACCATTATTAAAGAAACAACCGGGATGAGGTAACATGCAAGTACAAGGTTTTATGAAACCGAAAAATATTTGCTTTCTCCCCCTCAACACTTGATCGAGAAAATACTGAATTTTGAAAGATTAGAGTGTTGACGGAAGATTTGTACTTGCCATGTTAAAAGAAATATAGATAGAAGAATATTTTGTTGATTTATCAGGTTTTATATTTTTGTATTTTGTTTTTGAAAAATATTTACAAAAGAGGTTTTGGTGTTTGACTGGTTTTAAGAATGTTTTAAAAGTTCATCAGTTCCTCTGGATTCAAACACCTCATACCAATCCAGTGGACCAACTCATTAAACCTAGCAGGAGCTAAGCCTTTGGTGAGGAGATCTGCTAGTTGGTATTCAGTACCCACAAAGTATAATTCAACGGTACCCTGTTCCACGTGCTCCTTGATGAAATGATATCGAAGATCGATGTGCTTTGATTTCGAATGTTGAACAGAGTTGCACGAGATCGTAATAGCACTCCGATTGTCGCAGTACATCGGGATCTTGTCAAATACGTAACCATAGTCTTTGAGTTGTGTTCTCATCCAAATGACTTGAGCACAACACGACGACATGGCTACATATTCTGCTTTTGTTGAGGACAGCGATGTACAATCCTGCTTCTTCGATTTCCATGACACCAGTTTATCACCAAGAAATTGTAATGCTCCTGAAGTACTTTTCCGTGAATCTAAGTATCCTGCGTGATCAGCGTCTGAAAAAGCTATTAGTTCAACACCAGAATCCTTTGGATACCAGATCCCCAAGTTAATGATTCCCTTGATGTATCGGAGGATTCTTTTAGCCTTGGAGAGGTGGGTTTCAGTTGGTCTCGACTGATAACGGGAGCAAAGATATACGGCAAAAACAATATCAGGCCTGCTAGCTGTTAGATACATGAGAGACCCAATGATACTACGGTATTAGGTAGGGTTCACCAATTTCCCATGTAAATCAGCGTCTAGCTTCTTGGTATGTGCCATTGGTGTGGCATAGGTGTCACAATTTTGCATTCCAAATTAGTTTAAAAGTTCAAGGGCATATTTGGACTGACTCAAGAAAATACCACGGGGTGATTGATGAACTTGCAGTCCTAGAAAGAACGTAAGTTCACCCATCATGGACATTCAAAATGTTTTTTCATTAGTTTTGCAAAAGCGATTGAGTACTTTTTATGTGTTGACCAAAATATGATGTCATCCACGTAACTTATCATACCACGCCCGAGGAGCTTGTTTGAGTCCGTACAGAGCTTTGTTCAGTTTGTAAACATGGTTCGGGAACTCGGGATCAACGAATCCTTCTGGCTGGCTGACATAAACCGTTTCTTTCAGTTGCCCATTCAGAAAAGCAGTTTTGACGTCCATCTGAAAGACCGTTATATTCATATGAGCCGCGAACGCGAGAAAGATCCGAACAGCCTCAAGACGTGCAACCGGAGCAAATGATTCTTCAAAGTCAATACCCTCTTCTTATCTATAACCCTTACCCACCAGATGTGACTTATTTATGATTACGTTCCCTTCAGCATCCAATTTGTTCTTCCAAATCCATTTGAGACCAATGACGTAGACCCCTGTTGGTCTTTGAACCAGTTCCCATACTTCAAGACGTTTGAATTGATTGAGTTCTTCTTGCATGGATTAAATCCAATTATCTTTTGTCATTGCATCTTTAATGTTTTTAGGCTCAGATTGGCAGACAGTGAGTGCATAAATGCAATGTTTACCGTCTGTGTGAAGACGTTGTCTAGTTACTACTGGTTGATTCAGGTTACCAATGATGTTCTCAAGAGGATGTTCTTTTGTCCAACGATGAGTAGAGGGTTGATGTTGGTATACATTGTGCAGATTTGGAGGATTCAAATGGCTTGTAGATGATTCCGCGACATCAGATGTGGCAGTCTCATTAGCAAACGGGTTAAAGAACGCATTTGGATCAAAATATGCAGGTGGGGGTACTTCGTTGTTCAGAACATCATCAGCTGGTTCAGCGTCGTTGGATGCAGTTTGGTCAATTGTTGTTGTGGAGTCAACTGGTGGTGTTTCGTCAACAGTGGTTGTTGTAGCAGGTGTATCAGGTGTTGGAATATGATCAGGTTGAGCAGCGGAAACATTGGATACACCTGGAGCACGTTCATCAATATCATCACTAAACAGAGGAGCAAATAGCTTTTCCATTTGTTGACGAGTAAGCTGGGGGCTTGGTTCAGCTGATGATGGGGTTTGAGGGAAGTTTAAACGGTTGTGACCGGGTTCCAAGCTTGTTGGAATCACTCCTAAACAGTATTTCAAGTATTTATATTTCATATGTAATAGGTAGCTTTAGTATGGCCTTTATGTTTGTTTAAGGTCAAGCTTATGTAGAAGGCCCATAAGCTTGATCCAAGCCCAATAAGGAATAGGGAAGGAGAGGGAGTGTTGCCCTAGCTCCTTGCCTATATAAACTATTGTAAACCCTCATTTGAGGGTTGGTTGTTCAAGTTTTCTTTTCACATACTCTCTTTGCCTTAACCGTGTTTAGTATTACGTGTGTGTGTGTGTGATAACTTGTTCATCCGCCTTCATCTATTCTCTTATAAGCTTGTGTTGTAAAACTAGTGACCTAACAGTGGTATCAATCGCCAAATAGTTGGGTGTACTCGTTTGTTTTTGAAGTTTTGGTTTTGAATCTTACGCGTAGAGATAACGCTATCTTTGGTTATCTTAAAAACTCGTTTTTTACACTTTTTAATCCAAGATTCTTGTACTTTCAATGTTTTGAGGTGTTAAAATACTTGTTTTTGGCAAAAAGTTTCAAACTTTACGCGTGGATTTACGTTTTTAAGTTTGTTTTTGTTCGTGGGTGTCGTTCTACGCGTAACCTGTTTAGCTGTTTTGGTACATCAAAATTCACATTTTCGTGTTCCTTTGGTACTATTGAAGCTATTCCATAACAAAAAACTGGTTTAAAAACACATTTGGGCAGAATCAAAGTTACGAGTAATCCTACGCGTATCAAAACCCTAATATTACGCGTAAGATTGTTCCTTGGTTTGATCTTCAATTTTCTGGTTTAATCCGTGTTTTCTTACTTGGATAAGTCTGAAAATACGTCGACTTTGGATATCTTTTGCACTGTGAAGTGTAAAAGATCTTTTGGGCAAAAACCCTAAAATTACGCATAAGCATAAGCTTACGCGTAGAAATTCTACGCATAAGATTCACTTTACGCGTAAACTAAGGTCTACGCATAAGGTAATCCTACGCATAACTTTCTACGCCTAACTTTTGTCTACGCCTAACTTTAGTGCTTTTATCCTACTTACGCGTAAGCTAAAATCTACGTGTAACTACTCGTTGTTACGCGTAACTTTTGGTGTTTTTACGCATAAGTGCTACTTGGTTCTTGTCTTTTCTACGCCTAAGGACACTTCATCAACAAAGGTTCATTCGACTACAAAGATCCATCTTTACCACACAAGTTTATCATCATGTCTCAACCACCATACTCTAACTATTTCCCTCACACTTATAATCATCAACAACAACAACAATTAACTCCACAACATCAACAATGGAATCAACAACAAGCTATTTATCAACAACAATTTAATCAGCAACATACTCCACAACTTGGTGCAATTCCACAACCACAATCAAGCCTTCAAGTTCAACCATACACTACCGATTTCAATCAACATCCATCACGGACCACTATGAAGGAACCCACTTGGTTTGCAAAGATGTGTGAAGCTTTAAGCAGCCAACAATCAATTCATGAAGCTGGATCACTTGATAGACCTCCAATGCTCACTCCAGGAAACTACGATCAATGGGTAATAAGGTTCTTTAGGTTCTGTGATCTGAAGAAGCCACATGGAAAGTTCTTAAAGAAGGTTATCTTGGAAGGTCCATTGGAATCCGCATCTTTTCTGTTCTTGGTTCATCGTGAATACGCATTTTTGTGGTTTTCAATGCGCATTGTTGCTCATCAATGTGCATCTAAAATCGAATGCGCATTCATCCTATTTTCGTGATTTCAATCCGCATCTGTTTTCAATCCGCATCTTTCAATACGCATCCTAATGGAATACGCATCTGGAATCAAATGCGCATTTCACTTAGAATACGCATCTTAAAGATGCGCATTCGAATACGAATACGCATTAAAATCCCAAAAACGGGTTTTCTAGAAAATGTGAAGTGTCACGTTTTCTATAGGTTTCAGCTGCATAAAAGTCTGAATAGGTTCATTCTTTTGTGCCTAATTTGGTCTTTTAACTTCTAGTTTGGTTCCTTGTTAGAATGCGCATTATAATCCCAAAACTATGCGCAT
>BPTQ01000007.1:150280935-150335791 GCA_019973895.1 Chrysanthemum seticuspe
CTGAAGAAGGTCAAGAATTGGTAGACGGTAGTACCTTGGAGCATGCAAAAATCTTGCAACAAAGATTCCGTGTGAAGAAGATGACGAAATCCGAGTTGAAGCGCATCAAGAATGACGCATTCCTTCTTTTGAAAAACAGCTCAGAAAGTGCAATCGAGGTTGAATATCACCTTGAAAACATCGCTCGAGCCATGTCTAACAACATGGATTGGCTCAACCCAGAAGCAAACATCGACTTCACTAAACGGAACAACCCTCCATATTACACTGACTGGACCAAACCTCTACCAACAATCGGCCAACCAGATGAACCAAGGATTCCCTTCAGATATTTCTTCAACAAAGACCTGGAATTTCTTCTCCATGGTGGCGATGGTTCAAGAAAATACGCTACATCATTAACTCTTCCATTCCCAGCGGCTATTTACTCAAACTGCATAGCTATCGAGGAACGTGCAAATCACTTGTTTTCTGACAACGTGCAAGCATACGACCAAGATGCATTGTATGGGATTCATCATTGGCCTGAACGCCGAAGAATCTACTACAGAAGCTGCCTGGTTCAGAAGTCTCAACATGAAGTGTATTGCTCAAAGGACATCGTGGCCATCAAACACATTGATCTCAAGTCTAAATGGGACTACACATTCTTGAAGAATATCATAGTCAAACGACAAGATGAACAGGACTATGAATTCTCAGAGGCTGACTTTGAGAACTTGTCCCTCAACGACATCGAAGACTTGTACCTTGCCAAAGTACAGGGTCGTATGAGACAATTCTCGACTGACGTTCAACGTGAATTTATCAAGTCAGTTCTCATCTTCATTAGACGCATTGTGATCAAAGAACGTGTCGAAGATATCCAGATGGCTGTTGAATCATATCAGAAATGTGTAAACTTCACTCCACCACAGCTTGATCTTCCGGACATCAACCAGCTCAAACAACTTACGCTCATCAGCAAACCTTTCGGCATTGTTTACCGCAGTGAACTTCGCAGAAACTGCTTAATGGCGTGTAGTGAGCTCCATAAATTCGGGGATCATACCTTGAAGATGGTTAGGGATGGATTGGCGTACAGATTGAAGGATATACGCCTGAAAGTTGGAAATCCTAAGCGCTGGAATTCTCAGGAAAGGAGGGATGTGAGACGTATCATCACCATGATTGATGAACGGTTGTTCAGAAGGGATCAGTTCAGACGATTGGAGAGCTATGTTGGTGGTCGACCCAGGAGAAACATCATCGGCTTTCAACGCCCTGTGCGCACTCCTGGGAACATCACTGCACTTCCTGGTACCCCTTGAATTGTTTCCTTCATATGATTTTGGATGCATGATTTTATATGTGTATGGCTTGTGCACACATAACAGTGTACAACCCGTAATGGTCAAGAAAGGACCCTGTGGTACGCCTCAGTGCCACAATCCTTATAAAAGGAGCGAAAGCTTCTTATTTTTGAGTAAAACCTATCAAACCTTTCACTTTTCAAGGTTTTGCTCAAAAAGACAAGTACTTCCCCATATGATTTTTAAAACCTCAACCGTTTATATCACTAGTTGAGGGGGAGTATTTGAATTAAAACTTTGTTCACAAATTGTTCATAGTGGTCACTCTTCCCGCAACACTCAAAATGGTCATATTTATTCTCAAACGTTCAAAAATAACATTTTATATGCCATTTTTGAGGGGGAGAAAATTGTGTGATAAGAAATATGTTGTACAAAATGCAAATGAATCTGTGTACCTCAGACTTAACCTACGAATTGACGGTACTAAACTGCTTGTAACTCGAAAAGACTTTTCCTGGACGGGTAATAATTTCAAGCTAGTTCGCTAGTGATGTAAACGTGTCTCGCAAAGGACTTGTCTGAGTAGAAAGTACCATTCGAGAAACTTTTGATAGACATGAACTCTGACGGGTTTGACAACCTTCCAAGGTTTGTCTACACCTTCAAGGTAGTTATTAGAGCTAGTTGTCACCTAAAAGCTGTCAATGTATCTCTTTAACTATTCAACGTAACCGTGTCTCGCGGGAGATTGTCTATCTTTAGTGGATCAATTCAAAAAATGCGCGCTCTTTCCTCACTGTGCATTTAACCATTAAAACTATTAAGCACATGTGGAGGGGGAGTATTTATGCAAAAACTTATCTCTCACTGTGGTTCAAACATGTTTTTCATTTACAAACCCTTTGAGAGATATTTTTACTTACAGTGGTTATAATGGCAAACATAGGTTAGTCATGGAGTTATAAGGTGACTAAGGTTAGGAATAACCGTCCTATGATCCGCCAGAGCCGGAGGGATCTACCCAAGGACACTACCATTAGTTAGTGTTAGAAGTCCTTAGGAATGATTATAAAAAGGAGAAAATGAGAATCGGAGAAAGAAGGAGTTGAAGAATCAAAAAGAAATGTAAAGTAAAGGGTGAAAAGAAATAGCCCTCCAGATTATTCAACTTAGGGCAGACACCGGGTTCAATTCATATGCTACTGGTTGTCACTTAGTGACACCGGTATTGAAGATTAAAAGTCGTCATGGACCCAGTGACGCATGCACGAAACCTTCTTAGCCACTCAAGTTTCTCTCAACAGAAGCTTGTTTCATTCTTACAGGAAACCCTACATAATCTATTGGCTTTCTCTTAGAGATCGCTGGTATTGAAGAAGGAGACCCTCTCCCTAGTCTCCGCTCAGGAAAACCAAAACGCACTATTGAGTCTAGAGCCACGAGATTCATCAAAAGATCTCTTAGGAACACTTGACATTTAATCACTTGATGATCAACAAATAAGATCATCAGTGGTTCATATCGAGTCCTTCACAGATCTTAGCAATCTGTCGAGAACATTTATGAGAGGTTCACATCTGTGACCCTCAATGATTGAATGGAAACTCCTGCCAGGGTCAACATCAAACAGCCCTGACAGCAGGTCACTTCGGTAACTCCTCGTGGATTACGCGGAGTGTGTCTCAAACGGTCTACAGTCGTGAGGTGATGCTTCGGTGTACCTCAGCGACTCATCTGAACTGTAGATGTACTTCGGTACATCGCGTTATCTCACTTGTGGGACTCCAGTTCAGGAACGGCCTTTGTAAGAATTAGAGTTGTGTTTTCACACTATGCTGTTAACACTCTCGAAGTTCAAACTTTTAAGTGCCGGAAACCGCTTATTACTAACCGTTTGAAATGTTTTCTTCTTATGGAAGCTCCGGAGCGGGATGATCGTGCTGATTCTTCTCATGTTCACGCCAACATCATCACTAATGGAAGTTCTATCCCAATGCAACACAACAGTCAGAATGATTCTCCTTCTAATCAAAGAATCTACAAAGTCAAAGACTTAAAGAACTTCATCAGTATTGATTTCCAACGTCAAAGAGCGTGTGAGCATGTTGAAGAAGGACGTGGAGACACTGGAGCAGCGAAGCAGACCTGAGGCAGACTGATGCAGACAACAACATACTATCACTTTCACCACAAAGAAAAATGATCAAAGAACAAAGTTAAAGATGACGTCGAAGCATAACTGTTCAAAGATAACGATCTCTCTACACTGGGGAGATTGTTCGAATCAAGACAATTCCTCTCACAAGAAAGAAGAATGTCAGAAGACGTCACTGCTACTATTACATCAACGCCTTCACCGTTTACATTCATATATACTTGAGGGGGAGATTGTTGGAATCACTCCTAAACAGTATTTCAAGTATTTATATTTCATATGTAATAGGTAGCTTTAGTATGGCCTTTATGTTTGTTTAAGGTCAAGCTTATGTAGAAGGCCCATAAGCTTGATCCAAGCCCAATAAGGAATAGGGAAGGAGAGGGAGTGTTGCCCTAGCTCCTTGCCTATATAAACTATTGTAAACCCTCATTTGAGGGTTGGTTGTTCAAGTTTTCTTTTCACATACTCTCTTTGCCTTAATCGTGTTTAGTATTACGTGTGTGTGTGTGTGATAACTTGTTCATCCGCCTTCATCTATTCTCTTATAAGCTTGTGTTGTAAAACTAGTGACCTAACAAAGCTGTTATGCTCAGAAGCCATTTCAGTAAGCTCATCGAAATTTGCATGAATCGTTTCCATAACCTGCTTTGTACGACGATTCCAGATCCCGTAACCTTTAGACATCTCACAGTATCCAATAAAGACTCCAATGTCAGCTTTGGCTTTGAGCTTTCCAAAGTCATCACGATCATTATTTGGGTAGCAAAGGGATCCAAATACATGAAAGTGTTTGAGATTCGGTTTTCTGTTGTGGATAAGCTCAAAAGGTGTTTTGTTGTGGCGTTTTGTAATCATTGATCGATTTTGAGTGTAGCATGCAGTTGATACAGCTTCTGCCCACAAGTAATCTAGAAGTTTAGCATTGATTAACATTGTTCTTGCAGCTTCCACTAACGTACGGTTTCATCTTTCAACAACTCCGTTTTGTTTTGGTGTACGTGCAATAGATGTTTGATGCTCAATTCCCACTTTCTCATAAAATTCTCGAAGAGTTTGATTCACAAATTCAGTTCCTTTATCTGTTCTGATTTGTCGAACTGTGTTCCGGAGCTGAACTTGAATTTTCGTGAGAAAGGTGATGATCATCTATGGAGCTTGATCTTTATTTCGAAGAAAGTAAACCCAAGTCCATCTTGAGTAGTCATCGACAATTACCAAGATGTAGCGTTTGCCATTAATCGTTTGCACGCGCATCAGGCCACACAAATCCATGTGAAGAAGATGAAGCACATGTTGAGAGATATGTTCCACCTTTGACGGAAAGTGAGCACGAGTGCTTTTCCCTTGTTCACACGCTGAGCATAGGTGATCTTTAGAATATCGGAATCTCAGGAGACCTTCAACTAGTTTGTATCGAGCAAGGTTGGTTATGGTTTGAAAGTTTAAATGTGAGAGACGACGGTGCCATAGCCAAGATTTTCTAGATGTTGCCTTTGAAAGTAGACAGATGGGAGATGAAGCAATCATGTCTTGCATGGAGATAGTGTAGAGACTTGAATTGCGAGTGCCAGACATAAGATCATTTCCTTGTAGATCACGAATGAAACAAGTTTTCTCCCGAAAAGCAACTTCCAAATCTCCATCACAGAATTGACCTACTGAGAAGATATTATGACCGAGGCCTTCCACATAATAAACCCTGCTTATTTTGATGTTGCCATTGATGTAATCTCCGTAGCCCATGATAGCTGCGAAGTGATCATTCCCGAATCTGACAGTGCCAATGAACTTTGCAATAAAGTTTGATCCCAGTTTGAGATTGCCTGTCATGTGTCGGGAACATCCGCTATCAACAATCCAAAGGATGATCTGTATTTACACACAGACAACACAGATGGAATAGAAGTAGATGTGGAACCCAAAGAGTTAGAGGGTTCCGAAGCAGTTATAGTAGAAATACACACATCAATGATTTTAGGCATCCATTTAAATCCTAGTGTATTATGTATCCATTTCTGCCATCTCCAACTAGTCTTTGCTTTAGTCTTAGTGAATGCACTAGGTGGTACTACGTTCCTTGGAGGTGATAGTGGAGCTACAGGGACATCAATGCGTTTCTTAGAATCTAAAGAGAGTGGTTTACCAAGCACAGACTTAGAAGCATTAGTGGGCCTAGAGGTATTCCGTTTCTTAGGATTCCGTAAACGAGACAAGATAGCTTTAGCAACACATTTATCATTACAATTAGAAAGCATACTTTTACGACATATAACACAAGAAGCTTCAGACTTAATATCAAAAGTACTTAAAGGTTCAGCATTCGTTACATCACTTTTCCATTACATTTGTCAGACGCAATATCTAAAGTGGGTGCAACTTGGGTCTTATTCAAAGTCCTAGGGTGTTCTTCTACTTCAGCATTCTTTATTGTTCTTTTCTTAGGTCACAACTTCCTATTCTTCCTTGTATTGCTCCTAGGCTGTGAAGTGCGGACGTTGGGAAAAGAGGCAACTATTCATGTTTCAGTAGAGGGAAGCACATTAGTATCTTGTGTTTTGTCAGTAGGCATTCTAGGGTCACGTTTGCTAAGTGTTACATGTGCAAGTTTCTTAATGTTTCTAAGCTGAACTTGTTCATACTTTCCTAACTTTTCCTTTAACTCAATGATAGTGTGCAACAAATCTTGATTTTCAGAACGAAGATTTCCAGAAAAATTCAGGACTTCTTTAGTGTGTGCAAGATAATGATCAAGTTCGTTTGATGCTTCATCACGAGTCTGTTTGAGTAAATCAAATATGACACTATATTCCTTTTTAACTTTTGCAAGTTCTTGTTCATATTTTGAGATTTGACATTTCAAAGACGCGTTTTGAACATCCAGTTGCTCAAATTTTGGATTAAAAGTTTTGGAATGCAACTGGTTGATTTTGTTTTGCAAAGCAAGTTCACGATTTTGACAATCTTTTTGACACCATTGAAGACGACGTTTTGCATTTGAAAGCTCGTTTAACAGTCGTTCATTTTCAACTTTTAAAGACTCGATCTGAGGCACATTATCAGTATTCTCAACAATTTCAACAGAATCAACAGAATCAGCAGAGATATAATCATATGCATTTGCAAAAGAATGTAATAACACAACATTATGGATATCAGCACAGATAACATCTTCCAAGAGTCGATCAACATGTTTTCGTAACATTTTCTTTTTACGTTTTGTATTAGAAATAGATGTTTCTGTTTTCTCGAAAACGATTTTCATCAATCCAAGTTCCTTATGAAATTCCCTTTCCCAATACAATGCACAATTTTTCAAAATTTTAACATGGGGTAAAATTCTTTTCTGAAAAATATCTCTTTGTTCTCGCGCCTGAGGCGATTGAAAATGTTCAACTTTTATTTCAGAATGAAATTCAATCTCACGTTCTAAAAGTTTGAGGTCAGAAGTGAAAATTTCAAAATATCTAAGAATTTGACGATTTTTGGGTTTTGAATTTACTTCACTGAGTGAAGGTAAAGGACCATAAATTTGTGCATAATTTGGTTGGGGAGTAACATTAGAAGACTCAGACGTAGGTGTGATAATCCTAGGTATGTTAGAAGAATCCTTTTGTGTGACGAAAGTGACGACTTTTGAATAGTTAAATGGTTTGTTATAAACAACATTTTCTAATTTTGATCGACTCTCGTCTTCTGCATCTAATTCCTCTTGACGATGATATTCAACAACACTCATAACAGAGTCATCAATTTTGTATTCTGCACTGGAAACTTCAGGATTTGGTTTGAATGCTTTGGTTGAAAGCTTTGGTTTATAAACAGCAAGATTCGGTCCATATCCATTTGGATTGGGTTTTAAAGTAAACTTTTGAATAGTTGTGATTGACTCACCATGTTTGTAAACAACATTTCGAAACTCTTTGAGTTTGTTTTGTAAGCCGACAATTTCTTCAAGATGGTCATCTATTCATTTCGTTGAATGCTTTTTGTAAGCAGAGAACTGTTTTTGACAAGTTAACAACTCAACCTTGGCTTTTTGAGTTTCCAAAGTAAGAGCGTTAATTTGTTTTTTATGTTCATGTTTCAGTTGTTCTATTTGAGACAACAAAGCATTCTTGGATGCGGCTAGATCACGAATCTGTCGTTATAAAGATTTTTCGTTTTGGTGTGATTTAGCAAAAGCGGCTTCAAAACCTTTTTCACATTTTTCTTGAGTTTTGAAAAAATTGAGTTGCCATTTTAAGCATTCAATATCCCTAGTTAATAGTGCATTTTTACTGTGTAATTGCTGATTTAGTGCACAACATTCTTCCATTCGGGATTGTTGGTCTTTAAGTAAGAGATCAACATCTGGATTAGGAAAAGGTTCAGCGTGTTCAACGTGAGTCACAACATTATCACTATTCAGATCCTCAAGTATAACCACGGAGTCAATTTGAGTATCAAAGGTAACCATAAGGTCATCTTGATCATCAAATGTAACTACGGGGTCTAGTTGAGAATCGTCAGAATGAGATGTGGACGGCTCATGTTGAACATTCTGAGCCTCGTCAGATTCAGATGTTGGCTGAGATATTAGATCAGAGATGAATATGGTTTGTTCGGGTACCTGAGACAAGCCATCAATGTCATACACTGGGCCTGTGTCACTCATGTGGAGTTCATGCATATTAGCCATCAACATAACTGCTGCATTAGCCTTCAAGTCCTCCATATCATCATCTGAGTCTGCATCTGCCATAAAGCTCTGTTCTTTGTTTGTGAGTGTTCCACCAGCTTCATCCTTAAGAGCCAAAAGTAAAGCCTCCTTGTGATAAGCACTGCCTCTAGTTCTCAGTTTTGGGCATGCATTAGCCAGGTGACCCTTCTCATTACAGTTATAGCAACGAAGACCATTTATCCCATTCTGAGCATTACCCTGTTCAACCACTTGAGCTCTCTGTTGTTGTGGAGCACCCATGTTATTCCTTCCCATAGCATTAAACCCTTGACCACCGCCCATCTGACGAACATAACCACGATTCTGAACTTCAACACGTCCATTGTTCACAACAGCCTGATTCCTTGTGTTTGATGAGGAACGGATGCGATTGTTGGATTTGTTTGTATAACGACCGAAGGCTTTAGCAATCATAACAAATCCTTGTTGCAATGCATCAAAAGCATCGGAGTCCTCATTAGCTTCACTGTAGAGTGCTTGATCATTGTTGTTGTTGTATGGAACCAATTGAGTTTGTTGAGATTGTTGTTGTGACGGATCATATGGTGTAATTGTTGCAGTTGGTGGAGGAGTGGGTTGATGAGGGTAACTAGTTTGAGCCCACAAAGCATATTGTTGATTATCCGGGAGTGATGGTGAAACAGTTTGTCCACGGATAACCCTTTCCTTATCAACTTCTTTTTGATGAGGCTTCAAATAGTCGTACAACAATCCGTATGTAGCATGATGAAGATTCTTCGCTTGACGGATGAAAATGACATACTTTTCCCAATCAGGACCAAGACTACTTAGGAACTTAGTATTGACTGCAATTCTTGGCATATTGATGTTATGTTTTTCCAAGTCATTGATGATGTCTGAGAATCGATGATGATAAGACTCTAACATCTCTCCTGGTTCAATCATGAAGTGTTCATAAGCCAAGTAAATTTTGGATTCCATATCCTCTTGATTGAGTTCAGTGCCTTCCATGAGAAGATGAATATGTTCCCACATTACTTTTGCAGTCTTTTGAGCATCAACACTTCGAAGGATTGGATTGGGTAATCCTAAAAGGATATATTGCATTGCTAGCTCATCAGCTTCGTAGTGTAGAAGTTCATCACCAGAAAGGTCAGCAACAGTTGCAATGTTTGTGAGATCATCTCTTGGTGGAATAGCATTTGGATCTTCGGGTGTAACGACAATAGGCATCTGAAATGGACCTTCCAAGATGACTTTCTTTAAGAACTTTCCATGTGGCTTCTTTAGATCACAAAACCGAAAGAACCTAATCACCCATTGATCGTAGTTTCCGGGAGTGAGCATTGGAGGTCTATTAAGTGATCCTGCCTCATGAATGGATTGCTGGCTACTTAAAGCTTCACACATCTTTGCAAACCAAGCCGGTTCCTTCATAGTATTCCTGGATGGATGTTGATTGTAAACGTTTATGTAAGGTTGTACTTGAAGACTAGGTGGTGGTTGAACCATTTGTGGTTGAATTGCTCCTTGTTGTGGATAATGTTGTTGATTAAATTGTTGTTGATAAATTTGTTGTTGTTGATTGAATTGTTGATGTTGTGGACTTAGTTGTTGTTGTTGTTGTTGAGAGTACGTATAAGGAAAGTAGCTAGAGTATGGTGGTTGAGACATGTTGAAAACTTGTGTTGTAAAATAGATCTTTGTAGTCGAATGAAACATTGTTGATGAAGTATCCTTAGGCGTAGAAACCACGTTAAGGCAAAGTAATGCTTAGGCGTAAAAACACCAAACTTACGCGTAAAATCAATAGTTACGCGTAGGATTAGCTTACGCGTAAGAATTGAGAAACACTAAGATTAGGCGTAAACTGAAAGTTAGACGTAGAAAACTTATGCGTAGGATTAGCTTATGCGTAAGACAAGGCTTAGGCGTAAGAAAAATCTTAGGCGTAAAGAGTTCTACGTATAAGTTTGAGCTTATGCGTAAAATTAGGGTTTTGCCCAAAAAATCCTTTACACTATCACAGTGTAAACGATATCCAAAGTCGAAGTGTTTTCATGCTTATCTAAGCAAGAAAAACACTGAGTAAGCCAAGAGAACTGAAGATCAAGCCACGGATATCTTACGCGTAACTTTAGGGTTTTGTTACGCGTAGGATTTTCCAAAACTGAGATTTTAGCCCAAAGTGTTTATAAACCAGATTTTTGTGATGAAATAGCTTCAATATCACCAAAATAACACAAAAGTGTGAAACTTGATGATCCAAAACTTGTAGACACCTTACGCGTAGAGATGAACACTCGTATAAAACCAAGCTTAAAAACAATGAATTACTCGTAAAGTTTGAAACTTTTTGCCAAAAAACTGAAATTTTAACACCTAAAAACCTTGAAAGTACAAGAATCTTGGATTGGAAAGTGTAAAAATTGAGTTTTTATGCGTGACAAAGTTTGTGAACCGTAAGTTACGCGTAACACTAAAACTTCAAAAACAAAACCTTTTCACCCAACTATTTGGCGATTGATACCACTGTTACGTTCCTATATTTGTAACACAAGCATCAATATGTAAGAAAGAAAGATAAGATGATCGGTTGAACAAGACAAGACACTATGCGTATGATATGAAGAAGAGTTATGCGTAGATAATGAAATGAATTGAACAACCAACCCTTAAGTGAGGGTTTACAAGGATTATTTATGGGAAGGAACTAGGGCAACATGCAAGTTCCCTTCCTTTCCTTTATGGGCTTGGGCCAAGGCTCATGGGCTTTCTACATAAGCCTTGGCATGATTACTAACATAAAAGCCATAATTAAGCTAAATATTACATATTAATTACTAACACTTGAATTCTAGTTTAGGAGTGATTCCAACAGGTGAGTTAACATAGGGTTTGGATTCTAAGGAGGTTTCGGTAAGATATGGGTGGGTTGGGTTGAGTTGAGGCGTTTCTCGAAGTGGTAGTGGGCGGGGTTGCAGTGGGGCCAGAGGGGGGAGGTGGTGTAGGTGTGCTGTTGGGTGGAGTGGTTGGTGGGCTATTGATGATTGAGGGTGAAGGTGGATTAGCGATAGCGGTGGAGGGAGTTGTGAAAGACTTTGTTAGTGTTTGTTGTTGAATAAGGTTAGGAGATGTGTCGAGGAATGTATAAGATGGTGAGGAGGTGGGTGTCATAGATCCGTAAGGGAATTGTGTTTCATCAAAAGTCATGACGTGAGATGATAATTTTGTTTATGTGTAGGTCAAGGAATCTATACCCGCGATGGTTTGTTGGATATCTGAAGAATATAGAAGGCATGGCACGGGGTCCCAATTTGTTGTTGGTATCTATGTGGGGTAGAAAGGCAGCCAAAAACACGAAAGTCCGCATAATTGGGCGTAGTCTTAAAGAGCCGAGTATGGGGGATTTCATTGTTTATGGCAGTCGAGGGTAAGATATTCAGAAGGTAAGTTGCCATGTGAAGTGTCTCAACCCAAAATGTGGGTGGTAAGTGTGCTTGAAATAATAGGGTTTGTATAAGATTGTTAATGGTGCGAATCATTCGCTCAGACTTACCATTTTGTTGAGAAGTGCGTGGGCATGAGAATCGAACGGTAATGCCATTAGAAGAAAAAAGTTGGTGTAGGGCTTGGTTGTCAAATTCACCACCATGATCACATTGCAAAGATTTGATATCACGATTGAATTGGTTCTTAACGAAAGCACATAAATGAACAAATTTAGAAAACATATCAGACTTATTACGTAAAGGATATACCTATAAATAATGTGAAAAATGATCTAGAAAAAAACATAGTATTTAATTTTCGTAATACTTGCAAGTGGAGGAGTCCATAAATCAGAATGAATAATATCAAAAGGGGACTTAACAATAGTTTCAGAAAGTGAAAAAGGTAGTCTCACGTGCTTGCCAAGCTGACAAGCATGACAAAGCGCTGGAGACTTAGTCTTATTACAAGAAATGAAATGACTGGAAATTAAAGAACGTAACACGTCACTTCCCGGATGTCCAAGTCGTTGGTGCCACGTGTGTTGACCAACAAGAAATGCTTGAGGAGACTTTGGGGTAGTAAAATAATAGAGATCCCCGGTGCTATCACATCTGAGGAGGATTTTGCGGGTCCAGTAATCCTTCACAGAAAAACCGAACTCATCAAACTCAATGGTACATTTGTTATCACGTACAAATTGATGAACAGATATAAGATTTTTTACAATGTTAGGGGTAACGAGAACATTATTTAAGTGAAGAGTGCGATGAGGAGTGGTCAAAGTGCTATGGCCCGTGTCGGTGACGGGAATGGACTTTCCATCACCAACAAGGACAGATGGATAAATGCAAGAATTAAATATAGTATTTAAATTACTAACAGATTAGTTGAGGTGAGATGATGCACCTGTGTCCATATTCCAGTTGGAATTATTCGGTTCTTGAATATGGTGTTAAAAGCCTGAGTAAGAACCGTCTCCTAACCAAGTGAAGCAGCCTGAGAACCCGAGCCATAAACTGCCTGTGTAAGTAATGCTTGTTGTTGGGGTGTTAGGCTAGAAGTCTGTTGTTGCACTCTTGGAATACCAAGCCCACTCGTACTGGGCTGAATGCCAAAAGCACCTGGACTGGGCTGCTGTGAAGAGATTGGCCCAATGCCAAAACTAGGAGGGAGGGTACGCTGGCCCATACTGGAGGCCTGTTGGGTCAGCTATGCAATGATTTGTTGTTGGGCCTGAAGTAACCCAAGCAGGTTGGGCTGATGCGTATGGGCTTGTGTAATCTGACCAAACCCAGGGGTACGAGCAGTCACAGGAGCCTGTTGGGAGTATTGTTGGTTATTGGAGTTGCTTCCCATGGAACTATTATCATGCAAGTGTCGACACCGATTGCCCCACCTATAAAAGCCACTGGAAATTTTTTGACAAACCTCACATGTGTTGTTGCGAGTATCACGTGAAGGACGTGAGTCTTGGCCACGAGAGGTGTGTGTTTCGGTGAGTAGTACTTGTGGAGCCGAAGATGTGGTGTTGTTTGATAATGGTTAAGGCATGGAATTGAGTCGCATCTCTTCGGTTGTAACCATAGATCTCATAGTATCAAGAGTAGGAAACGGATCCCGATGTGCAATAATGGTCGCAAGATTGGCAAACTTGCTACTTAATCCATTGATGGCATAGGTGACGATGCCATCATCCGACATCGGTGAACTAAGATCAGTTAATAAGGTGACAATGGATTCAATTTTTCAAAAGTAAACATCGGCACTAAGATCTCCCATTTGAATGACACGCAACTAACCTTTTAAAGCCATGGTACATGTATGTTTATTGTCTTGAAATATTTTCTCAACGAGTTCCCAAGCCGCTTTAGCAGTTAGAGGATTTGAATTTATTATTCGTCCTTGTAAGGCGGGAGCAAGTATTAGAATGATCCATGATTTGACTATGGAATCGGAAGTGAGCCATTCTTCCGTTAGTGTAACGGATGTAGAAGAGCTTGTGGTGACACCTTCAATGTGCTTTAGGATACCGAAGTTGTTACAATGGATTTTGAAAAAATAGCACCATGATATGTAATTTAACTCAACGATGTTGAGTTTGACAGGAACAACGTGATGGAGGTTGTTTATGGCATATAGTTTCTAAACAAGTGTGAGGGTATGGGTGGATGGAGGTGTTGAATCGTTTGTCATGGTGATGGCAGTTAGGGGTGAAGTGGCGGCAGAATGATTGTGGTTTAGGGTTGGAGATGAGTTATTTTAGGATAGGATCGTTTAGGCTGATATGAATACAAATACAAACAGGGTTTGGTTCGAGCTGGTGTAGGTGGATTAAACCATGTATGACGTTAGCCACTATATCGGTATTGGTTAATAGGTCTCCGACTAAAGAATTCATTATGGGTTGAGCCATAGAGGGGTAAAACAAGTGATCGTTGACTTTTTTCTTGTTCAATCTTGAAGGTTTGAATGTAATGATGCAAGGAGCGATAACCATAGATATTGATAAAATGTTGGTAAAAATGGTGTTAGTATATCTCATCTCCGATATGCAGATGATACCATGTTTTTGTTTACCGAGACAAACATAATGCAAAGAATCTGTTGTGCATTCTCAAGAGCTTTAAAAAGGTTTCAGTGTTGATTTTATGTATGCGTAAAAGTAAATTTTATGGTATATGGGTGTCGAGTGGAGCCATGAATGATATGGCATGCGCTATGAGGCGTAGTACATGGGAGTTTCCTCTTACTTACTTGGGGTTACCGATTGGGTTTCTCTACGGAAGGAGGCATCTTGGTAGTTGGTCATTGAGAAGTTCAGAAAAAGATTGACGGATAAGAAGGCTATAACAATGTCCTTTGAGGGCGTCTGACCTTGGTTAAATATGTCTTGGGAAGTCTATCATTGTATTACATTTTAATGTTCCGTGTTCTCTCATGTGTTATAGACCAACTTGAGAAAGTGAGAAAGATTTCTTTTGGGGTGATATTAGGAAATAATGTCTCAAGTTAAATGGGAATCCATTTTAGCTTCTTATTTTTGGGTGGGTTAAATGGGGTCTCTTAAAACTAAAATTGGGCGCTAGCGGGAGGATGGTGGTGAATATTTAGGGTAGAAATGAGATGCTATGGAGTAAGTTTGTTAGGAGTGGACATGGTGTAGGTAGGGTCAATCTGCATAACTGAATAATGATCAATTTTACAACATAGATAATGATACGCATGCTAATCTACAAAACGAGCTTGGCCCTAATACATAAAAAACTACATACTAACAAATAGCCCACAACCCCCTCCCCCTGCGCAGTTGAAGCAGGAGGACATAGAATGCTCAAACTGGTCTAAAACTTATCAGACAATGCAGACGGAAGTCTTTTAGTGAAAATATATGTATACTGATAGCATGAAGGAACATGAAAAACGCGAACCTGTTCAATAGCCACATGATCCCTGAACAAAATTCATGTCAATCTCTATGTGGTTTGTGCGTTGGTGTTGCACGGGATTAGAAGATAAATATACCACACTGATATTATCACAATAAACAATGGTAGCCGAATTTTTAGGAGAGTGGAGCTCTTGAAGAAGATTCCACAACCATGAAGTCTCAGCCACCACATTGACAACACCTCGGTACTCAGCCTCGACACTAGAACGAGAAAGAGTATACTGCCTCTTGGAAGACCAACATAGTATATTGTTGCTACAGAAAACATACTAACCTAAAGTAGAATGTATTATAGTTGGAAAACCTACCCAATTAGCATATGAATAAGCAACTAGTGAAGCAGTCGATGAAGAATACAACGGAAGACCATAATCTAAAGTGTCGCAAACATAACGTAAAATCCTCTTAAGAGAAACAATATGAGGCTCCCAAGGATCATGTATATATAAGCACACCTGCTAAACCACATAAGAAAAATCAGGTCTTGTGAATGTGAGATACTATAAAGCCATAATAAGACTCATGTAAAGAGTCAAATCAGAGACTGGGGTACCATCGGCTGACTCCGTATCAATGGGAGTCTTGTAGGAATGACAATTGCACATACCTGCGCGCTCAAGAATCTCTTGTGCATACTTTTTCTGACAAAGAAACATCCCTTTTGTAGAACTAGTGATAGGGATGCCCAGAAAATAGTTCAGCGGACCAAGATCAGTCATAGAAAATTCCTGATGTAAAGAACTGATAACGTCAAACAGTATAGTGTTTTTACTAAAAATGTCCCACGTTTATTGCTCATAATCTTACCTTTTTATAAGATTTGATACTTAATTGCTTCCTATTTGCATAATAGGAAATATATGAGCATTTGAGCGAAAAGACTCGAAAATTGGAAGAAGCTTGCAGAAAATATAAAGAAAAGCTAGAAACAAGTATATACGGTGTAGAGAAACTACATGCTCTGCGCCATATTCAAGAAGAACTTTGATGCCAAATCGATCAGTGTGTTATACTGCGTATTAACGCATGGTGATATCAGGTGTAAACAAAAGTAGACTTGTTGACCACCAAACCGCCATGATCTTTACAGTGTAGAAGAGCCCTTAGCTCTATGTCGTAGACAATAGAAGTTTTGAGGCGTTTTTAACCTTTAACTAGAGAGATCCATGACGTAAAGGCTCACTTAAGCCTAAACCACATAAACCACGAGCCTAGGGAACCCTATAAATATGAGGCCTAAATCAGTCATAAATCACCATTCACTTCCAAGGATGACTAGGGTTTACTCCAAGGGCATTTTTCACCAGATTCAAGCTGCATTCCAAAAGAGAATACACCACCAATCATTATCAATCATAGATCAAGTTAGTGTGATTAATACAAATATCATGTTTATTATTACTTGTGATTTATACATTGTTTTTGTTACCAACACACGATTGGCTAAACACTTCGTGTGTTAGCCTAGTTATGAACCTTTTAATTCAATGACTTGGTTTTTATACTTTTAATTTATGTTTATTAGATATCTTATGTGCTTGCCATATGATGATTTTGTTTTGGTAGTAAGTTGAATCACGTAGTTCGTAATAGGATAATGACTAGGTTAAAAACTAAAAACTAAACTATTACATTGACTAACCGATGACAACGCATGATTAGTTGCATGGGGTTGATCATATTTTTTGCTAAAGTGTCATAACCCGTACTTTCAGGTCATTTCTCGACACAGTTCATGTCTCATTATTTCAACATTTTTAGTAAACTTGGTTTACTTGTTTCAAATTCGCGTAACCTTGGAGGTTTGGCGGCGAATTCATGATCATAACATCACGTACATTTCATATGGACTAAGATTAGTCTACATTTCATTGACATCATTTGCATCATATCAATTCATTCATGACATTTCATTTCATATTTTACGCGTAATTTTTATGTTTAATAATCTTTATCGCGTGAGTTTTATTTTGTATATTTAATCCGTTACTTTCAAAAATGATCCCGAGGTATTTCTAAATTTACATTTAGTTTATAAAAACCATATTTTTAGTTTTCCTAGTGTTTCAAATTTATTTGGTACATAAATCGTTAAAGTTAAATTATTACGTCGTTTTTCTTAAAATTTTACGATAATTATTTTTTATCACTCAAATTTCACAAGGAATGTATTTTTACAATTTTTATCAACTCATTACATTGTATTTTGATCTAATAAAAACTTACTTGTACCAAAAAGTCACAATTATCTACAATTTACTTACCTTTTCTTTACAACTTATACAAATTATACACAAATTTATACAAGTAATTGTTTTAAAAAAAAAAAAAAAAAAGTAAAATATCTATGTATTCCTCCCCCTTGGCCGACCTAGGGGGGAGGGTTTGCATTAATGAGATTTGGTGTGTGGTTTTAACTTATAAGGCCTAATTAACAACAATAATTTTCTCATACATTTCATTTTATAAAAGTGTTAGTAAAATTTGTTTTCTCTCCTTGTTTCTTCATCCTCCAACCGGCCACATACAAGAACACAAGGGATCAAATATTTTCTTCAAGCAAGCATTATTACAATCTAGTGTATACTCTTTCTTAGATTTTGAAATAAAAATCTAGAGTATTTAGGTATAACCTTGTTACTAGCACCTCTTCACTTGCACTAGTAAGCATGTTTTCATCATTTTTATGTTTCCTCTTCATTTTCATAAGTTTCTTTACATTTTTGGAGCTTATATGCATGTATTGTGATTTATACCATTTATTTCATGATTTTAGAGTTATATTTATATTTATAGTCATCCTATAATTATTCCCATGGTAATCTTTGGTCTTGATGGTGATTAGGAACCCATGGCACCCTAAGAAGGTGTATGGTAGGATTAGATTAGCTTTGGAGTTGATTTGAAGGGATTAGAATAGGTTTTGTCCGAGAAAAACTATTTTCGTAAACTATATTTTGTGTTCTGTCCTTAATCCGAATTTCTGGAAAAACCAACAGATTGTACGAAACTTTGGCCTTGATTTTTAGAAAATATACTTTAAAACGAATCCGTGGCCTTTTGAACGGATAAAAACGGAGTTATAACGAAGCCGTGGTGAATTTTTGAAGTTTGACGACGAAACGTATTTTTTTTCTGAAAAACAGCAAGCAGTTTTTACATATTTCGGGTCAAAAACGAGCCTTAAGCTTCACAAATTATTTCGACTTGTCAAAAATATATTAATTTACTTAGATACGAAGCTAAGGACATATTTTACGTAGAAAACGGATTTGAAACGATGAATATATGCACGTTTTCATAAAGTTGCCGTAAATATTATTTTCTGAAAAACTATAATATTTTTACGTCACAAGTATTCTATTAGCTGTAAGGGCTATGTTTGCGGCAGTTTTTAACCATGATGTGAAACTTTTTAGAACGAAGTGTCTACTAGTAAAATCAAGTTCATCGGCCATATTTTTCAAATCAAAAAGCTGTTTGTCAAACGGAGTTTTTGTGAATTATTTACGGATGCTCAAAGTTGGCCGAAACTCATTTTCTGCACACAATTAGCAAAAACCACCATCTTTAACCCTTAATATCTTTATGATCGAGACCTTTTGGACGAAAACTCCTGAACTGAAACTTTTAGATATCGATACAAACTTTCCAAAACCGTCGAGTTCGTTCTCTAACGATCGACGTACACCGTTTTACGGCTAGTTTTCCGGAGCCATTTTTGTTAATTTCAATAAAATTTCGACGACATTGTTTTGCGACGAAAAGTGGTAATTTCACCAAAAATCATTATAAAACCATTGTAGGATGACATTTTGACGTAAAAACTTGAAAAGTGATTTTTGAAGGGTCAAGACGTCAAAAGGGTATTTTTCGACGATAAGTAATATTTTCAAAACCCGCAAATGGTATAAATGACATACGTAGTACATGCATATCATAACATTACATTGCAACTCATGACATATCATATCATTCATAATAGGTCCCGGTTGACGCATCATTATAAACCTCGGTGTACTCACTTTTGCCGTTATTCCAGTTTATCCAAGTGAGTTTTCATAGCCCCGTTGTACACATTTAATTATTTTCAAACCTACGGGGGAGAATACATTGCACAACATTTTTATTACGATACCAAGTACATTAAATTCATTACATTGCTTAAGTTACCGTATTTGCCAATTGAAAGTCCCCATTCCCATTACCTGAACATGAACCGTTAATTTTGAAGCGAGGATGAGTGGATAGATCTATCGAGGGTGACTCCTCCATCCGGGTTGGTGAATCCCAACTAGTCGTACGGATGCATTTCATTTTATAACATTACGGAGTTGTCTGGCAAACACTCTGCAGGGGCATACATTATAAATTGTCTAGTTTCGGTGTCATGGACTTATTGCAATTGTAACATTTTTACGTGACTTGATTGTCATGCCTGATCTATACTTGTGTAGTCGTATAAAACATTTACATAAACCTATGATTTCTCACCAACATTATTGTTGACGTTTTTAGCAATGTATTTTCAGGTAACTGAGGCATTCGCATCATGACATGGTTAGGGACCTATATTTTGAGTCGCGGCGTCGACTTACATTATGTACATTATGGCTCTTTCTTTCAAAACATCGTTTGGATTTGTAACATATTTGTATTTCCTTAAACTTGTTAAACCTTTTGGGACCGAATGTTGTACTCTGATTATGTTTTTTATGAAATATCCAACGATGTGTTTTTAAAACGACACTTTAGGTCGTTCAATATAACTGTGATGTGGTGCTATGACAGTCAATCCCCAGGAATTCCATTCCGCTGCAAAACAGGTAAATTGGGGGTGTGACATAAAGCGATGACAATTGCTTAAGAAATCCAAGTAAAAAGTGTTAATGAATACTAACAGGCGTTTGAATTCTAAGTAGTGGGATTGTTAGCATTATTTAAGTCAAATAGTATAGTTGGGGTCTTAATTACTATGAACTAGTTGATTGATCACTAAGAGCTTAAGGATGATAACTAGCGATTATATGTTTAGGTTACAATGAGCAATATTGGACCTAGGCGACCTAAGAACATGTTGTTCCCTTTTTACTAATTTAGTTTAACTACAAAGTTAACCTAACTTAGTTTCATGCATACCAACGATGTAATGAATAAAATTGTACACAAATAATAAACGTTTAAATAAAGAGACATTGTTTTCAACGTTTAATTATTTATTGATAAGAATCAAAGAATTATACCCAAGTGTTTGCAGAATAACACTTGGGATTGAATGACAATGTATGTTTGTGATCTTCTCTCTAAACTTAAACATGAAACCTATGTTAAGTATTTAAGTAAGAACTATGCTAACATGCATCTAGGACTTAGTCTATTTGAAGAAGAAAATAAACACTTGAAAGTGCTCTTACTTTTTAATAAATAGATGCCTTTTCCTTCTTACAATGTCTTATTTATAGGCGGGTGCAAAGTGGATACCCGTGAGGTAAAAATAATGTGTATACTTTTGATAAGCTAAAGTACACTTTGTACTTTAGCTTCAATTCCCAACATGTCTACATACATGCTTTCACTTTAACAGTGTTGACAACTATTTATACTTTTACCAACTATGGTACTTCTTTGAAATTTGATAAGTACTTTTGCACTTATCTTTCCAAAAATTATTCCCGCCCATTCTTCAGAGACTAAGTTGCTCTTCAAAGATAGGTATTCATGTAGCATCAGCGATTGAGAAGATCGTTTAGGGATACTGAGTATTATTGTCATGATACTCAGGATCCATCATCTAGATCTTGGTCCCTATCTTCAGTCTCTGAGTTCTGCCTCAAATAATGACGAGTCTTTATTTTCTCAGACTCAGAGAAACATCTTGAGGATGACTCCCTGATAAATGTTTATCAGGGCCATGTACACTTAGGGTGTTTTTCATTTAAATCTATACTATACGCCAGGCTCTAAATTGTCCCAACAATCTTCCCCTATTTGGATAAAGAAATAGCCCAAGTGTTTTTTTCAGAGTAAGTAAGCGAATACAGCTTCTTCTTATAACTGAGAAAGCTATAAAGCAGATAAGGGATATTGATAATATATATATATATATATATATATATATATATATATATACTTGTTTATTCATGCATTACATAAGTCCTATCAAATTACTAGAGTAAGGGTAAGTACTCAGACTTCCTTAAACCTCATTTGTTCTAACTTTTTCTTCTTTGATAGAAGGACTTCTTTATTATGCCTTTGCTTATCATAGTGTCCATCGGCTTCATAAACTCAAAATTTTCAGGAGTCTTGACTTGATTTGCCATTATCTTGTATGCCAGAAGAGTAGTGGTTTCTACCAGATGAATGTCACTTACTCTTTGGAATGCTTGTTGACCAATTTCATCTATGAAGAAGATGCCATGCTCAGGGAATTCAAAAAACTTGTTGTTCACAAAAAGTACACCTTTAGGAGGGTCTCTTTTATAATGAAGACCAACAATGAACTGTTCAGGCTCATATTCAATAGCTTTTCTTTTTCTTGTGGGTTTAGGAATTAAGGGATCCAGAGCGACCGATGGTAGTTTATGTTTGATTCCAAGATCCTTGGCAACCTTCTCGAGTTGCTTATATTTCTTACTCAGTGATTCAAGAAGATCAGGAATGCACTTGTTCTTTTTTTTCTTCAGGATTGGTCCCATCATATCTCATTGCTTGATTCAATACTCTAAAAACCTGAAAGGTGTGTTCTTCTCATAGACTATGTCACCTCTTTTGACTGTGATTGAAAATGGTTTGGTGTTGGGGTAAATGATCATATCAGTGATTGCTCCTTCACCATTGGTTTGAGTCATGGTCCAGACATACTTGTCATAGACCTTTTTCTTCCTTTCAGTGTTGATCTTGACTTTTTCGTTATGCTCCTTGATCAATTTAGCCTGAAGTTGAATGAACTCATCACCTTTGATAGACTTTTCAGTCTCTTGGATCACCTCTTTTGCTACTCAGCGATGACAGGTCTATTGAGAATTTCTTGCTTAATATTCTTTTCCCTTTCAAGTACTACAACAACCTGAGCATTTGTTCCCCTAAACACCTTCCCATTGTGTATGGGTAAAAGGTCAATGAGAACTTCTTCATCATGATCCTGGGTTACCTTCTTGGTTTCTTTGACAAGTTTTGTGGCAGAGTCTTCAGTTTCTTTGATGTGCTTTCCCTTGTCAATTTGCTTTGGTGTGTGAAGGAAGACTCGGGGAAGATGGTAGTGGTTGTTGCTTCAGTGATGATAGGGGTTGATGTGCTCTTGGAAGATGGTGGAGTTGATGTTGTTACCGGTGGTGGTACTAATGTTGTTGTTTCAGGATGTGGTACTGATGTTTTTGTTTTAGGAGGTGGTATTGATGTTGTTGTTTCAGGTGGTGATACTGATGTTGTTGGTACTTGTGGTGGTGGTGGTGATATTGATCTATGTACCCCCCCCCCCCCAAGCTGTGATTTACTTGAAACGTTATCGGGATGTGATGGTTGAGATGGTCGGACTCAGATGACTTGTGTATGTCAGGAGAGTTCTTGGACGTAGAGGGGTTTCCCAAGGATGTTGAGTGTGATTTCTTAGGATCCTTCGTTGGCGGTTGTTTTATGGTCAATGTGATACAAGGTCTCTCAGAGGTAGTCTGTTTAGTCTTGGTCTTTTTACGCCTTGATTTCTATGGCGGTGCTCTAGAGACCTCAGTGGCAAGTGAATTGGGTTGAGTCACTTTCTGAGTTTTCTTTTTCTACTTCTTCTCCTTCTTGACAGGAGTAGAGGGTGGAGACTGAGCAATTACTTCCTGAATCACTTTCATCATGTGGAAAACTAGAAGGGGGGTTGAATAGTTTTGCCGATTTTAACTTAGTTTCAAAAACTTTAGATTCGATGTTATGTGAATCGTATGGATGGATAGAGAATACAGATTTATAAGTAATGCAAGTAAAGAAAGCAAGTAAAGTAAAGGATAGAAATGACACAACCGATTTATAGTAGTTCGGCTACAAGGACACCTTCCTTGCCCTACTCCACTCCCCGAGTCACCTACTCGAGAGTTCAAGCACTATGTCAACAAACTCCTTCAACTCGGCGGAGAAGCCTTCACAACGTCGCTTACACTTTTTTCGGTACAAATCTAAATACCGAGTCCTTAACACGGAGGACCAAACCAACACTACTATAACACAACAAATATGTGAAATATGAAATACAAGATCTTTGCTACAGAAATCTTGTGGAGGAACAAATCAATCAAGGACCTCTTGCTTGGATGACTTGTAGAAGATTGTTATCTCGCCTTAGAGAAGGACCTATATGAGAATCACAACAAATGAAAGAAGAACTACTATCTAGATCAAGAGATCTGATATTAGAAGAATGAAAGAATATATGAGAGATTTTGGAAGTAGAGGGGTGAGTTACAATGAATAAATGGCTCTCTATTTATAGGCAAAATCTTGCTACAGTTGCACGAATCCCTTACATGAGGGATCCGTCTAGTGTAAACTGAGGGATCCGTAAGATGCTCCTCATTATCCTTGGGTTATGGGTCATGGGTCATGGGTCATAGGTCCATGGGTCCTAGAATTTGGACCATGGGTATTAAGTAGATACAATGTATCTGGAAGATGCAATGCATCTAGTCAATGGGTTATGGGTTAGCTCAATGGGTTATGGATATGCTCCATGGGTATGGGTCATGGGTTATGGTTTTTACCCATCCTAATAAACTATTACAATAAATGAATCATTACATCAATTTACATTAAATGACTATATATGTAGATGTTTTACAAAAATAACATGTATCCTTATAATTTTACTTATGATAGCTTTATATTTGTTATCAACAAAACACAATGAGATCGCTAAATATTAATAAACGCTTTTATAATTTATTTGTATTAACAATCTCCTCCTTTTTGTTGATGACAAAACATAATGTTATGATGAGTAAAACTTAAGATTAAATGTATGTTTTGAAAGCATAAGTTTTACTTCTTCTTCCCCTTTTTGTCAAAACAAAAAGTGACCCTAACGAAGAAATAAAGTATGGAAAAATAGTATAGTCCATGTATCTCTAACTCCCCCTTGACGGTAGCTCCCTCTAGAATAGGGCATCAAGTGAGAAAATATAAGACCTACAAAGAAAACGTTAGTAGTAACATGCAATATAATCTTGTGATTGACAAGAAACAAGATGGAGAGCCAAGGTATGTAAACAAAGCCTTGTAATAAAAAGACAGTTTGTAGTTGTATATAGGCCACATACAAACATGTAAAACTAAGAACAAGGTTTATTCTTTTAAAATGACTCAAAAAAAATAGTAACATTCCTTCCATGCTTGCATAAGGTTTTAGTGAGTGATGATGTTGATGCGATGAAGGATGTGATTAAGTATAAATCGCATCTCGTCCCTAATTTCCATTGCAAGTTCCCTAGTGGATTGGCAATGTTCACAATGTAAATGATGTGGGTAATGTGTGTGGATGGTTTCTGGGTTAGTTTGATTTGTGGGATGCGGAAGATGTGGTGGAAAGGTTGGAAAATATGGATCAAAGTCCGGAATGTTTGGAAGTGGTGGTGAAAAAGAACCTAGATGTTCTTGTAAGAAAATGGGAGCTAAAGGTGGTGAAGTTACAAGGTCTTTGTAAATTATGTTTTGGGATGTGGGTGGTGTTAAAAAGACTAGTTCTTTTGGGTTAGTTTGTTGGAATGTTTTCAGAGTCTTAAGGAGTTCCGATAGAGTGATCTAAGATGGAGGTGATGATGGTGGTGTGCTTGTTGGAGATAAAGGAGGTGCTACTATGGAATCATTTGGTGGTGAATGAGCAGTTGGTGATGAACTTTTTGACAATGGTTTGGCTAAACAACAAGGCCGGATGCTAATTCGTGCAGTTTTTCTAGATTTGGGTGGTGGTACTATGGAAGGTGGTAGGATAAAGTTTTGGATTTCTTGAAGAGGATTGTTTGCACTAGATGATTCATCAATATTGGAAGATCTTTTGCATGACATAATGATGGTTGTTCTTGAGGTTGAGAGTGATGAAGATGCAAGCATTTTGGGAACCTTATTTATAGAGAAAATAATGCATTGTAATGAATGCTTGACCCAAAATGTGGACTAAAATCTAATGATTAGATATGAATTTAAGGCATGTGATCATGAGAACACAAGCATTAAGTAACATACTCATTAGTAAAAAGGATAAAATGATGAAAAGATGAAGGTTTTTAGCCAAAGTGAAAAAAATAGAAGAGAAATTTAGCTTCTGTCTCACGGTTCCCACGGATCCTTCACTTGAGGGAACCGTCCAGCGTTAATGCTGGGATCTGTGGTACTGGTGACTCAGGCAGCTCAAAATTTTCCTTTTGGAAACATTTTTGCCTAGTGTGTGCCTATATGCAAACCATTTGGAGTTGTGGTTGTCTTGACTCCTAAAAAGAAAAAGAAAAATAGACTAGAAGTGAAGAAGCATACTATTATGTGAGATAACCCGAGTGCTCCTAAATTCATTGTTGCTTAAAGGAATGTACCCGAAAACACATATTAGTTATGTGGTCCCTTTAGCATTTAAAAGACATGAGATGCAATGAAAACGGGTGTTACTTTGTATTAATAATGAAAAAGGTTTGTCCTAGACGTGAGAAATAGCTTTTATGAAAATGATACGGGAAGAAGTATCTTTTTAGAATGCATTTCGGAAAAGTTTCTTGTTTAAAGAAAAGTTCATCTTTTAGTTAAGAAAAATAGGTATGAAATTACATGTTGTAAAATAGAACTTACCTTAGGTATTAAAAATTCCCGTATTGTTAGTGAGTTGTGTGTGCAATAGAGATCCTAGACTCAGAAACTAAGAAGGCTAATGTTTATATACCTTGTATATTTGAGAGGTAAATTACGACGATTGTTCCATGAGACCAAGACCAAGACGAAGCAAGTTGAATTGTTCCCGCTTCAACGGTTTGGTGAGGACGTCGGCTATGTTGTCTTCGGATGCTACCTTCTCAATAGAGATGTTCCTCTTTTGAATATTGTCTCTTAAGAAGTGATGACGGATCTCTATATGCTTGGTGCGAGAGTGCAATACTGGATTCTTGCTTAAGTCGATGGCACCTTTGTTGTCGCATAGAATGGCTATGTCACTTAGATGAATGTCGTAGTCAACTAACGCTTGTTTCATCCATAGTGCTTGTTGGCATGCTTTGTCGGCGGAGACATATTCGGCTTCGGTTGTTGATATGGCCAATGCCTTTTGCTTCTTCGAGAACCAAGATGTTAAACAACATCCCATAAAAGTACATACACCACTTGTACTTTTTCTGTCAACATAATCACCTGCATGGTTAGAATCTGCATATATAATAGTTTCTACCCCCGTATCCTTAGGAAACCATAATTCTAATTGAGTTGTACCCTTAATGTATCTAAATATTCTTTTGACCGCTTCTAGATGTGATATTTTAATTTCTTATTGAAACCTAGCACATAGACAAACACTAAATATGATATCTGGCCGACTAGCCGTAAAATAGAGAAGACTACCAATCATGTCACGATATTTTGTGTTATCAGCGGATTCACCGTCTTCATCTTTTGTAAGTTTAGTGTCGGATGACATTGGTGTTCTTATGGGTTTTGACTCTTCTAAACCAAATTTCTTTCACATCTCTTTTATGTATTTAGATTGATTAAAGAAGATACCATCTTCCACTTGTTTGATTTGTAGACCAAGAAAGAAACTTAGTTCATCCATCATACTCATTTCAAACTCATCATGCATGATTTTTGAGAAATCATCACACATGTCTTGACAAGTTGATCCGAATATAATATTGTCCACGTATATTTGAACAATAATTGTATGTGACTCTTTTTTCGTAGTAAAAAGTGTATAATCAACTAACCCCATGGTGTAGTTGTTTTTGATTAAAAATGACTTGAGTCTATCATACCAAGCTTTTGGGGCTTGTTTAAAACCGTAAAGAGCTTTCTTTAATTTATACACATGTTTTGGTTTTTCGAAATCGATAAAGCCCGGAGGTTGAGCTACATAAACTTCTTCATTAATAAAACCATTTAGAAAAGCCCTTTTAACATCCATTTTAAGATCATTAGCACAAGCATAAGCAAGAAGTATTCTTATAGACTCTAATATAGCCGCGGGAGCATAGGTCTCATCAAATTCTATTCCTTCTTGTTGATTATATCCTTGGGCAACGAGTCTAGCTTTGTTTCTAGACACTACACCGTTTGCATCTAACTTGTTTTTATATACCCTTTTAGTTCCTATTATGGTTTGATTACTAGGTGGAGGGACAAGTGTCCAAACATTGTTAGAAACAAACTGATTTAACTCTTTTTGCATAGCCATTACCCAACTTTCATCTTTTACGGCTTCTTGTGTATTCTTAGGTTCTATGGTTTGGACAAAACAAAATAAACTACTTTGGTTTTGGACTTGAGACCTTAATGTTCTTTCATTTAACTTTCCTATGACCTTATAAATGGGGTGATCTTCAGACTCTTTAATATTGATGATTTCATTGTTTAATGGTTCATCTTCTTTGTTTGTATTTTTCTTTATTTCTATGGCTTCACTTTCGATTATCTCGTCATCGACAAGAGGTAGGGTAGATTTAGGTGGACTCTCATCAAATTTTACGTTTAATGACTCTTCAACCTTCATGTTATCTTTATTTAATATAACTTAAACTTTGCTATTAGGAGAGTAACCTAAAAACATACCTTCGGTTGATTTAGGATCAAATTTAGTTAGGTAATCTTTAGTGTTAACTAGAAAACATTTGCTACCAAAGACTCTAAAATGTTCTAGCGTAGGCTTTTTGCCTCGAAGTAACTCATATGGAGTTTTACGTAAAAATGGTCTAATTAAGACTCGGTTAAGTATGTACGTTGCTGTATCAACGACATTGCACCAAACATTTTGAGGTATAGATTGCACATTTAACATGGTGTGACTCATTTCTTGTAGGGTTCTAATTTTCCTTTCAACTACCCCCATTTGATTGTGGAGTACGAGGAGCCGAGAAATTGTGATTAATACCATTAGCGTCACAAAAAGCTCCAAATTGCACTTCATTATCGAATTCCCTACCATGATCCGTTCTAATAGACACTATAGGAATTCCTAATTGTCTTTGGATTTTCTTACTTAATATTTCAAAGTAATCGAATGTTTTAGTTTTATTCTTTAAAAATTTAGTCCATGTCTACCTAGAGTAATCATCCACTATAACCAAAGTGTAGTAGTTGCCTCCATAACTTTGAATAGCGGATAGACCAAATGAATCCATCTGAAGTAGGGGTATGCAAGAAACTGAAAAACCGAACCTAAACCGAAAAAAACCAAAGAACCGAAACCAAAAAAACCGAAACCGATTGAAAAACCGACGGTTCGGTTTTTATATTTTGAAAAAACTGAAGTTTTTGGTTCGGTTTGGTTTTAGCTTTAAAAACCGACCAATAGAAACCGAACCGACATTTAAAGTCAAAATAATATATCTTGCCTTGTTGTTCATAAATAATATAAGTACTTTATCTTGATATCTTCCTTTTACATTACCGTTGTCAATGATGAATTTCAAATGTGTGATAACTCTGCTAATATTTTATTTCATAACAATATACATAACATAGATGTGCTTTAAGGTAAAAAAAAATGGGTACACAAATGTCACAAGAACACATTAAGTTTGAATGTTAATGGTTGTTCCTGTTGAAGATGGTGCAATTACATCAAAAGATTGAAGATCTTGTTCCAACATCATTCTTTTTTCGTTTACACACCCTTCAATTGTTTCGGTGCACCCTTCAATCGTTTACACACCCTTGGAACTTGGAGGCAACTTTGAGAATGTTGGCACTTGATTCAAGACGGTTCTTTACCCGTTTTAGTACTGTTGTACCGGCCGGTACCGGTTTAAGATATGGTTCTATTTTATGATATATGTCAAATCTACTTTGAAAAAGCAAAGCTCGATAAATCATATAGAAACCGAAAAAACCGAAAAACCAAACCGAAAGAAAACCGACAACCGAAAAACCAAACCAACACAAAACCGAAACCGAAACCGAATGGTTTCTAAAAATAAAAAACCGAAATTTTTTGGTTCGGTTTCGGTTTTATACAAAAACCGAGCCAAACCGAACCATGCTCACCCCTAATGTGAAGTAATTCTAGACACTTACTAGTAGAGACCATATTTTTAGCTTTGTGACTAGCATGGACTTGTTTTCCTACGTTACAAGCATCACAAAAGTGATGTTCATATTTTAATTTTGGTAGATCTCTTACTAGATCATTGGATGATAGCGATTGAAGAAGTCGCATATTGGCATGACCAAATCTTCGATGCCATAAGGTCGAAGTATCATCCATAGAGGTAAGACAAAGTTTGTCTTTAGGTTCATTACCGATTTTAATGACATAGACTCCATGTTTTCTAATTCCTCTTCCTATAGTGATACCGTTTTTCAATATCTTACTACCGGTTTCACTAAAAAGCACGTTACACTTCTTATCACATATTTGTCCTATACTTATAAGGTTAAAGTTTAGATTTTCTACGTGACACACATCGTTAATGGTTGGAGATTTTTTAGAAATCGTACCTTTATCAATGATTTTGCTTTTGCTATTTCCAAATACCACATTCCCTTCATTGACAGATTCATATGTGGAGAATAAGTCTTTATAACCGGTCATGTGCCTTGTGCACCCACTATCCTTGACCCATTCATCCATATTTAGGTCGACCTTTAAGTACACCTAAGAAAACATTTAACTCAAAAGTTTGGTCCCTATTTGTTCATGGGTCCATTTGTGTTATACATTCCATTCATGTTAGACATCTATGGAAAAGGTGAGTATGCATTCCATTGTGTAAAGTTTTGAAATGGAAAATCATTTTGTACATTAGGATTCCATCCCATTTTATGGTTACTTCTCGGATAAACATTATTAGGTCTCCTTATAAATGTGTTTGATTTTGAAAATGATGGACCTTTGTTTCTTATAAAACTTTGATTTTGTCTTGGAGGTGGTTGTCTAACAGTAACATGGGTTGGTTTCTTCTTATTAACAATAACAAAATCGGTTCTAGATGAAGTGGATATATTATTACTATTGTTTGCTGTTACAAAACCACGGATCCCTAATTTTGTACTAGACGCTTCCCTTTTCAGGGGATCCGTGGGATCCGTGAGAACAGTGTCTTGTTTTTCTATTGCTTTGACGAATTGTGTTTCTTTATTTTTGCTAGTTGATGCATCAAGTTGCTGAATACCTAAACCTTTTTGGTTGTTTCTTGTTTTAACGCTATCTAATATCATATCTAGAGTATTAGTACTCATTCTAGCAATCTTGGAATCTAGATTATCAACTAATGTTTGAAGTTGAACACAAAGCTCACATTCCCCACTTGATATCTTCCCCTTTTCTAAACGTTTTAATTTAGCTTTTAACTCAAAAACTTCCTTTTCTAAACGTTCATTTTGGTTTTTCAAAATCTTGTTTTTGTTATACTTTTAAACTAATTTTGCAAATTTTATCATATTCACGATGTAATGAATCATCATCTAATGATATGCTACTATAATAGAGAGATTCGGGACATACCTCGTTTGAGTCATTTGCCATGAGACAAATTTCTTCGTCCTCCTCCTCGCTCATTCCCCACAAACGCTTTTTGTTCGTCACGTTTGGGACACTCACTAATGAAGTGATTAGGGTCTGCACATTTAAAACAAGCGCGTTCATCCCTTGCTTTCTTGTCGTCTTTGCCTTTTCGGAACCCCTTCTTGTCGTCATATGGTTGCTTGACATATCTTCCCTTTCTTCCAAAGAACTTCTTGAAATCCCTTACCGCCATGGCATACTCTTCGTCATCACTATCCGAAGAAGAGCTTTCTTCATCGCTTGAGATCTTCTTGGCTTTTAAGGCAAGAGATTTGTGCTTCTGTTTCTTTTCTTTTGAGGCTTCGGAATCTTTAGCTAGAACAAGCTCATAGACTTTTAGATTGCCTATGAGTTCATCGAGGGTGAGGATTGACAAGTTTTTTGATTCTTCGATGGTCGTTACCTTTGATCTCCACTTGGATGGAAGTGCCCTTAGATATCTCCTAACATGATTACGACTAGAGAAAGACTCATCAAGTGCTTGCAATGATGTAAATATAGTATTGAAATTAGCAAAAGAATAATCTATAGTATCCTCATCCAATATTGAAAATTGTTCATATTGTTGAACAAACAAATATATTTTATTATTTTTAACTTGTTGATTTCCTTGATGAGTTACAACTAAAGAATTTCAAATTTCTTTAGAGGTTTTAAGCATAGAAATTCTTTCGAATTCCTTTTTGGGTAAGCGTTATATAAAACCATTTTAGCTTCATTATTTTTGGAAAGCTTTTTCTTATGATCGTCGGTCAGTTCATCATGAGGTGTGTTTACTAAATTTTCGGTTTCATCTTTTGTAGTGGCTTCAAAATTGCCTTCAACAATGATGTACCAAAGATCAATATCTTTTGACTTCACATACGTTTCGAATCTATTTTTCCAATAAATAAAACCATTAGCTTCAAGTAGTGGAGGTCGTTGCATAGATTGCCCTTCTTTATAATTTTCAGAACCCATAGTGATCGAAAAGTTTTTAAAATACTATTTACTTTAAAACTTTTGTAAACCTGGATCTTGATGCCAATTGTGGAAAACTAGAAGGGGGGTTGAATAGTTTTGCCGATTTTAACTTAGTTTCAAAAACTTTAGATTCGATGTTATGTGAAATCGTATGGATGGATAGAGAATATAGATCTATAAGTAATGCAAGTAAAGAAAGCAAGTAAAGTAAATGATAGAAATGACACAACCAATTTATAGTGGTTCGGCTACAAGTACACCTTCCTTGCCCTACTCCACTCCCCGAGTCACCTACTCGAGAGTTCAAGCACTATGTCAACAAACTCCTTCAACTCGGCGGAGAAGCCTTCACAAAGTCGCTTACACTTTTTTTTGTACAAAGCTAAATATCGAGTCCTTAACACGGAGGACCAAACCAACACTACTATAACACAACAAATATGTGAAATATGAAATACAATATCTTTGCTACAGAAATCTTGTGGAGGAACAAATCAATCAAGGACCCCTTGCTTGGATGACTTGTAAAAGCTCGTGATCTCGCCTTAGAGAAGGACCTATATGAGAATCACAACAAAAGAAAGAAGAACTACTATCTAGATCAAGAGATCTGAGATTAGAAGAATGAAAGAATATATGAGAGAGTTTGTAAGAAGAGGGGTGAGTTACAATGAAATGATAGCTCTCTATTTATAGGCAAAATCTTGCTACTGTCGCACGGATCCCACGGATCCCTTACATGAGGGGTCTGTCCAGTGTAAACTGAGGGATCCGTGAGACGCTCCTCATTATCCATAGTTATGGGTCATGGGTCCTAGACTTTGGACAAGGGTTATCCAAGTAGATACAATGTATCTAGAAGATGCAATGCTTCTAGTCAATGGGTTATGGGTTAGCTCCATGGGTTATGGATATGCTCTATGGGTATAGGTCATGGGTTATGGTTTTTACCCATCGTAATAAACTATTACAATAAATGAATCATTACATCAATTTATATTAGATGACTATATATGTAGATACTTTACAAAAATAACATGTATCCTTATAATTTTACTTATGATAGCTTTATATTTGTTATCAACAAAACAAAAAGATATCGCTAAATATTAATAAACGTTTTTACGATTTATTTGTATTAACACATCATGTAAGTGGTCAGGCTGACATGTGTTACCTCAAAGGGGTCTCTAGAGTAGTTAGATTTATGTAGGACATCACGGAGATAACCCTCTGTATCATCTTGAAAATACTCAGTACCCAGTTGATCTTCAAGGACAAATGAAATAAACCTAAGGTAAGACATGTGTCTTTGTCTTGTTTTTCTAGTGAACTTGGCGACTAAATCATTACAGATGATTTCTCCAATGTCAATTTTTGTACATGTCAAGAGGCTAAACACTATCATTTGTTGATTAGAGTTCAATTGCTAAGTTGAGGATTTTTTCCCACCAAGGACTTTAATGAAAAAGGTCATCAGAATCCTCCAAAAAGCAGGGAACCAAGTTTTTAAAACTGGAATTTTGATATTAAAGTTATTGGGGCTACATCAGGGTGTTGTTTGTCATGCAGGCCCAACAAGAGTAACTCATCTTTTGTTTCATTAGGGGTAGGGTTTGCTGCAAAACTTTCATAAAAATTAAGTCCATTGGTTTTTATAAAGATCTGGACTCTAAAGTTAGTGGTTTGGACCCACTCTTCACTGTGAACTTGATGAGAGAGTTCTTGGTGACATCTAATGGTTCAACAACATCTGTACACCAGAATTCTCTGAGATAGTTATGATAAATAACTGGTAGGGTTTTTGTGAAAGCCTTTTATAGGAAGAAATTTTGAAGGAACTTTGCCATGTCCTTGTAAACTGGAAAGAAATATGGGTAAGCAAAGTTTCCAACCACATTGTTTTTGAAAATTTCAACACTTTCATAGCTAAATTCTATGAGATGATCACATTCAATTGCCTTTATGGTTGCCATTGATGTTGGAGAGGTGAGAAAATGTGATACACACAAGGTTTTGAGAGAGATTTTTTGCAAATGTTAGTTAAACTTTTGAAAGTTTGTATGTGTGTTCTTGCTAAGGGATTTTATAAAGTGGTGGTGAGAGAAATTTTTGAGATATCAAAGAAATTTTGAAAACCGTTTTGAATAAAAGATATCAGCATTAAATGTCTCCACTCATATGAACCGTCGTTTTTCGTTTTTCAAAGGGAATAGTTGTCAATTCTGTGATTTACACTTTTGCAGAGTTACAATTCGGATTATAATATCCAAGAATCGTGTGTTCTGAATTAATTGCTTTGTGGGTTATTGATGATGGATGGGGACCCATGACATTTGGGTGGCAGTTGCATAAGGAACATATATTCCTTATTTAATGAGATTCAGTTTCTAACCTAGGATAATAAGTAACTAAATACTTGGAGCATTTAGTTTCTCATTAAATATGTCTCTTGTCAAATGATCACTCATTTAGGTTAAGATATGATTCAGAGTTTGAGATGCCTCTAACTCTGATGATTAATCATTAGAGGATGATTAAACAATATTGATCATACCAAGTTCAACCTTCAGTCTGTTGAATGTTGGTTCTTCCAGGGGTATGGTGAAGATATCAGCCAGTTAATACTTAGTGGGACTGAAATGTAACTCAATGTCACCTTTCATGATGTGATCACTGATAAAATGATATCTGATAGCAATGTGTTTAGTTATGTAGTGAAGGACAGGGTTATTTGAGATGGCAATGGCACTGGTGTTATCATAGAAAATGGGTACCATCTTGTACTGAATGTCATAGTCACTGAGTTGACTTTTCATCCAGAGTATATTTACACAACAACCAGCAGCAACTACATATTCAGCTTCAGGGGATGACATTGCCACTGACTGCTGCTTTTTAGCACTCCAACATATCAATTTGCTACCAAGCATTTAGCAGGAACCTGAGGTGCTTTTTCTATCCATGTTGCATCTAGCATAGTCAGATTCTGAATACCCTTTGAGATCAAATTCTGAGCATATTTGGTAATATAGACCTAAGGTTGGAGTACCCTTAAGGTATCTGAGGATTCTTTTTGAAGCAATGAGATGAGATTATTTTGGATCATACTGATATCTAGCACATAAACATACTTCAAATTGGATATCAGGTTTAGTTGCATTCAAATACATTAGTGATCTTATGCTTCCTTTGTATAGGTTTTGATTAACTGATTTTCCTACAAGATCGGGAACCAAGTTATTTGGAGGTACCGTTGGTGTCTTTACAGAAGAACACCAAGAGATCTCATACTTTTTCAGTAGATTTCTAGTGTGTTTTTCTTGACCATTGGTAATTCCTTTATCTGATTGCTTGATCTGAAGTCCCAGAAAAAAGTATGTGAGTTCACCTATATTGCTCATTTCAAACTTCTTTGTCATCACTTTCTCAAACTGTTTGTAAAGTTTGTAATTTGTAGAGCAAAAGATAATGTCATCAACATACACTTGGACTAAGATGATGTCTCATTTGGTTTTGTATACAAATAGGGTGTTGTTTATCTTTCCTATGATAAACTTGTTCTGAATAAGGAATGTGGATAGAGTTTCATACCATGCTCTGGGTGCTTGCTTTAGACCATAAAGAGCCTTGTCAAGCTTGCAAAGATCGTCTCGAAACACCCTACTTTCAAAACCAGGAGGTTGCTTGACATAAACTTCTTATTTAAGTTTTCCATTGAGGAATGCACCTTTAACATCCATCTTGTAAACTTTGAAGTTCCTGTAGGTAGCATATGCAAGGAAGATCCTGATGGCTTCCATTCTGGCTACAGGAATGTTTCTTCAAATTCAATCCCCTCTTGTTAAATATATCCTTGAGCTACAAGTCTAGCTCAAACATTTTGAAATACTTGAGCTACAAATATAGCCTTATTTTTTACAATAGTACCATTTTCATTAGTTTATTTTTGAAATTCATTTGAGACCAATGGCACTAACATTTTGAGGACATTTGACAAGAGTCATGACTTTGTTTCTTTCAAATTGTTATAGTTCATCAACCATAGATTGAAACCAACTAGGATGTTTCAAGGCTTCCTTTACATTTTTGGGTTCAACATCTGAAAGAACTCAGCAAACAAACATTCATTGGCAGAGGCGGCGGTCGGTTGGAAAAATTCGGCTCGATTACAATTCAATTCAGTTTTATTCGGTTCGGTTTTGTTTCGATTTTCAATTCCTGTGGGTATTACAGGATTTGTGAACACCCATAGGACACATACATACTAGTAATGTTAGGCAATGGAAACAATTATGAGCGTCGTCACGTCAGCTTGCACCCTATAACACTAGTATAACATAAACACCTTCCCCAATAACATTCCTATAATATATCACAAAAAATACCCACTCACTGACCCAAAAAAAAAACGCATAGCAAATGTGAAACAAATAACATTGGCAACTATAACACAAAAAGGCGATGCAATATAATAGTTATAGAAAGTATTATTTTGCTACCTATAATATGTTACAGGACACTGCACCGTGCTCTCTTATTCTAAGCAGCATATAGATATGTAGGATTCAAAAGTGGCCCGAGACACTTGTCCAAACAATAGCACATACACTCTCGTAACTCTCTTAATCAAGAACCAGCACAAACACAAATATGAAACACTAATATGGTTAAAAGCTAGAAAGTTGTGTAGGATAGGATCGAAAACACTAAACGAGTAAATGTATAACGATTTGCAGACGTATTACTTGAATACTCGACCATTTTACCAAATTGGCAAAGCAAGAAAGAGAACGAAGTTTCATCTGTAAAAGCATATTAATGAAATGTCGATTTAATTACAAAAGAGAAAAGATACGTAGTACATATAGAATATGAAACCATCCTTAATAAGTAATTGCGAGATTCGTTACTCATGCTTTCAAGTTTCAAGCAGTCTTTTTTTTTTTTTTTTGGCTAGAATCTGTCTTTTACCATTACTCATTGATTCAACGCATTGTATCTAGTATCTACTAATCCATAAATAGTTAAGCGTGCATCCCGAAACCACAAAATATTATAACATTAATATATACTAGCCGAGTACTCGCGCTTAACGGCAGTTTCTAGTTTTCGACAAATTTTCAGCGATGGATAATATCGTTCAACAAATTGTATGTTTAGTGTTAGGGAATCATTTTCGACGACATATGTTTACCGATTAACCGTTGCACCAAGTTGCAACGTTTATTGTTCAAATTTTCGGTTGAAGATGAAAACCCCTTTTTTCTTCTAATTTTGTTTTTTAGAAACCATGCATATTAAATCATGCTTTGTTTATAATTTTATTTGTATTCATATTTGTCAAATCTTTTCATATAAAAATAAATAACTAAAAAAAACTTGAAACTTGAAAAATACTTAGATCTATAAAAAATAAAACCTAAACGTTACCTCAAAATATGAAAAAGCCTTCAGAAGAGTAGAGTTATTAGTGGTGTCGGGTCTCGGAGGTGGGAGGCTCGGAGTTTGCTGTTCCTTTGATGGTGGCTATGGAACAACCGAAACCACCAAAAACGCAACCTGCACTACCTGAAACAGCCTAAACCACCGAAAGATGGTGGCAATTTCGGCAGATAAGGTTAAGATGGCGGCGGCGGCTGTAGTCTGGTCTCGATGGTGGCTGTTTCAGTGGGGTCTTGGTGGTCTTTGGGGGTAGGAACCTCGATGGTGGCTATTTCATTGGGGTGGGGTCTCGGTGGTGGCAACGAAAGGGCGGCGGCTTGGAGAAGCTAGAGTTTTGCGGCGATTGAGAGAAGCTAGGGTTTTATATGTGTGTGTGTGTGTGAGAGAGAGAGAGAGAGAGAGAGAGAGTAGAGTTTGATTGTGTAGGGTTTTTTTCAGATTTTATTTTTAGTTTCTCTCTCTTTTGACTGTCAATTTTTTAATTTTCAAGTTTGACCATTTTTGTATTATATGTAGTATCTGATCTTAAGTATAGATTATTTCACAAATATAACAAAAAAATACAATTTAAATTCTCATATACTTTTATCCAAATGGATTACAAAACAATCATTTGTCGAATTAACCGAAGATTATCTGTTCTTAACTGGGCTAACCTGCACAAAAATATCTTTGTATAATAATATTAAGCCCATTATCTTTAAATTGGGCTCATTGCAATCATGGGGTAACTTAAAAGGTCTATATATGGAATTAACCCTGTTTATATCTTGGCAAAATACACGGAACATTTTACCTCAACTTCAAAGTTAAATTTCTACAACTTCTGTGTCTCATTTTTCAGTGTTCTATAAACACATAACATACGTTTTATAATTTAAACATACAGTATAATGTTTCATTCCAAAAGAGATTTTTTTCTTACAAATTCAGGGAGGGGCCCGTATAACATAAGAAGAGATGGGCAGGAAGCAAGTGCTCGTGACTGCAATTAATGTTGTTTAAATCATTCCTCCCTAGTAGTGTATATTTGCCCAAACTATGTTCCTTATTTCCTGAATTCCTGCATATGTACATTAAACATTAATTAAATTTGATTTTATATACTTAGCACTTGGCAGGTGTATGACCACATGCCCCTCACCCAAATCTGTCCATCATAATAGAATCACAATTATGTAATTCATATTAAAATTTTGTTTTATGTAAGTATATATATAAGTTTAATGAAAGCTCAATGATCATTTTTTTTTTTTTTTTTTTAACTTTACCTTTTGAAACCCTCTTAATAGACATTTGCTCTTAATTCTTATACAAGCAAGTGACTCATGTTTAACGAAAATTATAAGCTCATAACTGAAATTCGATGACACAACTCGTGGACACGAGCTCTTTGAAAAGAATCAGGCATGTAACGATGAACAACACTGATGTCAAAACTTTATTTTTCGCATCAAGTAGGAGTCCTTATCAAGTATGTCACAAATTCAAGGCTTTAAACCTACTAAAACACAAGTGACAATAACATACTTAGAAATGCCCAAATATTCAAATGAAGGTAACTACTTCTCTTTGAAAAACAAAACCATCTTTTACCAAACTAACACTGTGATGCAAAACAATCCAAAGATCAACACACTACAAGTGGGGAAGATAAATCAAACATGAATTGGAAAAGACAGAGTTCAGTGCTCTGTATTTAGTTTTATTATAAGGGATATTTTGAACCAAAAGACTGTCCCTTCCTATCCTGGGGTAGATTTATTTATACACATAGCAAATACATTTGGACTTCTAGCAATAAAGAGCAAAGACTTTTTGGAATTCTAATTGTCCCTTGCAATACCCATGCCTTCACACTGTAGTCAAATGAAGATAACAATACCATCTACTAGGCAAGAGGGTTTAGCAAAATGTGCCCTCCTTCCAGTTAGCCTTTGATGAATAAAGGTAGCTCGTGTACTCTTGTTTCTTCATCGATATAAACAACCCACCGCTATTGATCTTTATAAAGAAAACAACATGATCTGGTACCGTGAAACTCTCTAGATTTGCTAAAGTCGGTAGACATGTTGGATATGAAATCTCCTTGAATTCGAATTCTTGCGTAAATTAGCTACATTTTAACACGTCATCTTGTTTTCCTTATGCATCTTTTTTACATACTATTATTGTCATATATAAAAAAAATCCATTGAGTGTACTATGATACAAGATATAGCAAGACTCCCAGCAACAGCATGTAATAAATTTGTTGAATCACATGAATCATGTAGCTTTACAAAAACAAAACATGTTCAATTAGTCCAAAGCTTTTAGAGCTAAGCAAGTGAGAATAAAAACAAAAGAATAGACCAAAAGCAAGTTACTCATGAAATTGCATACGCTTTGTATTATAGTTACTTTAATTGGATCAATCTGAATATCTTTGTACTCATAAGAATCTTTACGAAGTACCTTTCAATCATCTAACAGAAAAATAACATCTTTGGGGACAAAAAATCTCAAACATTTGTGGACACATTTGAATGAACAACCTTATTTTTCTGCCTACCCATAAGCCAAAGCAAACTCCTCTTTGCAAAAGATTGTGATCTTGCTGGTGCTACTTGTGGATCAGAATTGTTACAACTCTGTATTACTTGATCATCACAACCCGTCTCGGAAGGCTTTGAGTCTCCCACGACATTTTGGCTAAGCAAAAACTGTAATGAGAAAGGTCCCGCAGACGCTGTTTCAACTGCAGCCGCAGAATTAGCCTTTTCTTTTTTCCCTCTAAGCCAAATCTTGGACACTGAAAAGCTCTCCCTCCTGATAGAGGCTCCACCATTGCCACCACTAACGCTACTAAATGCTTCAATACCTTTAAAATCTCGCCTTGAATCGCCACCACATTCTGACCTTGCTGGCCTATGACCAGGGGTAATTGGAAGATTTGACTTCTTATAAGATTGTTTCTTGACTTGTGTCCTAATTGGTACTTGTAATGACGAATTATCATCCATCACATACTCGAATGCACCCATCGACAAACACCTCCTACCATCAATTCTACTCTTCTCATCGCCATTTTCACAATTAACACCATCACCACCATCCACATTCTTAAACTTCCCAAGCTTAACCATAACCACTTTCTCCTTATTCTCATCTTCCTTAACCTCATTTTGAGCCGAATTCGACATTTCCAATTCAGACTCGTCTACACTAAAATGAGAACCAGCCCTTTGAATAATGGGCTCATTCACAATATCCCTACCACTCTCACCTCTACTAGATTCAAGCACAAACACAATAGGTGAATAACAACTACTATTTGGTACATAATCTTCAAGCAAATTACTTCTACAAAGAGGACAAGTACTATGAGACAAAAGCCATGTATCAATACAATGCATATGAAAAGCATGACTACATTTAGGCAACAACCTTAACTTATCATCAGTTTCAAATTCACACAAACAAACAGCACAATCAAAAGGACACTTGACACCAATAATAGACTTATAATCAAAAACAGGAAGTGTGTCAATAAAAGACTGATCAACACCAGAATCATGAAGACTAAACAGCTGTTGTAATTGACCTTGAAGTGCACTCACATTATCAAACTCATCAGGATTCCTACTTGATGGTTTCACAAGAAACCTTACAAGAAGATGAAGCAAACCAGAAATGAAAAAAATAATAGCCAAGATTATAATAATCAACAAAACACTTGGACTCACATTGTTGTTTAAACTTGAACCACTACTCGCACTAGCGGTGTAGGGTGGTGGGGGTGGGAAAGGTGGTGGTTGACTGTAATAATAAGGCCTATCATATGGTGCAAGAAGTGTTTTTCTGTCCATTTTTTAATTTAAAAAGATTGAAATTTTATGATGAAATCATATGAAATGAAGATAACCCATGTTTTAAAATGATGTGAAGAGAAGAACCCATGAAGGGATTTTGAACATGGGAACTCTGCAAGTCAAAGTGTTGAAGAGAGAGATGAAAGTGACAGTTGTATGAAATCAATTTTTTTGCATCAATGAATGGAAGGTTTATGAGAAAAATAATAATAAGATGAGCTAGCATTGATCTATAAAATTACTTTGGTCAATATCATGAAATTAGTACTGTAATAAATTGTATTTATTATGATTTAGATAGATAATAATTATGTGTTTTGTATTGTCATTTTGGTATATTTTGTTTAATGGCTAGGCGAAATTATACTACTCCGTATACAACTGTTGGCTTATGCTTTGTTTGATTTTTGAAAATTGGTGGAAAAAATGGTTCAGACGGCCGATTAATTGGTAATCAGCTTATGTTTTGTTGATTTTTGAAAATCGGTGGAAAAACCAGTCACTAATCAGTCAAAAATCGTCGAATAGATCAAAAATCAAACTAATTAGTCAAAAATCGGACTAATCGGTCAATTTTTGAAAAAATAATAATTTACGCATTCTATTTAATTTGGGGATCGTTTATTTCACTTATAACGTACGATGTGTCTCATAATCAGAATTTGAGCCTTTTATTGAGGTTTGAAAACATAGTAGGCTTAGAATCAGTTAAGATCTTTAGTTTGGTCTCTAGAAATACCCAAAACTTGCAGGAAATGTCAATCCGATTAATCCCGTCTTGACCGATTAATCACTGCAGGGTGGTCGACCGCCCGACTACCAATTCACGATTTTTGCAACATTTTTTTTGTTACTGTTTACTCAAGATACCGTTGATCAAAATGTGTTGTTGGTGGTTTCTTCTTATAATAGCGCGAATTTATACCATAAAACTATAGTTGTGTAACCGTTTATTCAAAATACCATTGATATCAATGTGCGGTCAGTTTATTTTGTAATGGGATATGTTATAGGAACCCTCCCCCCTATGTGTCAACCGTACAAACTGCAAAGCACATGGTATAATATTTTGATGCACACAATACAGCCTTCCAATGCGTGGAGTGATTAGAAACCCCCTATATGGGGGTCCGTATAAACTGCCCCTTTAGTAATAGTTGGAGCGAAACTATACTACATGACTATAGCTGTATACCGTGTTTCAAAAACCATCGAAATCAATGTGCGATTGGTTATCATTATAAGCAGTGACGTAGCTGAGTTACTAGAAGCCATGTGCAAAAGTTTATATAATACCTAAACAGCTTTAATATTTTATGAGTTTTTGGTCACTTTTGTCCACTTGAAGATCAAATTCACAAATATTTAGAACATAATTTCATATATCATTAACACTTTGATGTTAGTAGTAAATGTTGGAATAAATTATATATTTGGTATATATATGGTCTTGCTGTATATTTGACAATAGGATTTGTAAATTAGGCAAGAGTATTATTTAGTAATGAGCGTATGTGTTTAATAGTTAGAAGATTGTATTTTGGTGTATAAATTGTTTGATCAATGGAATAGAAGAACCAGAAGTTCTCTGGTGTTTCATGGTATCAGAGCCCTTTAGGGTTATCTTGTTACCACCACCGTAATCTTTCCAAGAAACATGGTGAACAACAAAGATTCGAAGGATGGAGCTGGTGGATCCGGAAAAGGGTCAAACTCCCCTTATTACTTGGGTTCGAATAATAACCCAGGTAATATCATCATGCAAGTGCAATTGCGTGGACCTAATTACGAAGAATGGGCTCGAGCTATGAAGACATCGCTACGGGCAAGGCGGAAATTTGGTTTCATTGATGAAACCATCAAACAACCGACTAAAGCAACTGAACTAGAAGATTGGTGGACTGTTCAGTCCATGTTGGTGTCATGGATCATGAACACAATTGAACCATCACTAAGGACAACGATCTCGTACATGGAAGAAGCGAGTGCGTTATGGAAAGATTTAAAAGAAAGGTTCTCGGTTGAATGGACCAAGAATTCAGCAACTCAAATCTGAATTAGCAGGTTGCAGACAAGAAGGCTTGTCGATCGTCTCTTATTATGGTATGCTCAAGGTGATTTGGGATGAATTGATTAACTATGAATAATTCCCACTATGTAAATGTGGCAAGTGTGCTTGTGATATTGCTGGAAAATTGGAGAAGAATAGGGAGGAAGAACGAGTGCATCAATTTCTCATGGGTTTGGAATACAAAGCCTTTGGACAAACTCGTTCCAATCTGCTCGCAATGGATCCATTACCAACATTGAACAAGGTATATTCTACTGTGATTCAAGAAGAAAGCCTACGTAGCGCTAGTCGCGGGAATGAAACTAAAGGTGAAGTTATGAGTTTTGCAGTTAAGACATCAATCGGATCGAGAGGACGTGTTGGAGGCAAGGACAAGAATTTAAGTTGCACTAATTGCAACAAACCTAGACATCTTGTTGATAGTTGCTTTGAGATTAATGGGTATCCAGAGTGGTGGGGAGATCGACTGAAATTTGAGGGAAAAAGAAAAGGCACAATATCACAACAACAAAAATCAACCCCACTAGGAGGTCGTGGACGCGGAGGACAACCTCGTGAAAATTCATCCTCGGTTTCTGGTGCTTTGGAGCTAGGGAATATCAGTGGAGAGACGTTGCAGGCATTAGTGAACCTTCTAAATGCTCAAAAACCAAGTAATGAAAACATGACAGGTAAGAACTTTGATCATTTAACTTGGATAATTGACACTGGAGCATCACAACAAATGACAGGAAGCCTTCGATGTTTGATTGAAGTTAGAGATGTAGTACGTTGTCTCGTAGGGCTGCCAAATGGAGACCAAGCTGTGGAAACCAAATCAGGGACAGTGAGCCTTGATGGGAAAATAAAATTGTTGAACGTGCTATATGTACCTCAACTAAAGTGCAATTTAATCTCTGTATCACAACTAATTCATGAAAATAATTGTTTCCTCACAATCATTAACAATATGTGCTTTATTCAGGATTACACGTCAAGGATCTAGAATGGAGCGGGTGAATTACGTGAGGGGCTTTATTATTTTTGTAGCGCGGCTTCAGCATCAGCCTTGAAGAAATTTAGAGACGTTTCGTTTGATTTGTGGCATAAAAGGTTGGGACACCCTTCAGCTAAGATTGTTGAACTTTTACCAGATGTTGGTTCTCGTAGTACAAGTAATTTAGTGAATAAAGTGTGTGATGTTTGTCTTAGAGCTAAACAATCAAGAGATCATTTTATTATAAGTGAAAATAAAGCAACTGCTATTTTTGAATTAATACATTGTGATTTCTGGGGTGGATATCGTAAACTTTCATCATGTGGCGCTTCTTATTTTTTGACAATCGTTGATGATTATTCTCGAGGAGTATGGATTTATTTGCTTAAGAACAAAACAGAAGCTCCACTCAAATTGCTTAATTTCTTTGCCACGGTAGAAAGACAATATAATAAGAAAGTTAAGATTTTTCGTAGTGATAACGGAACTGAAGTTATTTGTTTGAACGAGTATTTTTTGGAACATGGTATTATGCATGAGACTTCTTGCACAGGGACACCTCAACAAAATGGAACTGTAGAGCGTAAACATAGACACATATTAAATGTTGCTCGTGCTCTTCGATTCCAAGCCAATCTTCCTATTGATTTCTGGGGAGAATGTGTTTTGACAGCAGGGTATCTTATAAACCGAACTCCTTCTATGGTTTTGAACGGAAAAACACCCTATGAGCTACTACATGGTAAACCACCTTCACACGATAATTGTCATGTGTTTGGATGTCTTTGTTATGTTCATAATCAAATACGACATGGAGACAAATTTTCTAGCAGTTGCATATTCGTCGGCTACCCATAAGGAAAGAAAGGAAGGAGAGTATATGACCTTGAGCTAGGAGTGTTTTTGGTTTCGCGAGATATTGTATTTTCTGAAATGGAATTCCCTTACATGGATACTAGTTCAAATTCAAATTTCCTTTATTTGCATAATAATGTACTCCAAGTGTTTTGATCTTTTTAATTCGGGTCAAATTAGTGTTAGAATAATAAAAACTCAATTGTAAGGATGTGCCTATAAATCCCTATCATTTTGATGTTATTTTAGAGGATGGTAGAGTAAAAGTGTATCAATTAAAAAAGAGAGAAAAAGAAAAAAAATAGAGTGTTGAAAAAAAAAAAAAAAAAAAAAAAACATACGGGCTACCATCCTACATCTATCTTTGAATTTATGTTTGTTTGTTTCAGTTATCTAGAGTCTAGAGTGTCGAGTCTTGGCTTAGCAATGCCATTCTTCGCATGCTTGTAACATAAAGATTTTTGACTTGCCACCACTAAATAGCCTATCCCACCAAACCCTTTGTTTCCCTACCGTAAGCCTATCATTACAACCCTTTAAAAGACCTCTTGGATAGTCTTTCCTAGGTGCTTACGCCAAAGCGATGGAGGTTTGATCTAGTATCAAGCCTATGGTAATCTATGTACTAGGACCGGTTAATAAGTGTTTATCTTCCATTTTCAACTTGTTATATTTCATATACACCCGAGAGATGTGAGTATCCAAACACCCCATGTGAGGTGCTAGTATGTAATTTTCGTGCCTGTTATGACTTTTGCGGGGCTTATATGTGTTGTGAATCATTCTAAACTACTGCTTCATGACCTCTAACTTATAAATTGATTGGCTAAAAGCACATTTTCTTGAGGACAAGCAAATACCAAGTGTAGGGATATTTGATAAGGTTTTAAAATGTACCTTTTTGAGGGGTCGTTTAAGCCCTTATTTGATCACTTTTGTATCCGTTATTACTTAATATCGTTCCTTTTCACTTTTTAGGTATCTTGAAGGCAAAATGCTGGAATGACACTTATTCGGACGAAAAGGCGCGAATATACGAAGAAAATGGCCAAAGTCAAGAATCGAGACACTCAGGCTACTGGAACTGAAGGGGACGGCGTCAGGCACAACTAGCGACGCCGTCGGACAACTTTTGTAACGACTCAGTAGCCAAATTGCTCATTTACAAGTGACGGCTTCAGGTTTTAAAAGAGTAGGGCGTCACAACTCAGACGACCTAGATTTGATCCAGACGACGTCAGAGACTGAAGGGGACGGCGTCACCGGCATAAGGTGATGCCGTCGTAAGACTAATGTGGCCAAGACGAAATCCTAATAACGGCGACCCGACGGCGTCACAAATTAAAGGGTGACGCCGTCGCATGTGTAATCTTATATATAGAATCCGAAAATTTTTGTTTTCAATGTGTAGTCTTTGGAGTAAAAACCTAAACCGAACCAAGGCTGTCTTGTACAGTATTTTAGGGTTTCATACCCTATCTTACATCAAGATAAGTGATTTACTTCATTAATTCAAGTATGTCTTCAATTAATTGTGTGTATGCTTGCATGTTTCCCATGTCCGGCTAATTTACTTGTCTGTTTGCTTAGGGAATATGAAACTTAATTATTGAATATTTATTGGTTTTCTCTTATCTTAATTGTTAATGATCTAGTATTGCGATAGGTCATCCATTGTGTAGTTAATGCTTGATTAATCTTTGTGAACCTTAGCTTATAGTTACCTAGAGTCATTGTAGGCTAAACCATCTGAAGAGTACCTTAGTGTTAAGTTTATAAATCCTAGAGATTTTGTAGGCAATAACCTTTGGTAGTTTCAAAGAGTTAGGGATAAACGCATACCCTACGACCTTAGACACACAACGCGATTAAGAATAAGGACGTGACAATTCAACCATCAATAGGAGATAATTAAGGAGTAATAAAACCTAAGTAAACACATCTTTAAATCATCATACGAGCACACAATAATTAGACATAGACTACCCACTAGATTATATAATTAGATAAGTAGAGTAATCGGTAGAAATACCAAAACCCCCAAATCCAAACCCCGAGATTCGTACCTTTCCATTTCCTAAAAAAACATAAAAAGATAAAAAAAATAATCTTCCTCAACCCCAACCTTAGCGTAGTAACTTCTCACTAGCATTCCTATTCCCCTAGAGAACGATATCAATTCCCGTGGCTTACCCTAATACTACACTACAACGATTAGGTTCACTGCCTAGGGTGTTGAAAAACTTGCTCGACGAAAAGGAAGTTCCTTTGACCCCGAACGACGCGTGTAGCGTTATCAAAGACCTTAGGGTTCTAAAGTTTTTTCTAGGTATTGAGGTGGCTAGGAGTCCAGAAGGGATCTATTTATGTCAATGAAAATACTCGTTGGACATAATTACGGAAATCGGGTTACTAGGTGCCCAACCTGTTGGTATTCCTCTTGAACAGAATGAGAAGTTGGCCTCTGATGATGGAAGTTTTTTTGAAAATCCCAAACGTTATTGGAGACTTATTGGACGCCTAATCTATCTCTCGGTTACTCGACCCGAGCTTTCTTATGGTGTTCATTTGTTGACCCAATTTATGCAGCAACCACGTGTAGCTCACTAGGAGGTTGTGTTAATACAAATAAATCGTAAAAACGTTTATTAATATTTAGAGATCTCTTTGTGTTTTGTTGATAACAAATAATTTGTTATCACAATTAAAATTATAAGGATACATGTTATTTTTGTGAAGCATCTACATATATAGTCATTTAATATAAATTGTTGTAATGATTGATTTATTGTAATAGTTTATTAGGATGGGTAAAAACCATAACCCATGACCCATACCCATGGAGCATATCCATAACCCATGAAGGTAACCCATAACCCATTGACTAGATGCATTGCATCTTCTAGATACATTATATCTACTTGGATACCCATGGTCCAAAGTCTAGGACCCATGACCCATAACCCATGGATAATAAGGAGCGTCTCACGGATCCCTCAGTTTACACTGGACGGATCCCTCATGTAAGGGATCCGTGGGATCCGTGCAAAAGTAGCTAGATTTTTTCTATAAATAGAGAGCCATTTCTTCATTGTAACTCACCCCCTCTTCTTACAAACTCTCTCATATATTCTTACATTCTTCTAATCTCAGATCTCTTGATCTAGATAGTAGTTCTTCTTTATTTTGTTGTGATTCTCATATAGGTCCTTCTCTAAGGCGAGATCACGAGCTTTTACAAGTCATCCAAGCAAGGGGTCCTTGATTGATTTGTTTCTCCACAAGATTTCTGTAGCAAAGATCTTGTATTTCATATTTCACATATTTGTTGTGTTATAGTAGTGTTGGTTTGGTCCTCCGTGTTAAGGACTCGGTATTTAGCTTTGTATCGGAAAAAGTGTAAGCGACGTTGTGAAGGCTTCTCCGCCGAGTTGAAGGAGTTTGTTGACATAGTGCTTGAACTCTCGAGTACGTGACTCGGGGAGTGGACTAGGGCAAGGAAGGTGTCCTTGTAGCCGAACCACTATAAATCGGTTGTGTCATTTATATCCTTTACTTTACTCGTTTTCTTTACTTGCTTTACTTATAGATCTATACTTTCTCTCCATCCACACGATTTCACATAAATCGAATCTAAAGTTTTTGAAACTAAGTTAAAATCGGAAAAACTATTCAACCCTCCCCCCCTTCTAGTTTTCCACAATTGGCATCAAGAGCTAAGTTTACAAAAGTTTTAAATTAAATAGTATTTTAAAAACTTTTCGATCATTATGGGTTCTGAAAGTTATAAAGAAGGGCAATCTATGCAACGACCTCCACTACTTGAAACTAATGGTTTTATTTATTGGAAAAATATATTCGAAACGTATGTGAAGTCAAAAGATATTGAACTTTTGTACATCATTGTAGAAGGCGATTTTGAAGCCACTACAAAAGATGAAACCGGAAATTTAATAAACACACCTCATGATCAACTCACCGATGGTCATAAGAAAAAGCTTTCCAAAAATAGTGAAGCTAAAATGGTTTTATACAATGCTTTACCCAAAAAGGAATTCAAAAGAATTTCTATGCTTAAAACCTCTAAAGATATTTGGAATTCTTTAGTTGTAACTCATCAAGGAAATCAACAAGTTAAAAACAATAAAATAGATTTTGTGGAAAACTAGAAGGGAGGGTTGAATAGTTTTGCCAATTAAAACTCGTTTTAAACTATTTAGATCAACTCATGTCAATCTATTTGGATGTGTGTTGGATGTTGACAAATAAACATATAGAAATATAAACATGTAATGAAAAGATATAGAGTAAGAAGCACAAAACCACAAAGCGAGTATTTATAGTGGTTCGCCTACAAGGACACCTTCCTTGCCCTACTCCACTCCCCGAGTCACCTACTCGAGAGTTCGTAATCACTACACAACACCGACTCCTTATGGTGGAGAAATCTTCACAACGTTGCCTACTCTTTTTTCGGTACTAGGCTAACCACCGGGTTCTTTCACACCAAGGTGAACCACACCTACCACAACGTCGCCTACCCTTTATCCGGTACTAGGCTAAGTACCGAGTTCCATTACAATGGAGGAACTACTACCCAAAACTACACCAATCACCTAACCCCAAAGGAGACCAACTCCTTATTACAACATCATCAAGCATATCAATATCCTTGGATCCAATACTAATCTATCTTGTACATCGAAACACACCATATCGAATGTACATCTTAGGCACCTTTCACTAATGCCTTTGACTAGATCTTCAAGACACCTTTCACTAATGTCTTGTGACTTGACTTCTAGACACCCTTCACTAATGCCTACAATACGGACGATCGACACCCTTCACTAATGTCTTCATCACGACACTTGAGACATCTTTCACTAATGTCTTCAACACTACACTTCTTAGAGAAAGAAAAGAACCATCAACAAGAGGACTTCAGTAGTCTTGATGATGAGGAAGCATGGAAACTCATGGACTTGAGCTTGCTTAACTTCAAAGGTGATGATCTCGCCTTTAAGAGGAACCTAGAGAATCACACAAAAACAAAACTACAAATATAGATCAATTGGATCTGGGGTTAGAGAGTTTTAAACTCAAGGAGAAAGTATGTGAGAAAGGGGTGAGAAACAATGAAGAAATGGCTCACTATTTATAGAGAGAAAATGCCTATTGTTCCCCGGATCCCACGGATCCCTCCCTTAATGGATCCGTCTAGCGTAAAGCTAGGGATCCGTGGGACACTCCTCTTTGCCCATGGGTATTTTGGTCATGGGTCATGGGTTATGGGTTGTTCCATGGGTATTTCTTTAGATACAATGTATCTAATGAGTGCAATGTATCTAGTCAAGTGGGTATGGGTCAATACCATGGGTTATGGATATGCTCCATGGGTTGTAGTTATTTACCCATTATATAATACATACTAGTTATGTATATATTTGCCCAATATGTAAACACTTGTTGTTGTACATATGTATTACTAAATCATAAAATCACTTATACATGTTTTAGTGTTTTATGTGAAAACGTAAGTGTGTTAGAAAACTAATGGCTCAAACTATTTACGTATTTTATTTGTTTCGTTAAAATGATTTTACGTTTGTTATCGACAAAACATTAGAAGATCGTAAAATATAAATAAACGTTTTTACGGCTTATTTGTATTAACAATCTCCCCCTTTTTGTTGATGACAAAACTTAAAATTATTTTAAGGAAAAGCTAAAATTCGTAAAGGTTTGAATTTGTAGTTTTTACTTTCTTCTCCCCTTTTTTGTCGAAACAAAAAGAGCTTCGAAAGGAAACTAACACATTGTTTTAAGAAAAACATGTGAAAAACATAAAAGAAAGAAAAAGTAGAGAGCAAGTAACGGGAATGGATCTTGTCTTAACTCCCCCTTGACGAGTCCATCCCTATGTGAGGGCGTCAAGAAAAATAATACTAAGCTAGTTCATTAGCAACTAAGTTTGCACAGATTTCGTCTAAGTGACGAATAAGCTCCCCCTTGATGATTGCAACTTTGCAAAGGGACGTCATGAAATGTAATCCTAATATTGCAAGTGATTTTGCAATATATTGCTTTGACACAAAGCTCCCCCTAGCTTTAAAGTGTTAAATTCTTCATGTGTAAATTGAATAACTACAAAACAAAGATGAGAAAACAAGTATAATGCATAATTTCCTGCAAATATGACTCAAGTTAGTAGAGAAATAGTTTTCTGTCTCACGGATCCCACGGTTCCCTCCTTGTAGGGATCCGTCTATGCAATTTAAAGGGATCCGTCTGGCTGATGACTGATTTCAGCATTGGTGATATAACAAATAATGTTAACATCAAAGTGAGATATGTATTATACAACATAATCATATACTCAGAAATATAGCAAGTAGCATGTAATTTCATTTATTAAAACTAGAGGTATGATATACATGACTCTAAAAACTAAGAAAATGATCGATACATGACTTGGACTTACTAGACTTATCTAAGTAACGCTTGATACTAGGACACCACTAACAATCCTCTAGCTCAAGTTTGTTTAGGTTTAATCTCGTCGAAACGTTCGAGGAGGTGATAGAACATGAAACGTTGATTTTCTCGTACTTCATGTATCAAACTTTCAACATGTTGACAATGATAACAATCTTTGTCATGGCTAGGTAGTGGTGGTGGAAGAAATTAAATTGCTTGATGCGAAGGATCAAGTGAAGCGGGTTGGGGAGCCTCAAACGACGGAGGGATTAGTGGAGGCACATTTGAAGATGGCTCGACCAAGAATGATGGTGGTGGTAGAGAAGTGTCAACTTCCATATGGTCGGATGGTTGACTTTGATAATTTCTCATAATCCAAATGAGATTATATGATGGTGACGGCGAAAAGGAAGCCGGAGCTGGTGTTGACTCAACACCTTGATTTTGTATCATTATTCCTCCTAATGAGGAGAATGTTGCCGGTGGAGGAGGATGGGACGGCCTAGGAGGCAAATCCTCTAAATTGTAGAAGTGTGGTGATGATAGTGGAGTTGTGAATGAGATAGCTCTAGGAACCAATGGTGATGGTTTAGTGGAGATAGGATTATTTGGCCTAGGAGGTATGGTGGTGTTTGGCATAGGTAGTTTTGTGGGTACTATCCTTTTAGGGATTGGTTTGATTGGTGGAGGAGAAATCCTTGCATTTGTGGACTTGACCGAAGATGATTCGGTTGAAGAGATTTCGTGTACAACACGAGCAATTTTCTTGGGTGGTTCTTTGGTTGATGAGTTACCACTTGGATTTTTCCTCATGATGAGATGATTTCAAGAGGTTTGTAAAGATTTCTAAGTGCTGAAAATGAGGATGAAGATGATGACTTTAGGAGTCCTAACAATGTGGTTTATAAAGCAAGGTATTTTCCAAGTGCATTCAAGACTTAAGCCACTAAAATTCATTGGAATGTGATGATTAACATGCACAAGAGTCAACTTCAGAGTTGTACTAATCTAGGAACTCATTTAAGATGAGATGGAGTGTTCAAGTTAGCAAGATGAGCTTGAAATGATTGTTTTGGCTAGAGTTGACATAAATCTGTCATACGAATCCCACGGTTCCCTCCTTTGAGGGATCCGCCTAGGCTAATCCTAGGGATCCGTCTATCAGCAGCTAAGAAAAGATAGCAATGATGTTTGTAAGGTCTAATGCCTATTTCTTCTTAAGTGTTTCAGTTTATCTAAGTGTCTTAAATGAAGAGGTGCTCAAATACTTAAGGGTAATGAGTGATGTAGCTAATGATTGCCTTTTATGGAAGAAATTGGAACTTTCATGAGTATCAATAAATGAACAAAGATGACACTAAAAATTATGAGAGTGTCAAATGGAGCTAAATGATCCTAGAGATCAGATAGTGACTTAGGATAATGTTTTGGAGAGTATCCTAAAGGCTTTAAGATGGAAAAACTAGAATTTGATCAATTTTGACCAATTTTGAGGTAAGGATGATTATGATCAATTTTGCCATAATCGAAATATTTCCAAAGCTAGATATGAGGGATTATGTGAGAAATTATGAGTGAGCTTGAGAGCGGAAGAGTAATGGGTTTAAGTGAAATGATAGATCCTACAAGCGTCTTGAGTGTGATCTAGGTAAGTTATGTAGGAAAGATCTACTTAACTTGATAAGGACTCAAATTGCCTTAAGGCACTATGTCTAACTTAGTGTGAAGTGTTCTAAGGACATGCTTGAAATACAATGATTGCAATTGCATTTTATGTTTGCCGGATCCCACGGTTCTCTAAGAGTAGGGATCCGTCTAGCACAACCTTTGGGATCCGTCTATCTGCTAAGCAGAACCTTTACTAAAGGTATGCAATGATTTTGACAATGCATTATATTTCAAGGTTAGTTAAAGAGGTTCTAACACTAAGATATCAAATGTAAAATGTTTTATTTCATGAAAGAAATTGGATTACATTGATAAAGCATGAATACTAAGGATTGATCCTATTTGATAGATTGCTAAGTTCCTTGAGCGTTTTCGCTAGAAGGATCATCAAATGGTTGATAAGTGTTTGCTGATTCAGGAATGAAGGAAGTCTTCATGAGAGAAGTGTTTAGAGGTTCTATCATCTTGTTCACAAGTACGTACAACAAACTTTGAAATTGAGGGTGGAAGTACATGATATTATGATAAAGGCGCGTCAAGACCATTCCATAGGGGATGAGTTAGTTCTTGGAGCCTTGAAGATTTACAATTCGCCTTGCGAAGAAGTAGGAGAGATTGTATGGTTGTTATGTTAGCAAACAATACATTATGTGAGCACAACAAGCGGGAAGGATTTCTCGATTTCTTCTAAGACTCCAAAAATTTTCACGTAGGATGAGTGCAAAAGGTTTGTACTCTTCTCGGATGTCCCGTGTAAAAATAATGTTTGGATCAGAGTAATATGGTCGAGGTTTGCATATTATGCGATTCAAATCTTCCGAGGAGGGTATGTGAGAACAATATGGAATATTTTCTTCACGAAAGTTGAAGAGAGAATCAAGAGACCAATCTTCGGTGAAGGCACATTGTCCATGATTTGGAATTCGGAGAATTTGAGCAAATTGCCCAAGGGTTAAAACAAACTTTTGGTTTTTTATCCAAAACCAAAGAGATAGAGAACGATCCTCGTTACGAACAAGTTCGACTTGACGGAAGAATTCCAATACAAACCTTGGACATATTTTCTCGTTAATTTTGAGAAGACATTCCAATCCTATGGTTCGGAAGGAGGTATTGATACCTTCTTCGTATTGTAGAGGAGTGTCTACAATATGTCCTTCGTGAAAGTGACGGGTTTCGAGAGTATTGCACCCACGGACATGATTGCTAGGTGTATTGGGCTCAAGGGAGATGTTAGGAGTGTAGACGCTAGTGAGTGAAAAATAAAACTCATATTCATGCGACAAAGCGAAACCTATAGGAAAGACAAGGTAATAGGATGTGACGTATTACGGGTAAAACAATGATTACCTAACGTTTTTACAAGATGTTTATTAACAATGACATTTAACTAACTTAATGTTTGACATTCAAGTAGAACATTTCTTTTAGGAAGAAAGTGGTTTTAATTTTGCATGGAAAATCTGTTATCTAGAAGGACGGTTCCCACGGTTCCCTTTTATAAGGGATCCGGCTAGTATACTTGAGGAGATGTTATGCTTCTTCCATAGTTATGGAGGAAGGCTTGGTATCCTAACCTTACAGAAGAGTTTTAATTGCTCTTTTATACAGGTTCCAAACATAACCTTAAGAAGGCAGTTCAGCTTGAACAAGCATTGCTCCTAGCAAGAGATAGAGAAACCAAAACCTATTTTTTGGTTTTCAAACAAAATTGGGAACCCGTTAAACGAGTTTAAGAGG